>JAANYP010002741.1:310000-495350 GCA_020465985.1 Centrapalus pauciflorus
GAATTGAAGGATGAACGAAGTTTGTTCAAAATTGAATGGTGGTTTGAAGGTTGTTTGATTTTCATGATGATTCACGATGAAGAGATGCATCACGATGATGGATTGATGGACACATTGAACACGAAGATGATGAAGGATGAATAACAATGATGCATCATGTTCTCCACGAAGATGATGAATACAAACGATGAACCAACATGAAGATGATGAACATGAAGATCTACTGTGCATCGTCTTATGATAACCGTTGTGTGTCGACTGGTTAGTACAAAAAAGATTTATAACTTTTGAATTTGTATAATTTTTATTGAACGATACATCGACATGTTCATCGTTTTTGTTAAATTTTTATAGTTTTTGTTATATTTGGAAGTGCATTAATTAAATTTCTTTAGAATTTATTGTTAAATCATTTGATGGAATATTTAATCAATAAAAAATTAAATTTGATTAATCTAGATATATATTTCTTTTCGAAACTACCCTTGATCGACTCGTAAAAAACTCGATATCGACTCGCAGTTAATAGAGCCGATCTCGAGCCCGAGCTTCTTGAGTAGTAATTGAGTTGAGCTTGAGTATTAATATCAATAGGCTCGCGAACCTAACTTTACATGTTTACATTTTTACCCTTCAACTTTGTAATATTATATTTTTATCACTATATAAATCAAACTATATAATCATAATCATAAATCTAAAACTACATTCTTATATTTTTACCCATCTTGTTTATTGTTGGGATAAAATTAGATTGAATATTATGTATTTATATTTCGATTTCTTTTATCTTGAATTTAATCGAGTCGAACTCGATAATATCGAGTAAGTATATCGAGTCGAGCTAGAGTTCAAAACTAAGGCTCGATCGAGCTCGAGTCGAGTTTTAAGCTCGAGTTTGGTGATACTCGACTCGATTACACCCTTACCATGTAGGATGTCATTCTTTTGAGTTTTGACTTGACTACAACCAATAACAACCAACTTTATTCACTCTATGTCCAATAATTTTTTACAAAGTTTAACATTTTCTTTTAAGAATTTTATTTTTGATTATCAAACTAAAAAATTAAAGTTAAATTCATTATTTTTGGATTAGTAAAATAAATTATTTTATTACAAGATATGTGAAACCAAAGTCTATTGTCATAAAAAATAATTGAAAATCAATCCACCGACTCACTGAGGATTGAGGAAGGACAGAAAAACAATCACAGCTCTATCTTATATATATACTCACACACAGTTGCAGGGCGCCCATTGTTAACTTGTCGATTACGTTTTTCGTAAAAATCATCATTTTCCAGGTTAGATCGATCGATGAAACTTAAATCGGAAAGTGTGGGAAGTGTTGGTGGTGGTTGCCGGATATCGCCACCGCTGCCGGAGACAGTAATGGCTAACAACGGAGGAGTAGGAGGAAGAATAGAATATGCGAGAAGCTTCGGAGCCGCTGGAGCAACGAAGTTCATGAGGATTATAGAAGAAGAGTGTAATTCGTCGAGTAGTTCGTCGATTGGCAATAATAGCGACGACGACATCGATCACGAAGGGGAAGCTCAAAGTCCTTATCGGTATGATGATAATCACAACAGCAATAACAACAACAAAATCGGCAATGGATCTATCGATGATGCAATTCAAGCTCTGGAAGAAGCGTTACCGATCAGGTTCGTTTTCCTCTTCTCTATGTTAAACTTTTGTGTCTGAGAAAGTTCTAGAAATTAAATTTGTGGTTGATTTGATTCTGCTTTGCTATTATGTGTAAAATCAAACAGTTTGTGCTTAATTTTGTTTTCTATGATTCAATTTCAACTGTTTCGTTTTTCATGGCCGATTGTATGCAACTATGCATCTAGATTGGTGATACTATTCGAGTAATGCAACTATGCATTTAGCTAAGGATTAGGTAAGTAATTATAGTCACAAATCGGATGATTTGCATAAACTATTGTTCTATTTTGCATTATTCTAGTTAACCATATAAATTTAGGGAAAGCATTTAATTGAAGATTTCAATGGATGAGGATGATAATTAGGGAAAGTTTGGTAGATGAAAGCGATGTGCTATCTTCTGGAAATCAGTACTCTCTGATCTCCCAAAATAATTGTGATTACTTTATGTTCCAAATTTGGTTAAAATTCTGAAATTCATTTTGAAAACCTTCAAACAAAACTCATATTTCATCACGAAAGCATTCTGTTATTTCTTTTAACGCTTGAAATCTTCAATTATGACATTTTCAGGAAAAAAGAAAAAAAGGGGATCATAATCAAACATTGTTTGGATTTTTTACTTAGATTCCACCTTTAGTCATTGGTCAACATTTGGGCAGCATGGCCGACCCAATAACCATCCAAACTATTTTCCAACCATGCGTGCTAATATATGTTTATATGTGATTAGGTAATTTCGTGCATATTAAAGAGGAAGATTCTTATAAACCACGTGAACTATGTGTCAACTCACAACCGAAAAATACCTACTTCTTTTTAAAAAATCTTGTCATTATTATCATCTTTATCCTGTTTTATATATGTATTAAAACCATCATTAATGGATTACCATCATATTTATAAACCAATTTTATATTTCTGGTGCCGGATTATATTTGGCCCATCAAGAATGTTGGTGTACTTTAAAGTTTTCAAAAAATAAAAATCTCATCAATGATTAAATATGATCCTATTCAAAAATTTCTAAAAGTTCATGCTCTTATTGAAATAAAACATAATTTGATAATCGGAATAAAAATTGACCTTTAACATATATTATGTAATTTTTTCTAAATCACATATTCACATGTTATTGTTCTTGTGACAAAGTAACCTAATGTCACCTCATTATTGAAACATAGATTAAATCTTTATATTATATTCAAACAACTTTATCAAATGATATATTATAAAAATTATAAAATATTGTTATCTTGGTATGAAAAGAATATACTATGTGATAATAATACAATGCTATAAAACTAGGTAAAGGGACATTATGGGATCCCTTTGAGTTATCCTGTTTTTTGTTTATTGTGTTGATAAAGTAAAGGATAAGATAAAAAGAACAGATAAGAAGTGGGGTAAGTAGAGACCAAAAAAAAAAAAAAAAGAGAAAGCAACAGCTGTTGATTGAGATTTGAGGTTTGTTTTGTGAGTGGTTTAAAGTGCACAATTTCAATTTTTCTTACTTGGGTAGGTTTAAAATAACATCCATTGGATCATGGGTGCATGTGGTTCATCAATTTATTTGCTGGTCCAACTTGTACCACACTGTGACCTAAGTCTCATCACTTGTACACTTGCTCTTTTAACTTGTACCATGGTGGTTGCGTTGTAAAGAGATTATCAACACACAACAACCATTGCATATTCAAAATTGACTTTATCTTTTACCAGCAGAAGACACACTCATTAATCTTACTCTTAAATCTACACCTATGTTTATGATGGGGCTCGAACCCCCAACTTTCGGGTCACATTTAACACTTGATACCGCTAAGTCTAAAAAGGCCTTTTGGGTTCGGTATATTCAAAACTGACTTGATGTAAGTAGAGTTGCTAAGCTCGAGTATCAAAATACTTGATTCGTGAAGCTCACAAGCCTTATCAAGCTTTAGTATATTTTTAGTTATATCATATTAAATATAAACATCGAGTCAAGCTAGAGAATTATCAAGTAATGTCGTTAATATATCTTGTAATGTATTCTTTTAAAAAAGTATTGAATAGGGTTGAAGTCGAGAGTTTTGAACTAAGGTGGCGTTTGGTACAACCATAGAGTGGAATGAAATTTATAAGCTATTTTAACCAATGATAGTTAAACTTGACATTGAAAATGAAGAAAAAGCTATAAAACTTCTTTCCACGTTGATAAGAAAATGAGAGAACTGAAGTTTATTCTGAACTTCATTCTCTACTTCTTCAGATTGAGTTTCAAGACTCTTGTCACATAACAAAAAAAACTTGTAATCTCAAGTAATTTCATTCCGTCATATATACGCCCATACCAAAACATGCCTAAAGTTATTGAGTTTGAGCGCGAGTCAAGTTTCGAGCTTGACACAACTCATCTCTGTTACATCCGTACCTAGGCTTATGACAAAGTTAAGCTCTCATGTGCTCTAGCTTCTTATGAGGTCAATATGTTTCTTGACTTGTTTTTAACAAAATTCAAGGTGTAATTATCATAAATTTCTAGTTTTGTAAACCTGATTACAAATTTACATTTATTTTGTTACAGAAGAGGAATATCGACGTTCTACAACGGTAAGTCAAAATCATTTGCATGTTTAACCGATATGTGGCCCTCATCAACACCATCGATACAAGACATTGCAAAACCCGAAAACACCTACACACGAAAACGAAGAAATCTTCTAGCTTCCACTCTTTCAGCGGCTAGGAACAAGAACCGTGCCTTTCAGCTTTCAAGTATCAGCACCGGACGGATATCAAAGAAACCCAAAACAGCCACGTTGCGCTTTGCATCAGAAAGCGGGGATCCTGACCTAAACAAATACGCCACACAACCTCAACTCAACGCACCGTCGTTGTTAAAGAAATCGAAGCTATCGTCCTTGAGATCATTTTCAATGGTTAATTTGCATCGATGCGGTACTAGATTTGGCTTAAATTCAACCGAGATCGAAAATTGTTAGATCAAAACTTGGGAGGACATATATATATATATATATATATATATATATATATATATATATATATATATATATATATATATATATATATATATATATATACACATATATATATATATATATATAGAGGGGTGGATTCAATGGAAAACCACTATGCACCTGAAAACTATGGAAACCTACACATACCGTCTGATTGGGTGCATTTCATGAAAAACGTGATGGCATGATCGTAAATAAGGTGATGCATCACGCAGGAAATTTGATGCATCATACGGGGAATTTGATGCATTTGTAGTGGTGCAGTGCGGTTTTCACAAGTTTTCAGGTGCATGGTGGTTTTCCTTGAACCCCTATATATATATATATATATATATATATATATATATATATATATATATATATATATATATATATATATATATATATATATATATATATATAGATGGGATCATTGCAGAACCTAAATTTAGTGTAGAACTGTAGAACCAATATCGTCCATAGATTAGAATAATCTAATGGTCTTGATTAAAAGAGTTAAGTTTGGAATTAGTGAAAAAAAGATTGGTAATAGAGATATTTTAATTCTTGGAGGGGTAAAAAAGGAAAAGATTGGAAATAGCAAAAAGATTGACATTAGCAAAATAAATATCTTTTTTCTTTAAATTAAAATAACATTAATAGTATTAATTTTTAAATCAAAAAAATTATACCATAAAAACGAGAATTTTATACTCTTTAAAACGAGACCGGTCATGATATATTTTTTTCGAAAAAATTTTACGTGTTTATTTTTCGTAAAAAAAAAAAAATTACCCAGACCACGATGCAATATATCATGGTGAGATAATGAGATCATTCGATGTCGAATGAACACTTTGATATTGTATATTTAACGTCAATGCAACACTGCATATACGCTCATTATTAACAGAGCTAAAATAATAGTCACAATTAGTATTCAAAGTTGATGGATTTAACGAGAACGGTTATGATATATATTTTTTATTTTTCGTAAAAAAAATTTTACCCAGACCACGATGCAATATATCATGGTGAGATCATGAGATCATTCGATATCGAATGAACACTTTGATATCGTATATTTAACGTCAATGCAACATTGCATATACGTTCATTATTAACAGAGCCAAAATAATAGTCACAATTAGTAGTCAAAGTTGGTGGATTTTAACGAGAACGGTTATGATATATATTTTTTATTTTTCGTAAAAAAAAAATTACCCAGACCACGATGCAACATATCATGGTGAGATCATGAGATTATTCGATATCGAATGAACACTTTGATACCGTATATTTAACGCCGATGCAACACTGCATATACGTTCATTATTAACAGAGATAAATAAAAGTCAAAATTAGTAGTCAAAGTTGGTGGATTTAACGAGAACGGTCATGAATATATTTTTTTGAAAAAAATTTTATGTGTTTATTTTTCGTAAATTTTTTTTACCCATATGACCATTCGATGTCGAATGAACACTTTGATATCGTATATTTAACGTCGATGCAACACTGCATGTCCATTATATATTAAAAGAGTAAAAAAAAAGTCAAAGTGGACAGTCAAACTTGGTAGGCTGCTATGAATTCAATGTTAATTGTATAATTACCATCTTATCCCTAGTGTTATATTATAATCTAATGGTTTAGATTGGTTCTATGGTTCTGTACTAAATTAAGGTTCTGCAATGATCCCAACCTTATATATATATATATATATATATATATATATATATATATATATATATATATATATATATATATATATATATATATATAATTAACCAAGATAAGGACTTAACAGCAACAATAGCCGGATGACCAAGAGGGTTGTGTAATTAGTTACTTTTTAAATAAAATCATGAGGTAAATTATTATGGGTATGATATCTTCTATTTAAACAATAATAGTTATGCATGATTAACGTAAAATATTAAAAAAAAAATTATAAAACCTTTATTCCTTTTTTATGTTTTATATTCTCTCTTTATGTTTATAGAACATGAATGAGATGGAAAATTACAAGAAACACAATTCTTCAGTTATTTTATTAAGAAACAATACTCTTATTACATTATATAAAAAATAAAAAATTTAAATTGTAAGTCTAGGCATTTACCAAGCATCCCTTAAAGTTGATTTTATAAAGTTACAAGCCGATTAACTTAGGATAGTTGGTGGTTGCGGATAGGGTGACAATTTCAACACATTCAAACAAACAAGTCAAAACGGGTTAACGACTTAAAGTTATAAATTTTACATAATTTTGAAGTCTTTTCCAAAAAACAATTTTTTTAACACACTGTTTTATAAATTTTCATTTCAAAAAAAAATTATGTTCTATTTTGGTTTTTTACAATAGATCCAATTAACTGTTTGGCCCATTGAGTCAAAATTGTCATCCCTAGTTGTGGACATTCTAATGCTTCAAATGTGATGTATTGAGAAAAACATTTGACAACGTAAATGGGAAAAAGCAATAGAGAAGTAAAAGATCCCTCCGCTGGGTTTTCCTATGGCTAATCAAGTGCTTTCGTATCGTTTTGTATTTCTAGTGAGCTTTTGCTCCTCTAATGAGATTTATAAAAGTCTGCTATTTCAAGAAAAAGTTAACTGCATCCTTGACTAGTTGACCTTCATGTTGGCCGGTTAATAGCGGCGCTATAGTGATTAGCGGAGTTTCACAAAATAACGGTGACAAATAGCGGTCCCGCTATTAGCGGTGCTTTATACCGCTATATAAACACAATTTTGGATAAAATAGCGTTATGTAACCTTAGTTAGCCATTTGATGACTTTAATTATATTTTTACATAACCTTTTATTATTTTAATTTTATATATGTATTATGTTATGTATTTATATAACCTTTTATGATTTAATTATATATATATACACACACACACATATATAACCGCTATACCACCGGATAACCGTAATAGCAAATAGCAGATCTTGACCGTTATTTGATTTTTGACCGCAATAACTACATAGCCTTCATGACCAGTTTATACTATCATGACGAAAGGGGGACTTCAATTGCTTCTGATAATCTTTCATTGCGTTCCAACTACAATATAGCTCGCAACAACAAATGGCATTTGTTTTCGTTTTTCTTGATAATCATTCCTCTCGCAACATCATCGCAGTACACGTATGCAGGAACAACATACATGTATGGTTTTTTAAAACTAATCTGATAACGATAGGGGTTATGCAAACGGCTAAAATATGATTAGTTTTTGTTTAATTTCATCAATTAAGTTGTTATAATTTAATCAAACATTAATCCATTTTCACCATTTATCTGCAATGTGACTCACCTTTCCTACAATACATGGTTGACAAATTCATTTTACCAGAAATGTGATGCATTCACAAATTGAGATAATGAGATTAGGTTCAAGAGGTTTAAGAGGGTTTGGATTGCATTCATTAATAAGTGATTATTTGTGTTTACAATTAATATCACCACTCTTTTTCATAAGTCAAAAAATGTAGCTTATTAGCTTAATAATTGATTATTTGATCATTTTACGAGTTAAAACGCAAATCCAAAAGTTTTAAAATCTGATTATCTGATAATTGTGATAGCAAACAGAAAAAGTCAAACGAAATTCTAAATTTCCAACAACATTTTTTGTTACAACTATTATCTGATTATTAATTTTTAAAACTCTGCAGCAAATTTTCAAACGCAAATCCAAATACCCTCTAGGAGGTGTTAGCATTAATAATACGACATATGGTTGTAGATGATTATAACATCTCGTAGCTAACGGGGGAGGTGTGATGGATTTCAGTTGATGGTGGTAGCAACAACTTGATTTTGTCAAAGATAATCGTGGATTTTTGTTGCAAATAGTAGCCAAACGAAAACATATCGTGGCACAATATCCTCGTTAGACGATGAATTTTAGTCATAGTTTCTAACATCAATTGGTAATAACAAATGGTGGTCGGAAAAGGATGACATCTAGACGAACATGAAACAAGGAATTCAACAATCAAAGATTAGATCTAGTGGAGGATATAAAACTCGAAATCTTTTAGAGTCTAGCTTTGCCAATGTAAGATAACAAATAAGACGATATATACACGAGTTAGATGACAATTAGTAAATAAAAGTTTATCTGCTCACCTCATAATCAACTACTTGATACAACATATATCATCGTCATCATCTACAGTATATAACTTAGAAACGCCCTAAATCAATCAAAATAAAGGTAGAAAACCCAAAATCAATCAATAAATATATCATATTAATTGGTTTCATTTTAAGAAATCACTTATCGAGATGTTGATTTGTGGTACCATCATATCGTGGCATCAAGAGAGGGCGACGTGCGGTGGGACTACATATTTGATGTTTAACACCTTCCTTTTCAACAAGATAAGGGTGACAGGTGACTTGAAAGTTAAAGTGTTTAGAATATTTGGATGATTTTGTTTTTCATTTACATTTTTTTTTTTGGAAAGACAGTTAACGTGATGAGTTAATACATGTGGAAGTCAAACTAAAATATTATTTTTTTTTTTAAATCTCAATGCTAAAACCACTAAGCCATCCATACAGGATTACAGACGACTGTTTGATTACAATTAGGAATGAGAAAGACCAATGGTAGATATTTGGTGCCATCAGCTATGCAATTTGCAATATGTATGGGTATCAAGTTTTATAAAATCTATAAAATCCAAAATATATTTGTATAACAGCTAGTACTTAAAAAAAAATTATGGTGTGTAATTGTCTCATACTGGCATCCCACAATATGTAGCGTTATCTCTTGATAAGAAATTATGTATGTAGTTAAAGGTTTATTTGAAAAAAAAAAAAACATGTTTTCATGATTTTTATGTGTTTGTTTCTCAATATTTTTTTTCAGAAAAAACACTCAGGTTAATTTTTTTTTTTTCTGGTTTTGTGAAATTTGATTATTAGAGCTCGTTATAACTAAAGGTTATTTTATTATGTTTAAAAACAGAAATAATAGCATTTGAAAAAATGCTATAGTTGATGGATATAACTAAAGGTTATTTTATTATGTTTAAAAACAGAAATAATAGCATTTGAAAAAATGCTATAGTTGATGGATATAACTAAAGGTTATTTTATTATGTTTAAAAACAGAAATAATAGCATTTGAAAAAATGCTATAGTTGATGGATATAACTAAAGGTTATTTTATTATGTTTAAAAACAGAAATAATAGCATTTGAAAAAAATGCTATAGTTGATGGATATGATACTTATTTTCTATTTTACTCGTTATAACTAAAGGTTATTTTATTATGTTTAAAAACAGAAATAATAGCATTAGAAACAATAATGTCGATATAAAAAATAACAACAAAGGGGATGTAGCTCAGATGGTAGAGCGCTCGCTTAGCATGCGAGAGGTACGGGGATCGATACCCCGCATCTCCATTTCATATTGTTCTTTTTCTATTTTATTTTCTTGAAACCCCTAAGGTTTTGTAAATTTGCCAGTCTAGTCCTTCATTTTATATTGGTTTATTACGAAGAAAACCAATAAATTTTTACGTTTTCGTCTTTTCATGTTATTTTTTATCAAAAAATTCTCAAGTTAATTTTTTCTTTTTGGTTTAAAGAAATTTGACTATTAAACCCGGTTTTTCAGTTTTTAAGAACCTAGTTTATTTATTATAATCGGACTCTGATAATCAAATTTCAAAAAACCAGAAAGCCAAAATTGACTTGAGGATTTTTCTGGGAAAAAAAAATTATTTCTCTATATTTAATAACCCGGTTTATTTACTTTATATTTAATAAAAATTTATATTGGAAAAAATACAACTTTCTTTTATATTTTTCATGATTTGTTCAAAGGGATAATTGCGCAAAAAACCACCAACTTGGTAGTTTTTTGTGATTAAAACCCCAAACCATTTTTCGTTGCAAAGAAAACCCCGAACTAAATAAATATCAGTAAATCAAGATTTTACCAATGGGTTACCGGTTGAAACCGGTTATTAATCCTACGTGGAACGGTAAATAACGTACGTGGAATAAATTTTAATTGTTGAAATCCGTTGTCAAGTATTACACATCATTTAAACCTCTGTTGATGATGTAATCCCATTTAAAAATTACAATTAAAAGTTAATAACAGAGGTTTAAATGATGTGTAATACTTGGCAACCGATTTCAACAATTAAAATTTATTTCACGTAGGTTATTTACCGGTCCACGTGGTATTGATAACCGGTTTCAACTGGTTATCCATTGATAAAACCTTGATTTACTGATTTTTAGGGGTTTTGAATAAAATGTAAAATGGTTTGGGATTTTAATCACAAAAGACTGACAAATTTGTGGTTTTTTGCGCAATTATCCATTGTTCAAATAAAGTTAGTTTCATTATTTTTTCAGTTTGGTCATCCGATGCTTATTTTCCAAGACAACATAGATTTTAGTTTTTATGATTAAATATAACATCATCTTATAGCCCGACACAAGTTATGGTTCTTATTTTACTAATTTTTATGCTTGAGGTCCACATGGATAGTGAATTTTGCTATCCGAATCCGAAATTTCGGATTCAGATATCGAATTATCCAAATATCCAAAAGTTCATGTTTTTTTAACTTTTTTTAAAAAATTAAATCAAATATTTAAATATCTAAAATACAAATTCATATACCCAAATACATATTAAAGATAAATATATCACAAACTAAATTTATCCGGAATTATTTTTACTCAAAACGACTAAAAAAAGATTAAAAAAAACTAAAATATATTAAATATTGGTTAATAAATCTATAATATCAAGATAAAACTCAAAAAGATACATTAGAATAATAATAAACACTCAATATTATGTAAATAATCAATCCTAAATATATAAAAAAATGTTAAAAAAATATTTTTTTTGGATTTTCGGATATCGGATTATCCGAAAATCTTGAATTTTACTATCCGAATCCGACACTACGGATAGTTTCGGATCGGATTTTCGGATTTTTATTTCGGATGCTCGGATTCGGATTTTTATGAACACCCTACATGGCACGCATCTTTATCCCCGTTTAGATACATAAAATTTGCATTATATAATTATATATGATTAATATCATTTAGCATATTTGGTCTTTTGATACTATATTTCTCATAATTTAAAGCAAGATTTGAAGAATTGAACTCCAATGGTTAAAAAAACCAACTACCAAAGTACCAAATACCAACAACTCTATCATGTGATGGTGAGACCCATATCCATGTGATGACATTTACTAGACAAATAAATCGTTGATATCTCATCCTATTATCTTCCATACCATATACATTATTTTCATCAAAAACCATCATTTAAAAAGAGCATTGCTACATGTAACATCTCATCCCTTAGCTTTTACTAATCACTAAAAGTTAATCTCCTCTCACATTAAGAAGAGGTGTGTGTAATTAGCAACTGAAGGGGATGTGCGTATAGAATTGCCCTTTAAAAATAAACATTATATAATCTGATTTTTTTTTTATAAACAATTCTATAAAATCAACAGCTTCACCTAACAAACATAGTTTGTAACAATTATCAAAACTCAAATGACTTCAATTGATCTCTCATGAAATCAAGAGATTCATAGTTGAGATCATATTAATCTATCAAATTTTGAAACATTGTAATCTTGATAACCATCAAATAATGATTTAAAGAAAAAAAAAATAGTTGACTTGATAGCAAATGTTTGTTTTTATGTTTTTAAAAGTAAGATCATGAGGCACACAAGAAATTGTAGAGAATCTTATTGAAGTTCTTGGCTTGTTCAAGCTGAGGCACATGTGATGCCTTCTTCATCACCTCTAATGATGCCTTCTTCCCCAACATTCTACATCATAACAACAATATCACACTTCAAAATACATACATACATAATAATTTTTTTATGAATATATCATTTAAAAATATTTATTTATAACAAGAAGTATTTAAGTTTTTTGATGTCATATCGATAGAATAATAACAAATCAGTTGTCTACCATTGGTTTAGATACATTTGGTCTTTACATCTTATCACAGATATTTTTTGTTAAAAAAGAGAGGACATGTTCAGTATAACACACACTCAGTGGCGGATTTATGTAGGTGTGGTAAGGGTCAATGGACCATGACAAATTTTTGTTCCCCGTATTATATATATTGTCAAAAATATTTCGGCCCTGGTTTCTTTAATAAGAAACTGGATTTTATTCTTAAAAAAAAACAAATAACTCTATTTTTAAAGAAATTGTTAACAAATTGGCTTGACATTTGTGCTCTTTTATACTTTCTGTAGTGGTGTGATGATTTTAATCTGACCCCTATAAAAATAAGAAAAATCAACCTTATAAATTTTATTTTTGGATCCGTCACTGCATACACTCATTTATTAAGTTTCAATAGTAATATAAAAATAGATACCAACTTAAAGCAACATATTGATGCTTTTATGAGGGTCAATTACTGAAAATAATAAAAACTTTTTGTTATTTTATCATGTATAGCAACATTATATATTTTTTTTAATCAAGAATAACATCAACTTGTGTATTTTTTATATGAAGAACATTAACTTTTGTATTTTGTATCCTTAATACCGTTAACTTTTCTATTATTTTTATCATTTGTAGCAACAATTTTTTTAAGTTTAGATATAATTGATAACAAAATAGAAAAGTTGATATTACTAATGATAAAAAACTAAATAATATTACTAAAATTGCATAAAATTGTTTTTATTTTTAGTAATCGGTCCCTCTTATAAACATATAACTATCACATTATCATGGTCTTATTAAATTTATCCAACAGAAATCAACAAACAACTATTGGGATAATTATCATTTTCTCTTCCCATTACTTTTATAATAGTTAATTTGTAGAACTTGGATGGAATATGTTGTAATTGATATGACTTGAAAGTAAATGTACATAATTAATATAATTTTCTATTTAATCTTGTGTACCTATACTATCAAAATACAAGGCATTTCTTTATAATATATAATACATTAAGAATTGTAGAATGCATTTGTACGATGGAATCGAGAGAACGAATTATGTAGGGTTTACTGGCTTTTTATCACGAGAAGAAAGCCTTAGTTTTGAACGAAAAGGAGTGGAAAGTTGATTTTAATATAACTTTTATTTCTCTCATTTCCTTATGAAAATGAAGAGAATCAAAAACAAGAACAGGGAAACGATTTTTTTATATTTGCTCCGTCATATTTTATGACGGTTTTTTTATTTATTTATTTTTTTGAATGACAAACTATTTTACTCATACTCCTAAACCACTCCTTTGCCTCAAGACTTACTTTCTTCACCTAAATTTCAACTTGCTTTTGACGCGAACCCGTGACCTCTCACTTACATATCACCCCTCTTACCAAATGAGCTAAACTCCATTGTTGGTTTTTTTATTTATTTGTTATTATCATTAATTAAAAAAGTTTGTAAACCTAAACGATTGCCTTTATTATGATTTTATCTTACCAAATGTCACCATGGATAAAACAAATGCAAGTGAAAGGATAGGAAAGGAAAGGAATGCATACTCTTTAAGCTCTTTTGCCTTGTCTAGCAAGAAGATGTTATCCTGATCACCCCATATGATCAACACATCCTGGATTCCAAAAATGAAATTGATCAAATTAATGCATCATCAATACTAGAAACTCAAATAAAAATTAGAATTTTTGTGTTTTTAAAACATTAAACATTAATAATCATCATCAAAACATAAATCCAAATGTCTTTCAAACATTGTCAAAATTGCTTACTCTAACAAACTTCAATGTATTTTTCCCTCGAAACAGAAATATACAAAAAATTACTCTTGGAAAAATTTTAAAAATACCCAAAAAAAAAAACTGTCATATTTTGAGTGATCAAGTCACTAAACTATTTTTTGAACCATTAAGTATCTAGACTTTATAAAGACGAAGGATTAAGTCCCTAAACTATTTATGTAAACAATTAAATCCGTAAACCTTATAAAGATGATCAATTAAATCCTAAACCATATTTTGAATGATTAAATCCCTTAACCTTATAGAAATGAGTAATTAAGTCCCTAGGCTTGTATTTTGAATGATTAAGTCAGTAAGTCTTCAACTGTATAAAAATATAAGATTAAGTTATTTCAATTAAAAAAACAATTAAGTTCTAAACTTAATAAAGATGAATGATTAAATCTTATTACCACAAGTGTTTATGTTATTAAATATTTTCGATATATCTCACCTTAGTTGAGGTTACTTAATTATTCATTTTTATAAAATTAGTTTAGTTAAATATTTAAGCAAAATGTTTAGAGATTTAATCAATTACTTAAATAAGGTGAGATAAGTTGAAACTTGAAATTTTGTTAATATGTATTTGATAACAGAATCCCCTATGATAATGAGCTTTAATAGTTGATCTTTACAAAGTTTAGAACTAAATAAATTTTAATTGAAACTACTTAATCATTTATTTTTATAAAGGTAAAGAACTTAATCATTTAAAATACAAATATAAAGATTTAATCACTCATTTTTATGAAGTTCAGTGATTTTGATCATTCAAAAAATAGTTAGGAATTTAATCATTCATTTTTCTAAAGTTTAAAATAATTAGAAGCTTAATCACTCAAAATATGATACTTCGATGGTTTTTTTTTTTTTTTTGAATTTTATCATTTTCCTATTACGATAAAACAATACTTATAAGGATGATTCTATTTACACCCCACTTTATGAGGTGACACCTCAAACTCCCATTAATTTAACATTTTCTGTTATTATAATATTATTCAAATAATAAAATAATCTAAAAAATATGACAGTAGAGTGTGATGCATCAAGTAGAAAGGGTATCAATAACAACCTCTAAATTACACAGGGTTAAACATTATTTTGACTATCCAACTTTTCAATAGTTTTTGATTTAGCTACTAAATTATTTTTGTTTCCATTTAGCCCCTAAATTATTTTTTGTATATGTATTTAGCCACTAAACGTTTTTTTACCAATTTAACCATTGAAAATTGTCTCAATTTGGCCATTAAACTATCATAGTTTATACCAATTTAGCCATTAATTTTATTCATTTTATCTAAAGTAGAATAACAAAATAAAATTTAGTAACTAAATTGAGAAGGAAAATAATTGACTGGTTAAATAAGACAGATCTAAAAATTAGATGGTCACAATGATACCTAACCAAATCTATATCTATAATAAATATTAATATACTAATTTCTCATGAATTCATGTTATGCTTCATGGAGCGGGCTCGGTACCCACCTCGGTACCGAACATGGCATTGGCAAACACCACCCTCTCAACTTGGCAAATGCCGAGAGAGGGGGAGAGAATGTCATGAGTCATGTGTGTGCAAATATGTATATATATTCTTTTTAATTAAAAAATAGGTGTGGCAAATGTAACATCAACACCGTATGAATGACAATGGATGACAAAGCTGACGTGGATGCAATTTTGCTTGTCATTTTTGCCAATAGTTTTTAAAAAATCACTAATAATTTTAAAACTATATTTATTCAAATATAATATAATCTATTATTAAATTCAAATCAAATCCAATAAATTCTAGTACTCTAATAACTTATTAATTATAATATAATATTACATTAAAAAAACATACATACAGACAGACAGACACACACACACACACACACACACACACATACAGGTTCAAATAAGTAACTCTCGAAATCAAGTGCACCCGAAGGTACCGACCTTAAAAAACCTTTTTAAATTTTCTTTTCACATAACCATGTTTAAATTAATGTTATACACATGATATATGAATTTCACATACATTCACACTTTCTGTGTCCTTAAAAATTATGTGAATGGTCAATGCATATTTATGTGAATGGTCATCCATGTGAATGGTCATTTCACACCATGTGAATGGTGTGAATGACCATTCACATGATCTTTTTTTTACCATTCACAAGATTTATGATGTTACTCCTTTTGAAAAAAAGTCTTATAATGTTGTGTTATACATGTCTATTAAAAAAAATATGTGTGAATGATCATTCACATTAGGGTACGCTCGGTACGCTGGAATCTTATAGGTACGCTGATGAACCTGATTCTATATATATATATATATATATATATATATATATGTATATATATATATATATATATATATATATATATATATATATATATATATATATATATATATATATATATATATATATATATATATATATATATATATATGTATATATATATATATATATATATGTATATATATATATATATGTATGTATATATGTATATGTATATATGTATATGTATATATGTATATGTATATATGTATAGACACACACACACACATCAAAAATATAAAAAATTAATAGGTAATAATAAATAAGAATATCATTCTTATATAATTTTTTTAAAATAACATTACCTTTTAAATTATTGTATTGTATATAAAAAACAATGTATTAAAAATATTCAAATATAAACTAGTTATAAATATAAAAGATGGCAGGTGCCAGATTGCAATAGAACCTGTTGAAGAGGGAAAATATTAGGGGTGTCATGTAGGCCAAGAGTTAGCCCTTTCAGCAATTCCAACTTCTCCTTCCTGTTTTCACAATATAATTTCTGCAAAAACAATGATAATATCCAACTTTTAATAATATATTGAAAATTTAAATACAATAAAAATTATATTATATTAATAAAAATAAACTATGACTAACAATAAACTAATATCCTTTTATTTTGTTTTGATATTATTTGGTTAACATGGTTAACATATTTTGAAAAATAAAATAAAGAATGTATAGAAACAATAAATCATTAAAAAACACCTTAATTTAAAAGTTACAATACATCAATATACACTGAAATTTAAGATTAAAATTACTAATACATTAAATTGAGTAAAATATACAACTAAAATAATTTTAACGTAATTTTCTTGTTAGGCTACTTGAATAAATTCATGTTTTTATGAATAAATATATAGGTGTTAAGAAAGGTAACATTAAAATACAAATTTTGATAATAAATGTAATGTGAAATTTTTCTAGACAAAGAAAGATAACCTAAAATTCAATTTTAATTAAAAAACGATGTTGAAGACCAATTAAGAAGGTAAAATTGTAATTGCATAGTACATTTTTTGACAAAAAATTAACATTTGATTATATTTCTCAGACCAAAATTTGAATTACATGCCATTTTTAAGCAAATTAGAATTTTATGTACTTTTTTGCCTAAAAGATTTCACAAAACCTTTATTGTCAAAATTTATATCTTATATCACATTTCTTTACAATTTATCCTTAAATATATAAACAAGTATATAAAGTTGAGAATTTTATCCAAATATCCCAACAAGAAAAGTTATAATATTTTCTTTTCATTTGAATACACTAATTCAATTTTTTTTTATCAAGCCATTCGAGTTCACAATTAACTCAAGATTATACGAGTAGTTGACTTTTATCAAGTTTTAACATATGTCGAAGTTAAAAACAAAACCAATATCTTAAGTCTTTCGATCTTAAAGGACCCAATTCGAGTTCATATCGAGCTCTTAGAATCCTATATACGTATTAATATTTCCGGGTTAAATTCAATTTTGTTTTACTAAGTAACAACTGTCATTGTTTACTGTTAATTTATTTAATTAACCAAACATTTGTTTATATTTTTTTCATACTACTTAATTTTTAAAACCCTTCCTAAAATGATCATTATCGATTTTTAAGTTATAGTTTGATTGCACTTTTACTTTTATTACACTTTTTGGTTATTCATATACTTCAGTTTACTTCAGTTTAGATTAATAAAGCTTTAATCAATTTCTATAATTTCTATAACTTACTAAATTATTTAAATTACTTTTGAAACATTAAAATAAGAGTTTATTAATTTATTGCTTTTTATATAGTCAAATTAAATTTTATTAATGTTTAACAAATTAAATGTATTATATAGTATATATATTGAAACTTAAGTTAAATTTTAGATTGATGAAAAAATGGTAAAAAGTCAAATACAATGTGCCATAAGAGCTACACGTTTGACACGATTGTCTGGAACTCTTGAGAATGATAGCTTTTTAATAGAATTTGATCTTTTTATTTTTATAAATGTGTTAGACAAAAATAGCTACAACTATAATTTTTAGTACTAAATGACATAAGCACATTGATAGTAATTAAAAGCAGTGGTTTATAATTAGGGTTAATTACTAAAATAGCCACATATCACACCCCTTTATCACTTTTTAGCCATTAAAATTTCATTTTACCAAAATAGCCACATTTTACGTTATTACATTTACGTGATAGTCATCATTTACGTGATATGTACTTTTTATTCATATAAAAGTGGTCACGTAAAGTACAAGCATTTACGTTACCAAACACCTTTTGTAATTTAATGCATTAAAATATGAATAAAAAGTACATATGACGTAAATAATGGCTATCACATAAATGTGGTAACCTAAATTGTGGCTATTTTGGTAAAATGAAATTTTAATGGCTAAAAAGTGATAAAGGGGTGTGATATGTGGCTATTTTAGTAATTATCTCTTATAATTATTTGGAGGGTAAAAAGAGACCAAAAGCTCAAACTTGTTATGGCAATAACTTTCAAATCAAAACCTGCTGTTAATCAAACGAAGCTTAAAACTTTTCATTATCAAACACACCAATACTGTTATTCTAATGAAAAAAAAAATTTATCTTATGATTAGTCAATAAATTATATTATGATTAGTCACATTTTTTTGTATGGGGTACCGTGGAGTTGTATATATAACAACTGAAAAAATATATATAAAATGAGAAATTGTTCAAAATAGCAAACAACTTTTTTTTTATTATAGCAATCTTGTAAGTTGTGTCCCAAATAATGGAATCAACTTTTGGTTTACTCCCGATTATAGCACTTAACCGATAAATAACAAGTAGGTTGTTATTTCAAACGATATATTAATTAGTAAAAAATAAAGGGAGAATTTCATATATGTCCCTCTAAAACTGCATAATATCATATTTACCCAAGTCAAAAAAAGAATTTCATATATATCCTTCTAAAACTTCATAATATCATATTTACCCAATTTAAAACTTTAATATCATATATACCCTTTCAAACTTTTAAATATATCAAATATATCCAAATTAATTATTTATTCTTTTTATTACGTTAAAATTCATAATAAATATTCATTAATAAAGAAATGACCAATCTACCCTTTTTATTTCTTAAACTTCATAATATCATATTTACCCAATTGAAAACTTTAATATCATATATACCCTTTTAAACTTTTAAATATATCAAATATATCCAAATTATTTATTTATTCTTTTTTTTATTACTTTAAAATTCATAATAAATATTCATTAAAAAAGAAATGACCGACTTCAACTTAACGAACAAATTGAAATTTGAATCATCGAATTCCGTCAAGAAATAAAAGATTTGATATCTTAAAGTAATAAAAGATCATAAATAAATAATTTGGATATATTTGATATATTTAAAAGTTTAAAAGAGTATATATGATATTAAAGTTTTCAATTGGGTAAATATGATATTATGAAGTTTAAGAAATAAAAAGGGTAGATTGGTCATTTCTTTTTTAATGAATATTTATTATGAATTTTAAAGTAATAAAAAAAGAATAAATAAATAATTTGGATATATTTGATATATTTAAAAGTTTGAAAGGGTATATATGATATTAAAGTTTTAAATTGGGTAAATATGATATTATGAAGTTTTAGAAGGATATATATGAAATTCTTTTTTTGGCTTGGGTATATATGATATTATGCAGTTTTAGAGGGACATATATGAAATTCTCCAAAAAATAAAACTGATTGTCATGATAAGAAAAAAAAAAGTTATTATTTCAAACAATAAACTCTATGTATAACCCCTTCTTACCGGTTAACATTTGTTGTTTATATGTTAAATGCTATAATCAGGAATGAACAAAGAGTTTGTTACTTTATTTGAGACAAAATTTACAAAAATGTTATAATAAAAAAATTGATTGTTATTTTAAATAATTCTCCCGGCATAGAAGGATCACAATAACTAAATAAGAGGTAATATGAAGTGTGGGCAAACTGGGCAGGACATGAAAAGGACAAAAACAAATTTTATAATCGAAATAAGACTTACGTCAATGAAATCGTTGAGAAAAAAATCCGGCATGTAGAAACGATTGAATACAGCCAAACGCAACAACCTCCGGAGCTGTCTCGCCGTCTCCGGCAGCAATACCTCTTCTATTTTCTCAACATTCGCCCTCTTCAACAACTCCTCGTTATCTCTCGGCCTCATATTCACTCCTGAACTAGCGATCACCACCTTCTCCACTCGCTCCGGCCACATCTCCGCCATTCTGTATGCCACAAAACCACCGTAACTCGTCCCAACCACCGAGTACTTATTTACCCCAACCTTCTCCATCATCTTCGCAACCACACTCGCTTGGAAGATCTCCGATCGCTCGGACGATTTCGTAATAGATTCACCGAAAAACACCAGATCAGGAATGTACACATCAAAATGTGGAGCGAGAAATGTAACCTATACATACATACACATATATATACACACACAATAAAATCACTAAACAATTTCACCGGTAAAAAAACCAATAAATCGTGGAGAACACTCAACAGTCAACACTGAGTCACTGACCTGTTGCCGCCACTGCCAAACGCCGTGAGGTCCGAATCCGTGAAGCAAAACGATCGATGATTTGCGATTGTAAGAATTAGAGGATGGGGAAGATGATGACGGTGGTTTAGGTCCCCAAAAGTGGATGGTTGTTTGAGCATCGACGTCGAGGAATTGAGAAGAAAGACCGGAAGCGGAGAGGGAACGGCGGAGGAAGGAGCCGTACAAGGAGACGAAGCTAAGACAAGAGACCGCCATTGTTGTGGAAGTTCAGTGAGTGATTGAGAGGGTTTTGTTGGGTAAGCTACCTCTGAAAATGGCAATGGAATTATATTAAAGATGAGCCAAAAAAAATTGGTGCAACAGTTGATCTTTTATTTCTTTGTTTTTTTTTTAAATAAAATTATTTAATGGTAATGTTCTTTTTATGATGGTTGAGCTTCTTGACACAATTTGCTAATAATAAATATATTTAGAGGTAATGTTCTTTCTAATCAGCTAGAAAACTATCTATTTCCTAAGGGTTATTATCGAAAAAACCATCCGAACTTTTATGATTTTTTCGGTTTAATCATTCAATTTTTTTCCCAACCGATCAAATCACTACACTTTTTATTTTCTATTGGTTTAATCACTATACTTTCAAATTTATTGGTTTAGTCATTCATTTTTTACCGGTAACCTGTTTGACCGGTCAATTGTTGTTATGAATTAGATTTTTTATCAAAAAAACCATTCGAACTTTCATAATTCTTTTTCTTTAACCACTCTAGTAGTTTTTCGTGATTTAATCACTAATTTAATTGATGTTCAGATTTTTGTAATTTTTATTATTATATTGCTTATAACATCAAATGATAAAAATAAACATTAATATCAAGAAAACTGATTCTCTTTTTTTTTTTTCATCATCATATTGCTTTTATAAACAACGATACTTCATTGATCTCTTTTGCTTCTTCATTATCATTGTGTTAATCCAAACAGATTCTAATCAATTTGATTCTCTAAGGTTTTGTAGTGTTCATCAAGTTTGTTAGGATTTGAATGTTTTAAAGATCGTAAATAAATAAAAACTAAAATTTTATTATAAAATTTCATAAGCTATTTTGAAACTTAAATTGGGTTTATTTTTTGTGTTTATAAAATCTTGAAGAAACATAAAAATAAAAGTGAATTAATTTTAATTTGTTATATTACTGTAATTGATAAAAATATGAAAAGATATGTTTGATTACATTGTATTATCAATTCTCAGAGTTTTAATTTTTAGTTTAAGATGATGGTGGTCAAACCAAAAAAATCTTGGAAGTTCGAGTGGTTTTTTCAATGATAAAAAACGTTACATAATTGCCACGTCACCAAATCACATGTGATAACAGGTAAAATGGTCAAAACAATAAAAAATGAAAAGTTTAGTGTTTTGATCGGTTGGAAAAAAAATTGAGTGGTTAAACCGAAATAAATCATAAAAGTCCGGATGGTTTTTTCGATAATAACCCATTTCCTAAATAAGTGATAGATGAGATTTATTATGAACATGTTATTCGTTGTGAACAAATGAAAAAAAAATACATATAAGCAATCATATACACAAACAAGTGTTTTAACAAGATTCATATGATTCAAAGAGTTCATATGAAGTGTCTGCAACAAGATTCTAAAGATCCATAGCAGTATTTATAAAAAGATTCATATGATTCAATAAATTTATTGGATTCAACAAAATTAATAAGATTCATAATATTCATAATGTCTGCAACAAAATTCATATAGTTAAAAGTCATTTGTGGTAGATCACAATGTTCACAACGAATAAAATGTTCATAAAAGATATTCTGTCAAAAATACAAAGTTTTTTGAAAGAAGGAAATCGATATTCACTTTTATACTATTAAACATTACAAAACAACAATGTATTAACGATTTTAATTTTCTATACTAACTAGTTATTAACTCACGTATTACGTGGATATTTTATAAATAAATGTTTACTAAAAATCTACATAAATCGTCAATTACATACAAAAATGTTTATTTTTTTCTAAAAAAAATACGAAAATAGTATTATCTTTTGTTATTAAGGATAATTAAAAAATTTCTATTTATGAATAGTATTTACCGTGTCACATCTTTTTAAAACTTTTTATTTTTAGATTGTATGTATAAGTAAAAATCTAAAAATTTGCTTTTAACATAGAATACAATTTAAAAAATTTAAGATTAAAAAAATATAAAACAACTCATTTTCAATATTGCATTAAATTTATTTTTTAAAAATATAAAATAAAATGCATATTTAGCTGTGAAGACCACCCCTTACGGGGCAGTTCTTACGAGTCTAGGTCCCACATCATGCAATACAATATCAACCATAACTAAGACAGAGTAATTATGTTGCGGAATTTAAAATTTACAGTACAAAATATTAGGATTAAGTTTAATACAGTTTACAGATTTCAAATTAACACTTATAAAGGGCACAAATCTAATCTAATTCATGTCATCATTCAATCAAGATAAATCTACCCAGACCACCACATTAACATCTTCCAATCAGTACCAAAATGGTTTGCTGAGTAGAGGTCTATGAAAACTTCACTTGATTCTTGTATGACCTAAGTACTAGGTCCGGCAGGTGACTTTCCTTTATCCTTTCCTGTAAAAAATGTAAATAGCAACTGTAAGCAAAGCTTAGTGAGAATATAGATTTTCAGATTACATGCATTATCAAGCGGATCATGGGTCTAGCGTGATATATCTTGACTGCCGCTACAGCCACTCATGATTGAGACATAGTAGTCATAGAGTCGGATGATGTTCAAGCCACGCTCACGCTTAAATCATGGGGATCAGCCACATACTGGGCTAGCTACCAGTAAATCAACATGGCGGAACATCGGAGTATCATACCAAGTTCAATAGAACTGGTGAAATAGCATGGTCTAGAACAATAGACCGTCTAAGCTAATCATTCTAAGCTGAATCAATATGTCAAAGTGCAAGCAATGGTGAAAGCATAAGTAATCGAGGTCATGATAGCAATAATCTCAAGCAATATCTGAAATGAATCATAAGTACAATATCATGCAGAATGATAAATCAAATAGCTATCATGATCCACAGGGCATCACCGAACCATGGTGTGCACATGTCACAATCCAGCTGATCTTATATGAATGTCAAATAATCTATCATCAACAATATGTCTCAACCGGAAATCTTTGCATGTAAAGCTGAATATCTATAACTCATAGGTTTGGGGTCTTTATCAAGCAGATATATAATCCATCACCTGAGTTATCTCAGGATTTTATCTTTAATCAGAGCTCTGGCTTTTCTTTTCAAATCTTTGACCCGCTTTTAAATCTTTAAATCAATGTTCAGAAATTAACTGAACCTGTCCAGAATCGTATCATATCATATCATTAGCTTTTAGCTTAAAATCTTTATTTTATCTGATTCTGATAACTCATTGATCATTCATTTGTTCCTTTTCTTTGTTTCTTTGAATTCTCAAAAGATACATACATACATACATACATACATACATACATACATACATATATATATATATATATATATATATATATATATATGTATCATGTTGCTTTGTTTCATAATCTTTCATTATATAATCATTATTTCAAAAGCATCAAAATATAATATCCGAATTTAGATAACTGGATCCGGACCATCCGGATTGGGTAATCCGGATTAGATATCCGAATTCGGACCATGTATATCATCCGAATTAGCATCATCCGAACTCGGTTCTTCCAAGTTCGGATCACATGTCATCCGAGTTCGGTTCAATACCCATCCGAAGTGTACATTCGAATTTAAGCCATCCGAGTCATAGCAACCGAACCAAAGTGGGATATTGGGATATTCAAATTAGGTTGTCCGAAATTATAGTGATCCGAAATGGGGCATCACATCCGAAAAATAGATATCATCCGAATTCGGATCCTTACACGTAGAATTTTTTTTTCCAGATTTTGTTCTTGGTGTTCTTGGTCATATTCATACGGATTTTCACTAAAATCTTTCTGAATTCATTTTTATTAACATGCTACTTAATATATAGTTGTATTGTCATTATTGAGTTTATTTTATACTATTTTCCCTATCAAGAACATCATAAATTGATCAAGATTGTCCAAAAACTCATTATTTTGTCAAGAACACATTTAATAACAAAATTCCGATTTTTACTCTTTTTTGGACAATCTGACCACTAATTCTTGTTTCTATCACTTTTATGTACTTCATTACATGTTTATCTATCAATTACATACACAAGCAACATATAATTTTCACATTTTAAATCCTTGGTTTCGGTTTCTCACAAAACCGAACCAAATTCATGAAATTATGGATTTTAGTCTAGAAATTACCTTGTATTCTTGTAGATTGTTGTTGTTGAATGATTGTTGTAACTCCTCCTTGGATTAATTCTTCAACTAATTGCTCAATTTATGAAATTTCTTGATGATTTGTGGAAGAATCCGTAGGTTAAGAGAGAGAGTAGAGAGAGAGTGTGAAAATCTTAATTGTGTGTTAAATGGCATTTAATTATGTTTATATACATCATTTAGTTATATTTGCAATTTAACCCACTATAGTCTTGTATTTTACATCTCTTTTAATTTAATCATCTTTAATAAATTATAAGATAAATATAATTTAATTAAATAATCTTAAACTTAATTAAATTACAAAACGAATAATGTAAATAAATTACATTATCGAATCAAATACTAGAATTACGACTGGACCAAAAGTTAGGTTGTTACATTAGCTAACATTATTAGTTAAATCTGAAAGTTATTTAAATCAATTAAAATTTATTTAAAAATAAACTTATATTAATATTAGAATATTTAAAATATTTCCTTTTTTAACTGTATGTATTAAATATGAAGGTATTTGAATTAGATTCCATAAATATTCTTAATAATGAATTAGTAAAATTAAAAATCTAATTATGGAAAAAAGGCGGAAAATCAAGAATTAGGAGGGATGAGGTAATGACACGTGGCATGAAAGGTTTTGAAAGGTTTTCTTTTATTAATATATATATAGATATAGATGTTTAGGCGTTTCTTATTCTTAATTCACTTAGCTATAGTTGTTCGTTTTTTCAATTTAAATTGATTCTTCAGTTAACTTAAATCTTGATAGAGAAACAATAAAAATAAACTAGACATTTTTCAATTTCATTTACATTATCCTTGTTTACTTTGGACTTGTTTGACAATGAGCTTCTGAGAGTTTTTAGTAGCTTCAACTTTTGATTTTTTAAAAACTTAAACCCAAAAACTCGGTTTGGTTGATAGGGATTTGAACTTTTGATTCAAAAATAAATTTTTTAATGAAAAACTACTTGAAGTATCTTTTAAAAGGAACTTGAGCTTTTAGTCAAACAAAAATACACAAAGTAATTACAAATTATAGCTTTTAATTAATATCAGTATCATTCTATGTCATTTAATACTGAAATCTACAGTTACAACTATTTTTACCAAACACATTTATAAAAACAAAAAAAAGCTCTTTTAAAATACTACAGCTTCTAAAAGCTCCAACTATTAAAAGTTTCAGATTACAGCTCCAACTCCAGCTCCAGCTCGAAGTCACAGTTAGTTGTGTCAAACATATCATTTGTATCAAGCGCACCCTAAACCGTTTCACATAATAATATCATATCCTATCAACATAAATGCATAATAGCGTCCTTTAAAACTTATCATACTCCTGTTCTTAAGATAAATTTATATTTTTTATTACTTAAGAAAAATATTTATGATAGTTAGTCCATTTAATTTTCAACTATTACATTTTGATCTACTTCGTAATTAAAATGGGTTACTTAACGTAAAAAAAATGTGTGTATATATATATATAGAGGGAGGTTCCATTGAGAACTTTTGTGCATCGAGGCACAAAAGAACCTCCACTGGCCCTTGGATGAAAAGAATGTGTGGGTTAGATCAAATGTCAAATGGGTAATTAAATAGAAAGTTTTATGCATCAAGTGCACATAATGAAATTCGCGGAGGGGTAAAACAGGAATTATGCAATCCTTATTTAATTATTACACTTCTAAAATTAACCAAAGTAATACAAATTCAAAATACATGCATATCGTTCTTTTCTTGATGCATATCATTCATCTCTTCCAGAAATAAATCATGCATATCGTTCATCTCTTCCAAAATCAAAATACAAACATGAATCGTTCATATAAACACAAATCATGCATATCGTTCATCTCTTTCAAAATCAAGAGGGGGCTAAGAGAGAGGAGAGAGAGAGAGATAGAGAGTAAGAGGGAGTGATTTTAGGAAAGAAGTTAATGATAATTTTCATACCAAATTTAACTATTAATAATCTTAAAAACATTTAAATTCAAAAATAATTTCCATACATTTAATATCCCCGAAATACTCTTTGTGCACCATTCGTAGATAGTCTGATGCACAAAAGTTCTCAATGGTGCCTCGATGCACAAAAGTTCTCAATCGAACCCCAATCTATATATATGGGTGGGTTCAATGGAAAACCACTATGCACCGGAAAACTGTGAAAACCTATGCATACCGTCCGATTTGGTGCATTTAATGAAAAACGCGATGACATGATCGTAAATAAGGTGATGCATCACGCGAGATTTTGATGCATCACGCGGGAAATTTGATACATCACACAGGATTTTGATGCATCACGCGGGTAAATTGATGCATTTGTGGTGGTGCAGTGCGGTTTTCACAAGTTTTCAGGTGCATTGTGGTTTTCAATTGAACCCCACTATATATATATATATATATATATATATATATATATATATATATATATATATATATATATATATATATATATATATATATATATATATAATTGTATTACACACAATTATATAATATTTTGTATTTTAAAAGGATCAAATTTATGTGTTATTA
Source organism: Centrapalus pauciflorus (assembly GCA_020465985.1). Classification (NCBI taxonomy): domain Eukaryota; kingdom Viridiplantae; phylum Streptophyta; class Magnoliopsida; order Asterales; family Asteraceae; genus Centrapalus; species Centrapalus pauciflorus. The sequence goes on from JAANYP010002741.1 coordinate 338,350, forward strand.
TAAAAAGACCCATAAATATAATACAAGTTATTCGAAAAATAATATAAATTTAACATTATTTTTAAAAATTACGAGCAAAAATGGAACTAGATTGAATAAGCATACCTTCAACACCCCATCCTCATTTAGGCGTGTGGATATACCCACCCTGCTTACCCCAGGAGCTTCTCACCTCAACACGAAGCATCAGGAACACCGTCCCCCTCCAATGGTCATGCTCATTTATTCCCTAAATCAGGGTTCTCCCACCGCAGAGGCCATTGCTCTCTCGATTCTTCTTTTTTTTTTTTTCTCTTTTTAAAATTAACTGGGGTATTGTGATAAAAATATTAAAAATTGTGGGTATTTTTTATGTTTTAAAATGAAAATAGTAAAGAGAGAAAATCTTAGAAGGTGTCTAAAATAAGAACACACCCTTATGACTATTCCCGATATTTGAAGTTCATGATTCGAGTGTCCAAAGTATTTAAATTTCAAAATTTGTTAATATTTGAACTTTCGATACCATGATTTGTGCTTTCAGAATTGGTTATATATTTTTGGGGAAAATAAAACAAATACAACTCAAATACTATTTTAAATTGTTCGTGCCAAACATCCCACTATCAAACACAATATTTCTATTATTTTTTTTATTCTTACCTAATTCATTACATTTTAAAGCAAGAGATTCTTTCACTATATCTTCAATAAAGTTTAAGGTTTCGTTTTATCAAAGTTGGAGTCGGTCACAAATTTCTCATATTGTAGATGTGTAGATAAATGTCTGTTATATAAATGATATATTTTCTTTTCTCTACAAGTTAGTTGTATTTGTGTTGCCTGCTGTTGTATGTGGGTCGTGGACTCTTGTGAGCTGCTGTTTTGGTCGGGTGTTTAGACTCTTTAGAGCTCTGGTATCTGCTCTATATATATCTTGTTTTTGCCTGCTGGTTACGTAAGATAGTTCGTATCTCATTTTCAGTTTGTCCCCTTCGGTTTTCCTGGTTAGGGTTTCACTCTATAAAATTAGTTTAGCTGTATATGTGTTTAGTTTCCGATGTAAATGTTGATGTGAATGGTCTTCAAAAGATGATGAAGATACATTGAGTGTTGTAGAAAGGTTTCGTTGTAATCAATTGGTTTTGGTCTATTTGACTGGTTAATTTAGGGTTTAAATGGAAAATATTAGTTTGTGAATTCTTGTTGTTCAACTGCATCTTTGTTTTTATCTCGTTTAATGTCAACTTGTCAAGTAGTGCTTTAAAATGACATTATCGTCTTAAATTTTAACTGGTTCCTTTTTGGACGATACAACAGTAAAGATAAATGTATTAGTATCCTTTGGAAGCAAGGCAGGGCTAGATTGTGTTGATAAAGGGTTAAAACTAGTAATGTGTAATAAGAAAAGACGATTTTATAAAAGTGAATCGACTCTTTTATTTAATTAAATATTAAACCGGTAATTACGAAATAGTCAAGCCCATAATGTTGTCACATAATTGTTAGTTAATACATTCTTAATTAAGTTCCATTGACCACATTTACGATTAATAAATTCTTGCTTATATCAATTTGGAGTGATTAATTTATTAAAAATAAAATATGCATTGACTTGTATAAATATTAATTTAACACCCTACTATAAAGGTATAACGTTATGGTCATTGTAGATGACTTTTTTTTTAGAAAGGAAAATTTTAAGAACAAGTTGAAAACAATTACGTTTTACGTGCTATTATTAATAATTTATGTAAACCTGGATTAAAAAATTATACAGCTGATATAAATGAATATATTATAATAATTCGAATAGATATGATCTTTTTTTTTTTTTTTTTAATAGATAAACTCACCATATCCCTTAATTAAAGCTAGATCTTTAAGTAATGTGTTATTATCTTTTGTTCTTGTCATAATCTTAACTTTTCCATTAAGTTCATGTGTTTGGTACAGAGAAATGGTGACAGAAAAATAAAAATTGAAAGAATTGCTCTTGTTTGTTTAAGCCTGAAAATCAATTAATGAGAAATAAAACAATTTCATATCTCTGCTTTTATTTCTCCTCTTTGTACAAAGAAATGGTGGGAATTAGATTTTTCTATTCTCTCCAAAAAACGCGGAGAGTTGATTTCTCCAAAAAAAAAAAAAAAACACAGCCAATGGCGTCGACAGGGCAGCGAATGACAAACAGGAGGTATCTTTTTTCGCTCTCTCTCTCTCACTCTCTCTCATACACACATACACACACACACACACTCTCTCTCTCTCTCTCTTATTGTGTTTGTGTGTGTGTGTACGATTGCCATGACTGTTTGAAGACAAGTTATCGTCATGACTTCTACTTGCTACTTGCTCTAGTTCAAGTATTTGTGGGATTTTACTTGTTGATTTAAAAATTATTTGTCTTGGTTTTTTTAAGAACATCATCCTCTCCACCTATTTCATGGTTGTTACTTGCTACTTGTTCCAGTTTAAAGTATTTGTGTCGTTTTTACTTGTTGATTTCAAACTTATATCTGTTCTTTGTAGCTTAATCTGTTACTTGCTACTTGTTTCCTGTCATTATTTTGTTTTAATTTATTTTGCGTTTTGACATATCCATTCCTTTTTGTATTCATGCTTCAAATTCTCTACAGTGGCTTCTCGTTTGAGAATTCTGAAGTACTTAGTTGGGCAAGTTGTGACAACAGTAAGCAAATGCGTTCCACCTCTAGGTCTGCATTTGTTCTATGTTATTTGCAATTCTTTTAGAGAAATAATCAAGTACCTTATTTATGAACTATAATGGGTGTTGTTTTTTTGAGGAGCTATGCTGAGATAGATGCAGTGTTGTAAAAATCGGCATAGAACTATAATGAGTGTATTTTTACTGTTGTACTGCTACGACTCGCCTGTGATCGGACTGGTTTAGGCGGAATCGGGGTAGGCGGACCTAGGCGGGTCAAAAGTCAACTTTTTTATTTTTTTAATAAAAACAGATAATATAGTCAAGAAGATCAAGGAGCATCCATCTAATATTCTAAGTATAATATTAATTAACTATAATTCTATATTTGAACTTTGAAGTACGTGTATTTGAAGATTTTAACAATTATGGTTGTTTTATAAAACATATTTTTGGATGTTATGATTAATTATATTTATATTTGAATATTTATAAATATGTTGTATGTATAATTCTAAAATTTACATATAAAAAATCTCAATCCGACTACTCCCCGCCTAGGCCGACTACTCCCTAGTCCCTAGTCGGCCGGCCGACTCCCGCCTAGCGATTTCTACAACATTGGATACATGTATAAATAATACACACACATAGAGTCTATAATGCACCTTATATATGCTCATAGATGGTTAGTGTGACTCTCTCTCCTGTGATGTGCTTGGCACATCTTCCTGCTCACTATAAATCAAATTTCAAGTTCACATTTGGAAATAATGACTTGAAGGGTTGCATCCTTCTTGTTTTGATCGTTTATTTGGTAAATGGTTATAGAAAAATGTTTGATTTTTTAGAGAGTTACAAATCTGGTTATAAAAGATGGTTTGATTTTTGAAGGGTTGCAAAATTTATCATGGTTTACTTGAAATCGGATAGTTTTACTTTTATTTGAACGAAAATCTCATATTACTTTAACTCGATGGCTATAAAACACTACGTACATACATAATGTCTTACATATGTGATTTTAAGTATCAGTTTAGACTAACGATGATGTGAAACTTTTAAATTGAGACCCTGTTGTGTACTGCAGTGCCCAAACTTATGTCTTTCGTATGCTGCCTTTCGCATTTTTCGCACTTTTCAGGGCTTCAAGTTTCTTTTTTTATTTATATATTTATCTATTTGAACTTCTACTTAAATGCATTGTGACATTAAATTTATTGTTTTAGTTTGCAGATGGGGAAGTTATGATGGCACAACCAACGGCAAATTTAGGATGGTTGAGAGGAAGAGTGAAAGTTGTATTATCTTTGGTAAGAATGGGACTTACCAAAGTTGAAATCCCCCCAGAGAAGACTATCGTCGTGGCTCATCTTTTAGCCCCAAGATTGGTAGGCCCACATCACTTGCAATGCTTTGTATGGGTCTCTCAATTATGTGTATTTCATTAGATAGAAAGAGAACCATTCACAATGGGGTGAATTATTGTTGCCTATGTTATTTTATCTTTAATTGCAAGTTAATTTTGTAGGAATAGTGTGTCCGATACCAATTATAAAATATAAGAAATATATTACGAATTATAAATCTTGAAATTAAATTACAATACACGGAAAGAAATAGAATACGGAAAATAAAATTACAAGTAAAGGAAATAAAAATACTGAAAAGTAAATTACTGCCGGAGGTAACCAACTTGCCTGAAAATTCAAGTGAATTCGAAGTCTTCATCGTTTTTGGAAGCAACAACGTCTTGCTGTTAAAGTGCAAAATAGCAAAATATTTCGTGGAATGCAAAGTGGTTCAAATGTGTTGTATCTTCGCCTATGTTATTTTATCAGTGGATTTTAGCGTTCGGGGTCCAAGATTTGAACCCCTGTGCGAGGATAGGCATTGGAGTAAACCACAAACAATCTAGCCATGTCTTTGAACACTCCTCCTTATAAACCCACTTTGGTTTCCATCTCCCTTCCTATGTGGGACTCAAGTTCACCCACTAGAAATGTTTCATTCATTCCAAACACCAATATTTGAGCATCGATATCTCATTCATCTTAGCTCCGTTTTGGACGTTCTTTATATTGTTGGAATCCTCTCTTCAAGGAGAATAGAAACTCATAAAATATTAATTATATATCTCACAATTATATATAATTATATTTGGTCCAATTACATGGAAAATACAGTTTTTCTTCGAAAAATATTAATTATATATCTCACAATTATATATAATGATTCACTTCACTACATGATCTACGATTGGCATATGAAAATACGATAACTTGAGAGGCCTATAGAGTCTAGACTTTATGTTGATATTACTAAAAGGTTTTATCATCTGTTGTTGATCTTGGTCACTCTATTGCTGGTTCTAGTCTCCGTCTCCCCCTCCCCCTCCCACACACACCAAAGAAAGGAAAAAAGTAAATCCCACAATCGAGTTTCGATGATAGGGAAAGATACATCGTAAGATACAGGTCTTGAGTTGAGCTTTTCTTTTGCTTTGATTTCTCCCTGTCTTCCTGTAAATGGTTTTTCTACTTTGAAAAGTCTAATTAACAAAGTAATTTACAGGTGCGGATTATTTTAGTGGGCGTTGACAAGTTTAGCAATTTGATTGGTTCCGTGTGACCGTGTATTATCTTGATGGTGAAGCAGGAAAGGACCTTGCACTGAGCTTATTGAAGATCTAGGTGGTGGTCATCAAGTTCCTTGGTGGTGACAAGTTTTATGTCCAGGCAGTTGCAGTCCAGAAAGTTGCCTCCATTCAAAAGCAACTTGTTTCTTTAAGCCTCAAAGAAGCTCTGATGATTGGCTCGTTCAATCCAAAGAAGGGTGATCTTGTCATTGCTCAATTTAGTGCAGATAAGTCGTGGAACCGAGCAACATATGATGAAAGGGAATAGGGATATTTAGATTAGTTTAAAAGCGAGTACTTGTTATGAATTTCTTTATGCTTGGTTATATTGTAGTTTCCTTATGTTTGATTATATTGTAGTTTCAAAAGCTAGCACTTGGTATTTGTAAATGCTATGTAAGTTCTGAAATGTTTAATTATTAATATTTGGTTTGAATAAGAAACTTTTATAAAATAATAATGATTACAAATAACAAATTGTTATAGAATTCTCTATTGAATTCTCTGTTGTACCAAAAAATAGATATGATTTTCTGTTACATTTCTCTGCTGAATTTTTTGTTTAACCAAACATATAAATCATTTCTTTTTTCTCTAGGTCAATTCTCATTCTATGCAATTCCATTTATCTTTTGTCATATTTCTGCAATTCCTAATATATGGGTTATTATGAAAAAAACCCTAAAAGTACAAAGTTTTTTTCGATTAAGTCCCCTTTCATTTTTTTTTCCTGATAAGTCCCCTAAGTATCCAAATCTCATTAATTCTATCATTTTTAACTTGTAACGGGTATAAAACCGGTTACAAGTCCACGTGGCATCGGTCGTTGCTGATGTGTACTTATAAACGAAAAATATCATCCATTTTATGTTAAGGCAACCTTCAAATTAGCATTCAACTATGCTTCACAAACAACCATCAATTTATGTTAAGGCAGAATAAAATTACTTACTTGTTAAAGCTGAGAACCTCCACAAAAAACCTTCAATTTCGCCTTCGACTTTGCTTCCTCTTCGTATTACAGATTCGTCGATGACTGTGACCGTCTTTGTCTTCGTTTACGCTTCCTTAGTTCTTCTTCAATTACCGTCTTCGTCTTTGTCTTAGTTCAGCAACGACCGGTGCCACGCAGACTTATAACCGGTTTTATACCGGTTACAAAGTAAAAATGATAGAGTTAATGAGATTCAGATACTTGGGGGACTTATCAGAAAAAAAAAATGAAAGGGGGACTTAATAAAAAAAAAGTTGTACTTTTAGGGTTTTTTACATAATTTTTCCTATATAACTTGAATAATATCAAATACTTTGTGTATCAAGTGTCAACTGAGATTCAATAGAATTGCATATAACTGTTCAGTAACCTTTTTATCAAGGGTAAGTTTAATTGATAAAATAAATATTTAATGTTATAAACACTAAAAAAAAAATATGAAAAAAATTTAAAGATAGTTATTACTCCATTCATTTTAAAATAAGAGTTCACAGTTAAAAACAGTTTTAAAAATCTATGATATTAAAACTTTTAATCAACAAAATACTAATTTTACTCTTAATTATTTATTAATTTAAAAAGATAAACTTTTTTAAGCCTCATAATTAATGGTATAATCGGAATCATACCACCATAGTGGATTGTTTGGATTTGCGTTTAATAAAATGATATACCATTTTGAAAACTAATAATCAGATAAATGATGAAAACTAATAATCAGATAGAGGATGCAACAGAAAGTGTTGCTGAAAATTTCGTGTTTTGCTTATATTAGGTTGTTTGCTTTCACAATTATCAAATAATCAACTTTTAAAGTGTCTGGATTTGCATTTTAACTTGTAAAGTTACCAAACAATCAATTATTAAGTAAATAAGCTACATTCGCTAGCTTTTGAAAATGTATGGTAGGATTAATTTTAAACACAAATAATCAATTATTAAGCAATGCAATCCAAACACTTTAAACTAATAATTACGTTATTGTAACGTAATAATCTCCATCATAACGCAAAACCAAACAGTATAGAGAACACATTTATTTTGAGACAAATTAAAAAGTTTTTCATATTTTGAGACAAAACGAGTACTATTTATATATACCCCTTTATTTTTTCGATTGGTATTAGAAAAATCAACATTTTTGCCAATGATTAGTCTTAAATTATTTACCAATTATTTAAGGTTATTATCGAAAAAACCATCCGAACTTTTATGATTTTTTCGGTTTAACCACATAATTTTTTTTCCTAACCGATCAAAACACTAACTTTTTCATTTTTTATTGCTTTGACCATTTTACCTGTTATCACAGGTGATTTGGTGACGTGGCAATTACGTGACGTTTTTATCATTGAAAAAACCACTCGAACTTTCAAAAATTTTTTGGTTTAACCACCATCCTCTTAAACCTAAAAATTAAACTCCGAGAACTGATAATTCGATGTAATCAACATATCTTTTTATATTTTTATCAATAACAGTAATATATCAAATAAAAATCAATTCATTTTTATTTTTAAGTTTTTTCAAGATTTTATAAACACAAAAAAAAAACCCAATTTAAGTTTCAAAATTGCTTATGAAATTTTATAATAAAATTTTAGTTTTTAATTTTCTATTATTATTAATTTCTTAAAATTTTATTTAATTATATTATTACTATCGTTAGTGATTACTATTTTAATTTATAAAATTTATTTATTTACGATCCTTTAAAACATTCAAACCCTAACAAACTTGATGAACACTACAAAACTTTAGAAAATCAAATTTGTTATAATCTGTTTGGATTAGCACAATGATAATGAAGAACTGATGAAGTAGAAAGGGATGAAAATGAAGAACCAGAATAGATCAATGAAACATCGTTGTTGATAAAAGCAATATGATGATTAAAAAAGAGAGAATCAGTTTTCTTGAAATTATTGTTTATTTTAATCAATATGATATTATGAGCAATATAATAATAGAAATTACAAAAATCTGAACATCAATTAAATTAGATATTAGATCACGTAAAACTAATAGAGTGGTTAAAGAAAAAGAATTATGAAAGTTCGAATAATATTTTTATAAAAACTCTAATTCATAACAACAATTGACCGGTCAACAGGTTACAAGTCAAAAATTAATGGCTAAACCAATAAATTTGAAAGTAAAGTTATTAAACTAATAGAAAATAAAAAGTGCAGTGATTTGATCGGTTGGGAAAAAATTGAATGGTTAAACCGAAAAAATCATAAAAGTTCGGATAGTTTTTTCGATAATAACCCATTATTTAATATCTCTTATTTAATAGATAATTAGCCGCTAAACAGTACAAGACGTAAATGCTCGGAAAGAGAGTCTAGTAATTCAATAATGAAAACTAGTTTATAACCCACGTATTACGTAGATACTTTTAATTAAATTTATTTATATAAAATGTATATGAGTAAAAATAAAAACATACAAAAATAATAATTGTGTTTATAGATTCGTTATTGGTTTTTTGTCATTTTAATAAATACGATTAATTGTTATCATAGAAAGAATGAATAAATGGACAAAGTTAAAAACAATTATGACAATGTTAATGATAACTTTAATGCAGGGTGATGATACATTTTATTTTATTATATTTTCTACCATGTAAAATTGTGATATATGTAATATTATAATTATGATTAATAAAACGTTATATTTGTCCTCTATAAATGGACACCATCTTGGCTTAATTCACAATTTGTAAACAGTAAATTATCTCTAGGTCCCCTCAGTTACGGCCTCCGACGACTTCAAAATGGCAAAACCTTCCACCTTAAATCCATTGGCGGCCGAATGGAAACCGCGAAAGGAATCCCGCATGCTCTTTATGACGTTTTCTAGAGGTACTTCAGTTAGAGAGACTGATGTCGCTTCATTTTTCACTCGGTATGTCAATTTTTTTCAAACGAGACGATAATTTCGCAAAAAGGCTCACAACATAATTTGCATCATTTATTCCTCAAAGGAATCCACCAAACTTTATGGATATTGATTTCAATTGAACTTAACTGTTCTTGCAAGTGCAAAACATTTTTCAATATCTATAAAGTTTGGTGGATTCCTTTGAGGAATGATGTAAATTATGTTGTGAGTCTTTTTGCGAAATTATCGTCTCGTTTGAGAAATTGACATACCGAGTGAAAAATGAAGCGACATCAGTCTCCCTAACTGAAGTACCACTAGAAAACGTCATAAAGAGCATGCGAGATTCCTTTCGCGGTGTCCATACGACCACCAATGGATTTAAGGTGGAAGGTTTTGCCATTTCACTACAAGAAAGTGGGTTTTTAGCGACGAAGGCTTTTGCGACAACATTTTCGAGTCTGCGACGATATACGTGTTTGCAACGACATTACTCACTTCAGCGACGACAGTCGTCGCAGACCACGAAAAAAAGCGGGCCTTTTTGACCCACCCCGCCTTTTTATCAAACCCTATTATTTTATCTCAATCAATTTTGGTCGCATCAGACATAGCCGCAACTCCCTTTGCGAAACCTGCTCCCGCCGAAGCTCCCTCTCGTCGCCGGTTACCATTCTCCGACTTCTCGATATCTGCTTCCGATGACAGGTTTGATGTGTCCCTTTCTCTCGAACTTTCTATCTTTCTCTCGATCTGTCTTTCTTTCTCTTCCGTAAGCCGCCGGCGGCCCCCCTGACGAGTTCTGTCTCTTTGTCTCTTAACCGATAACTTGTTGTCTCTTTGCAGTGTTTCTGTGGCTAGATCTCCGGCCAAGGCCACCGCTGCCGCCAAACCACAGTTGCCGTCGTCTAAGGTTTGCCAATATCCTCCGATGATTTCTCCGGCTATATACATTGTGAAGGTAAAATTCTTTCTTTTGCTTTTTTGATGATATTTAGTTGATATATGTTAATTTGATTATATACATTTATTTGTTGGATATTTAGTTGATATAGTTATTATAAATTAAGATTTGTTGAATTATTGTTTATATGTGTTATTATGTGTTTTATTTGAGTTTAAATTTTTTTAGTTTATTAATACAATTGTTTATATGTAAAATTTATATATATATATATATATATATATATATATATATATATATATATATATATATCAATTGTTTAGTTTATTGTAAGTTGATAATTATTTATTTATAAATTGTATAGTTAAATAAATGCCTTTTTTATAATCACTACAAGAAATTAGGATTTGTTTATACTATTGTTTTTAGGTAAAATTATGTAATTTTATTTTGAGTTTAAAAATATAGTTCATTAATACAATTGAGTTTAAATAATATAGTGATTTTATGCGTGTGAGAATCATATAGTTATTTTAGATGTATCAATTGTTATGTTGGTTGTAAGTTGGTAATTAGTTATATCTTAAAGTGTATGTTTTGTAATATTTTATTTATTAATTGTATAGTTAAGTGTCCTTTTTACAAAATCAGTATAAGAAATTAGGATCTATGAAATTAGGAATTGTTTATATGTATGATTATGTGTGTATGTATGAAAGATGTAGTGATGTCAATTGTTTTGTTGGTTGTAAGTTGGACTTTAATTTGGTCACAAGAAATTAGGATCCATGAAATTAGTATTTATGAAATCATTATAAGAAATTAGGATTTATGAAACAATGATTTGTTTATATGTATATAGTGATTTTAATTTGAGTTTAAATATTATAGTTTATTAATTGTGTGTGTGTAGACGACACACACACACACAAACACACAGACACACACACACACACGAAAGAAGTATGGCAGTGTATATATATTTGTATGAAAGATGTATGATTGGTTTTATAACATTAGTTTTTTTTAATATATTTGCAATTGACTTTATTTATCATATAGCTCATATTTACGTGTTTTGTTTATAAATTTACTTCTCATAAGCTTAGAATATATATACCCGACCGAAGTTGCTTTAGAAATTAATTTCGAACTGTCCCCAATTTGGGACTGCTTTTTGAATATTTTACTTCATTTAGGATGTGAATGTGTATTATATTGATCGGTTGTTTAAGAAAGATTCGGTTGTCATTTTCTCTTTGTTTCTCGGGTATATATTTCTATATATATATATATATATATATATATATATATATATATATATATATATATATATATATATATATATATATATATATATATATATATATATATATATATATATATATATATATATATATACACTTGGGAGCTAAGGGGAAATGCTGCCGAATTTTTCTTGAACGACCATTCGTGTAATATGCATTCACATATGAGGTAAGATATTCAAAAAGTGGGTTTAGAAGCCTACCCATGGACATATCGAACACAATATACCTGGTTTAACTTTTCTAATAAAGCAGTTATGATGATTGATAAGAGTTGGTGTGCATCGAATAGACGTAACTCTATAGAGTTTTTGGATGGTTTAACAAGTTTTATGGATATTGCGAAGAATTACGTCAACAAGAAGGGAAAGTGAGATTTCCGTGTAGAAAGTGTTTGAACATGTATTTTCACCCCCCCCCCCCCCCCCGGTTTATTGTAGAGGGTCACATACATGTGAGAGAGTTTCAGCGATCATACACTCAATGGTTTTTTCATGGTGAACCGGCAACTCCTAGAGTTGTGAATTTGTTATGTTAAGTATTACAATTTGTTATGTTAAGTGTTATTGAATTTGGATGGATTTTAATCGTTAAGTTTTTAAATATAGCAGGAATTTGTATGTTTTGGGATTTACAGATTGTAAATCCTGGAAATGTCAAAAAAAAAACAAAAAAAATAAGTATCCTTTTGCGACGACAGTCGTCGCGAAAAGTAATTTTAAAATAATTAAAAAATCAGTTAACTGTCGTCGCAAAAACCTAAAATGTCGTCGCAAAAAAGTCTTTTAAGACAACCTTTATGTGATGAAAGTCTTTCGCGACGACTGTCGTCGCAAAGACTCTTTAGCGAAGACTTTTGGTGATGTCGTCGCAAAAAAGGGATTTTCTTGCAGTGTCTTGAAGTCGTCGGAGGCCGTGACTGAGGGGACCTAGAGATAATTTACTGTTTACAAATTGTGAATTAAGCCAAGATGGTGTCCATTTATAGAGTAAAAATATAACGTTTTATTAATTATAATTATAATATTATATATATCACAATTTTATATTGTAGAAAATATAATAAAATAAATGTATCATCACCCTGCATTAAAGTTATCATTAACATTGTCACAATTGCTTTTAACTTTGTCCATTTATTCATTCTTTCTATGATAACAATTAATCGTATTTATTAAAATGACAAAAATCCAATAACGAATCTATAATCCAATAACGTTCTAAATAAAATCTTTTTTATATTTTCTCCTATTTATATATTATTAAAATAAAAAAAATTGAAAGCTAGTTAAATTAAAGATAATAAAATACTTAGTTGTTTGATAATAAATAAAAAATATTATTATATTGTATTATTAAAAACAGATAATATGTGTTTGCAAAAATTGTGTCTTTTAATTTGTATTAACTTCAAGTATGAAATATCAATGTAAGAAACAAAAAACTTCAATTATGTGAATATGTATATATTTTGAAAATGATAAAATATAAAAATGGAATATCTGAAAATCAACAATCAAAATTTATCATATTCACAATTGAAGTTATATCATTTAACTTTTAAATCTTGTTAGCAAAATAATTAACAAAGATTTTTAACTTTATTTTAACACTTCTACATTTAAATCCAAAATTTTACATTTGAATTTAACTATGATCATTAAGGATAATAATGACACATATTTATTTTAGGTAAATATTAATTTAATATTAATTTATTAATGAAAAAATTAAAATTAAAATTTAATGTAATTAAGTTAAGGTAGTAAATTTGGAAAATGAATTAAAAAATAGCATATGTATAATTATTGATTTTAATTAAGGTATAAGAGACATTTCATAAATAATTATGAGTTGTCATTAATTTGGACCATTAATTTCTTTCCATCCAATGGTTCAGAAACTCCAAGTGGTTTTCTTATTTTATATAGTATAGATATAAAAAAAAATGGTTTTTTTAATATTTAATAAGCTAATAAACTAATTGTTTTGTCGGTTTAACTTTAAGCATAGAGGGTTAATAACATATGTGATATATATTTCAGAATAAGAAAAAAACTTAAAAAATTAAAAAAGTTCGGGATTTTTTAATCAAAAATATATTATTTCCTTTATTAACATTTATTTTACACCAAATTTAATGTACTGGGTTTTATTTGTCAGGACTTGTGGGTTGTCACATTTCTAAGTGATGTTATAAATATTTATGCCTTCAGCATTTCAGCCCAATTGAAGACATACCCTCAGAGGCTCAGACTTTAAACCCAAAATAAAATTCAATTTGGTATCAACGGCTGCAATTAAGTCAAACTTTTAATGAGCAACCGAACTTGAGCTCGGCTCATATGAGCGGGCTTTTTATCAAGCTCGATCTCAAGCTCAAACCCAAAACCTGAGCTCAAAAAAATTAACTAGCTGAGCTCCGGTTATTATCAAGCTTTTGAGCCTTATATATACATATTGACTCGAGTTTTTGGAGTAATTAGACTATTAGAGTATCGAGCCTCGTATGTATGTATGTGTGTGTGTGTAAATATAGACACATGTCGAGTTGAATTTTTATCAAGCAATTCAGACTTTTCGAGTATCAAGTTGAAATTTTATACAGCTCGAGCTCGAGTTATATCCAAAAAAAACTAACTCAAAAATGGTTTATAGATATATTCGAGCTTTTCGAGCCTAATTCGAGTACACTTCTAAAGCCGAGCTCGAGCCAACATTTTGAAAGCTCGTCGAGCTGTCAGGCCGAGCTTGAACCAACCTTAAGGGACTAGAGCTCAAGCAATGTCGAGTTTGAGCTTGTCTCGTTTGCGGCCCTTGTTGTGCACACATACAAGTTCACTACCTTTTGGCTCTCTTCTCTTGCTCTCAATGGTTTCTCACACTCTCTTTTGCTCAATCCAAGAGTTTGATCTGGGTCTCACTCTGAATTGATAAAAATCATTAAGTTACTATGATCAAGATTAATAACTTTTTATCTGATTTAAACGGTTAATTATTGAATACTTAAAGAGTTCTAGTAATCAATTTAAAAGTTTGTGAAGTGTGATTTTAAGGAACTAGCATATGAACAGTGATTACTTGATTAAATTGTTGGGGGTGTTGTTTCTCTGACTAAATTTGTGATCTTGTTATGGTTAATTTGTTTAAACCGATTTGGAAAAAGTTTAAAATTTTCAACCCAACATAAATAGAAATATTTCAGATAGCAGCGGATCCAGAATTATATAGGGATTGGTTTTTCATATTTTTACATTGGTCGATTTGAAAATCATCGCATCACTGTAAAAAGTGTAAAAGAGTTCAAATATCAATACATTTTTATTAAAAATTCCCTAAAAATAGAGCTCTTTATGATTTTTTTTTAAGAATAAAGCTCGATTCTTTATCAGAAAACTGAGACTGAAATGTATTTCACAATATACATTAGTATATAACACGAAATAAAAATTTATCAGGGTTGCTTAACCCCTAACAATACTACATAGATCTGCCCCTGATTTCATGAATCCATCACTGCCATCGGTTACTTTATCGAGCTCAAGCTTATAAATTTGAAAGTTTAATCGAATTTGAGTCAAGTATGGAGAAGCTTCAAGTTTCAGCGTCGGGTTTGAGCTCTACCTTGGTAGAACTTTGTTCCATCAAACTTTATTGTTTGTTTCCTTTCTAATGGAATCATCAAGGAGTCATTCAAAAGTAAAATAACCTTTGATACTTATTCGGGAAGATAAATTAAATTCGTTTTTATAGATCACTGCCTAACATGTGGTGATTAGTTTTAAATTTTTCATCCAAAATCATCTTTCCTGCAGTGAATTTTCATTCATCATCACCAACTCCTAAAATTCGACACATACATAAAGAAACATAAATCAATGGAAGAAAGAGTTTTAAAAACAAAAATGGGGTTTCGAGAACTCGGTCGAATGTTGAAATCGTTTCTATTTCATCAGCTTAATTTCACATAACCAAACTTAACATAGAGTAGCAGAGCATGTAATTGATATGGAGATGTGTTTATAATTGATAGTTCCCCAAATGTGGTGATAAAATGCAATCATCACCAACCAAAAAGGTTACTTTTTGAAGTTGAGATCAATTCATACAGTTTTTGTTTAGCTTTATATGTACACAAAATGACAGAAATACAAATTACTTCAACAAAGTTAATGCAACATCAAATTAAATTTCATCTATGCTAACAATGTCAATGAAATGCCAAAAAGTTAATGGATATGAAATGATGAACTAGCAATTTGAATGTTTAAGATAAGAAAACAAGAGACAGCCACAAATTCTAGTTGTTTCCAAACGAAATTGAAATTCGTATGTAGAAGTAGCCACAAATTGAATTCAAAAACTATACAAATTCAGTGAAATTAGTAATCCTTCAGCATATTTGCACAAGAAAACGATAATCCAATCCAAATTAGAAGTACATGATATCAGTTTGATTTGTTGTTTTCAATTTCAGGCCAGAAATAGATGATAATGGTACAATAATTTCAAACTTACGTATATGTAGGTTTCTGTTTCGATCCTATTCAAATGCGGAATACAGTGCACCGATCCCCAATTTTGTGTCTTAAATTTGATCGATCTCCCGAGAGAAACGAAATCAAATACAAATGTCAAGCACAGGCGCAAGGATTATCAACAACCACAACTTGTTCATCATCGCCGCTCCTAAACAACAAGTATCCTACGGCGAGTCCGACGACGATGGCGACAAACACACCGCCGTTAAACGACATGATCGCAAGCATGAGAAAGTAACCAAGGGCGGAGTTAATTCCAAAGAGCACAGATCCAGTAAACCTCCCGAGACTCCAGCGGTTACCGCCGGCGAAAAGCTTGTTGTAGAGGAGAGGAGTGTTGTCGACAGCTCCACCGGCGTTGGTGGAAACGGTGGAGGACGATAAGAGCTTGAATCGGAGACGGCGATCTTCCATGTACTGGTAAAAAGCGGAGAAAAGGAGGCAAACGAGTAAGGTGAGAGAATAACTGAACCAGGAGTCGGTTTTCCATGAATCAAAGAGCAGAGTGACGTTCCGGCCCCAGTAGAAGGTCATGTGCATCATTTTTGGGAGTCGCCGGCGACGGAGAGAGAGGAGATCGGAAAAGAAATGGTGGTTGGTGGTGGTGGTTGTGGAAGGAAGGTTGCGTTTAATTGGTGTGTGAGGTGTACTGCAAGCAAGGAATCAATAGTACCAAATTATTGACTTTTTGTACTACTTCTTTTATCTCGACAAACGACCGATTACTACAACTTTCGTACAACTGTGTTAACTATTATCATCTTATTTGTTTTTTTACATAAATTAATATTTTTATTTTATTATTTTATTATTTTATTGATGAAACATTATAGGATACAAATGTTATATCCTCGTTAATCCAAATGGCAGTCTATTTAATCGCTAAATGCTATGTAGTTACGCTTTTAACAGTATAGATTGATTAACTCATGTGTTACATGGTTACTTTTAACAACTTATTTTTATTAAAATAATATACATCTAAAGTTATATATATTAATTCTTTTTATAAAATAAAAATCTGAAAATAATATGTTTAAAAAATATTGATTGTAAATTTGGTCTAGATTGTTGAGATTTTAGTTGGATTCACTCCTAATATCTATAATTAATTTAAAATTAAATGTTAATTTAGGATTACTAAATGACAAATGTCAGATGTAGAATATGCCACTTGGCATCCTGAGAGGATGACAAGTGGCAAAATAGTTGCTCATTGAATAGTATTTGTAGATATTTAAAAACTATAAACCACAACTAATTATTCATATATCAAGTTATAAACTAATATGAGCTTAATAATTAGAAACAAACACACTCATGGTAAATTGTTAACAAATATAACATAACATACTAATTTTGACAATAAAGACAGTGTTAAATTTTTTTAGATCAAGAAATTTGACATAAAATTCAATTTAAAAAAGAATTATATGGATTACCAGTTAAAAAAGTAAAATGTTAATTTTATGGTCCATTTTTCGGTAAAAAAACATTTAGGGGTTTTGATAGCCACTTATCAGGTTCTTATCAGAGGTAACCTCTTATTCGGTAAGAGGAAATACTGATAAGTGCGTTTGATATGCAGAAGACATAAGAGTCAAAATTCTCTTATTATGTCTTATCAGGATAAGACTTTGATATGCTTCTTATCATCACTTATCACACCAAAAAAATACACGTCTCTCCCACCCCACCCCACCCCACCTCACCCTTACCTTTACCCCATACCTTACCTCACCCACCCTACCCCTACCCTACACTATCCTAAACCCCCTACCCTACCCCACCCCACCCCACCCTCAACATACCCTACCCTCAACCACCTAATCTCATCCTACCCTAACTACTCTTAACTTACTTATACCACCTCATCCCCATCTCCACCCTCAACCCTACTCACCCCACTCGCATACTTACCCTATCCCACTCCACCCCACCCCTACACTAACCCATCAAACCTACCCATCCCACCTCACTCCTCCTTATCCCATCCTCATCTCCAACACTTTTTGATAAAATTTATTATTTTTCAATAACATATCTATATAACTTATAAACTTAAGTTATTTGGAAGTTAATAAACGTAACCTTATAAACTTGATTATAACTTATAAACTTTAGTTGTTATTTGATTCTTGAAAGCATGTTGGTTATATGTTTATTGAATGCATTTATGTTACTTGATTATAACTTATAAACTTGAATTGGTTTCTTACTTAAATCTTGTTAATGTTATTTGAATGATATTAAATGTTTACATAGATCACTTTGATTCAATAATATTATTCTAACTTGATATTTGACTTTGATCAATGATATCTATTTGGTTTTGTGAATTAATATGTAAAATTAATAAAAATAACAGAATCAGATAATTTATAAAACAAACAGACTTAATTCTCTTATCAGATCTTAGTATCTTATGAGGACCACCACTCATCAATCAGAAGTGGAATCAGACATCAGACAATTAACCTCTTATGCAATCAAACAGCACCTTAATATATTTCTCGGTCTAAAATTTGAGTTTAATGTATATTCTTGATAAAATAAAATTTTATGTTACATTTCTCGGTCTAAAAAAATTTCATAATAAATTTATGATCATAGTTTGTATTTTATATTATCTTTTTTGACGATTTATCCGGTGTAAATTATACCCCCATTATACCCTATTGACAGAAAGCGAAGGGTAGTAAGAGAGAGAAAGAAAATGATAGGAGTGAGCATTGATTGTTTTGTGTCGGTTTCTAGCCCAAATCATTTTTTTTCTGGTTTTTATGTTTTAGAAATTATTTGGTTTTAGTTTTGTCTAGTTTTGGTTTTTTAGGTTTAACCCACAGGTTAGTAGTTTCGGTTTTTATAGGTTCGAATTGGTTTTGGCCTTTTGGATTTAAAACCATTTTTTGGTTGATTTTTTACTTTAAAAATGGTTCCATTTAAATCTAGAGTTTTTGGTTATGTACTCACTTTAAATCCCTTTTTTTTTCTCTTTTGACGGTATTATTGAAATTATTTTATAAGAAGTAACAATTCAAATATTGACTCATTTACAACTATCTTAAAACAACTACTAAATTATCAAGTAAAATAATAAATACTAAATAGTCTTATAAACAATTTATCAAATAAAAATTCTATACAATATTACAAGTTAAAATTTTTTAAATATTTTAAAAATTAAATTAATTATAAAACCGGTTTGGTTTAGGGATTTCGATTTGGTTTTGAAGAAAAATATGATCCCAAATCGTTTACTCTTTCGGTTTTTCCAGGTTTTTTGGATTCTTTAGGTTTTTATGTTTTTTTCTGTTGGTTTTTGCTCACCCCTAAAGAATAGGGTGTAAAACCTAGGTGAAAGAAAGAAAATTGTGGAAAAGAAAAGAGAGAGAAAGAGCTTATGTACAAGTGGAGGAGGGGATGTAAGAGTATCAACAATTAAAGGATTATATGTAAATCATAGTCTTAGATAACACATTATTTGGGTATATAGATTGTATATAAGTACATGTGATGTCAATTGTCAAATGAGTGATATGATACATCAATGTCAAATGAGTGATATGACACTACCTAGATATACAGTGTTTATTTTTGGGGAGTCTAAATGGATCTCCAATGATCTTAATGGACCCCTTATTTCCTTTTTTAAACATAATTATCACACAATGATTTTATGTTTTTTCTAGTGATACATTACTTTTTTAGTGATGCATAGTTGCATACTATCTTTAAACATAATTATTATGTAAAGAGTGTCCAAAAAGTAGGACCCACTTATTTTGTTAAGGAAAACAATTTGTACTCAACATTTTTTTTGTATAAAACAATTTTATATAAAATGATTATCTTATCCTTGATTGGGATGGTAAAATATGAAAATGATAATAATATTAGTAATGATAAATGGTCATTTGTATAAAAGTATTATGTATAATATAATTTCGTCGTGTATAAATCACCTACAATTTAATAAGTCATGTTCTCTTTATATCAAATTCAAAGCATTGTCTAATCTTAACTTTGATTTAAACATGTCTTTGGATACAACGTACCCTTAAACTTAGTTGTTGTTCATTGATAATTCGATGTCTAAGATCACATCATTCAAAGCATTGTCTGATCTCAACTTTGATTTTAAACATGTCTTTGGATACAACGTACCTTTGAACTTAGTTGTTGTCAACATTGATAATTTGATGTCTAAGATAACATCATTAAAATGTGTAATATCAAAAGCTTTTATGGTTTCTTTCCATTAACATATTGGATTAATTATATATAGGGATGAGCATTTGGACCAAAAAAAACCCAAAAACTGGACCGGACCAAACCGTTATTAATGAAATAGGTCCGGTTTCGGTTTCTTTAAAATCACTATTTTCAGTTTTCTGGGTTCGGTCCACCGGTTTTCAGTTTTTAACCCGGTCCAAACCGGAATTTAAACTTTATGTTATCAATTTGAAAGTTTATGTTATATTGTTATTTTTTGTAGTCCATAAAGAAACAAATTTTCTAAATATTATTTCTAAATCATATAAAAAGTATATGTAATAGTTATTGAGCTCTTTCGTAAGTATATAACCATGTAAAACTCTTTTTAATGATGTAAATATTTTTTTATATAGATAAAATATAAATAACTTAATATAAGTAAGGTATGTTTGATATTTTATATTGGTCAAAGAAAATGTGATAAACTTGATAATTTCATAAATTTCATAAAAAGAAATAGTTGAGGAAGAAAGATAAATAAAACATTAAAACATCTATAAAACTTGTATCGGTTCCAACCGGTCCAAGAACCAAAAAACCGGACCAAACCCGTATTACAAATATTGGGCCGGTTTTCGGTTTTCTTATTTTCCTAATTTCGGTTTTCGGTTTTTTCGGTTCGGTCCGGCCCGGTTTGGTCCAAATGCTCATCCCTAATTATATATACATATATAACTTTATACACGAAAGGTTAACAACATAATAACAGTTTAGTACAGATCACCCTGATTTAGTTAATACAATATCCATGACTATCAGATACACATACTGATTACATAATCCCAAAAGAACTTATCACATGCAGTTCTTGTCATTATACAAAAACAGAGACAAGTCTTCAAGTAAACCCCCAGCTTTATCTCGGCGGCTGCTGCTGCTGAGCCCCCTTCTGATTCCCTGAACACGTTAGACTTGAAGACGTAAGCTGGAAGTTCGTGAGTACGCGAGGGTTAAACTCTGCACAATAACCACATAGCACAACACATAACACATAACACACATGGTAGTCACTATCCCTATCTCTGGCAATAAACACACACCTCAAGTACAATCACAATATAATGAGATTTGAAACCCAATGCGCAATCCCTGTGGGGTCCCTTCCCCAGCTAACAAACCGCACGTAGCAGTGGTTAGCAAAACCCTGTAGCTCAGGAGCGACCTGGCTACAGGCCCTGCCGTATATATACGCTCTAAAGACTGTTAGGGTAGTCGACCCGCGCGATCACACATCGCGAATCACTGTCCGTATAGGACTCATCACGGACTCCCTAGAATAGATCTCATATTATACATACACAACACATATAACATGGTAGAGTCATACCAGAGATTCACGTCCCTGTCTCATACACATTATATAAGGATTACACAATACCTACACAACTAACTCTCAAAATAGGTGCACATTTGGAAGAAAACCCGAGTACCAACCTGACTGATCTGACTGATTCACGGAACTCCCAAACCTCTGATCTGATTCAGCTCGCTGCCTGCTTGTCCCTGAAATCACACAGATCCCAAACTGTTAATTCAGACCCACTGATATA
Source organism: Centrapalus pauciflorus (assembly GCA_020465985.1). Lineage (NCBI taxonomy): Eukaryota > Viridiplantae > Streptophyta > Magnoliopsida > Asterales > Asteraceae > Centrapalus > Centrapalus pauciflorus. Next base: position 360,098 of record JAANYP010002741.1, read on the forward strand.
CAAAACAACTCAGACATAACTCTATAACGGAACTGGACCCAACAAACAATCCCAACCAAAAACCCAGCCCAAAACCCCTATTGAACCCGACCCGAAACTCCCGATCGTGCCTCACGCCCGCCCCCTATCACGATCGCGCCCGTGATCCCCACGTCGCGACCGCGCTCCCCGGCGTCTGGTTCTTCCCCCGTTCGTCGATCAGGTCCGCCCAGGAGTTAAAACTCCCTTCCAAATCATTTTCCCGACTATAAAACTCAAAGAAATACATATATTTATCTACCCTACAGGCTCACAAGTCATTTCCACGATTATAATAACAATTATCACGAATTAGGCAACGACAATCGAAGCTTCTTACCTCTTTGCAACCTCAAAAACTTGAAAATGAAGATGGAGATTAATCCAAGTTCCAGCACCCAAATTCTTGGATTAAAGAAGCTTTCCTTGTTGTTGATGTCTCATGCACACACACAATCATTTTTTAGTTTCTAAATAAGGAAAGGGAGAAGGAAGGAAGGCACACATACACGCTTTCTATTTTAGAAAGCCCAGACCCCTTAACCCAAACCCGATATCACATTTTCACTATTAATATCATTTTAACCCATTTAATCCTGGTGACACGCAATCAACAATCCCGACACGTATGAATCCACTATTCGGGATATAATTGGACCAACACAATATTATTAAAATAATAATCCACTAAAATAAGTACACGTACTAGGCTCAAATGCAGGATGTTACATTTATAATTTCATTTATCTTATTTATTGTATTTTTTTTTATACCAATTAAATTACTATATCTTTAAACTGATCCAAAGTTGATCATTATCATAAATTAAGTGTTTCAAAAGATAAACTTTTGTAGCTAAAATAGTGTCGGGGTCAATTGCTAAAATAATCAATAACTTTATGTTTTTTTAACATTTATAGCAACATTATTTATTTTAAAGAGTTAATTACAAAAATGGTCCCTGTGGTTTGTCCTAAAATTTGGATTTGGTCCCTGAACTTTCAATTTTGCAAAAACGGTCCTTATTTTCATAGTTTGTTTGCAATTTTGGTCCCTTAACCTATTAACTTTTCTAATATGACCAAATTACCCTTATTTTTTATGCAAACTATAGGGACCATTTCTACAATTAATTTTTTAAGTCTTTTTTATCCTTAATTAAATAAATTATTTTTAGTAATACTTAAATTTAATAAAATATAACAAAAGAAAAGAATTATTTAATTATTTATGTTGATTCATAATTGATTTAGATATTTTTAGTGTTAATTAATTTTAAATTATTATAATCAAAGTGTAAACCAATCAAAATTTATAATAAAAAAATCATTTATGTTTAGAAACTATTTTCTAGAGGTTTCGTATATAAAATATTATTTAAATATATTATTTATGTTGGTTCATAAATTTATAATAAAAATATGTTTGTTGGTTAAATATATTTTACTTTGTTCTTAAATAAAATCGGCCAAAGATTTTATTTTATAATCCGTTCACATTTGTATCAAAGCAAGGTGATATTGGTAAAGTGTTAAATCTAAATGTTTTAAATTTTTAAAGTGTCGATTTAATCGGATTAAAATAAAAAGTAAAATTGAAAGACGAAAAAAGATTAAAAACATATTTATATTTCTCGATTTTTATGTAAAGATCTGACAAACCAAAGTTTGATCAAAGTTCTTAATCATGAATCTCAAAGATGTTATATGGACCTAAAATTTTAAATCTTTTTGGTGTATTTAAAAATTAAAACGATAAAATAATTGATACGTTAAATAAAAAAATTTGAGTCATCTTAGACCATTTGGAAGTTCTTTTTAACTCGGTCAAATTAAACGTTAAATTTTTATTTATTTAAGTTCTTTAATATTTTTAACTTTAATTAAACTGTTGGCTCATAAATAAATTTTTTTAATAATTTATTAAAGTTAATTAACACTAAAAATAAAGTAAAGTCAATTACATAAATGGTCTTTGTGGTTTGATCAACATAAATATTTTTTATTATAAATGTATGAACCAGTATAAATAATTATAGAGAAAAAAGTTCTTAATTATGAAACCTTTAAAAAATAATTTTTAAACATAAATGATTTTTTCGATTATAAATTTTGATTGGTTTACACTTTGATTATAGTAAATTAAAATTAATTAAGGCTAAATATATATAAATCATTTATGAACCAACATAAATAATTAAATAATTCTTATAGTTTATTAAATTTAAGTAACATTAAAAAATAATTTATATAATTAAGAATACAAAAGACTTAAAAAATAAATTGTAGAAATGGTCCCTATAGTTTGCATCAAAATAAGGGTAATTTGGTCATATTAGAAAAGTTAATAGGTTGAGGGACCAAAATTGCAAACAAACTATGACAATAAGGACCGTTTCTGCAAAATTAAAAGTTCAGGGACCAAATCCAAATTTTACGACGAACCACAGGGACCATTTTTGTAATTAACTCTATTTTAAATCATTATTAACATCAACTTTTATATTTAACCATTTATAGCAAAAATTTAAAAAGTTGTTATAAATGATTAAAAATACAAAAGTTAATATAACTAATGATACGAAATACAAAAATTGATGTTATTAATTATAAAAAATACAAAACTAATGCTTTTAGTGATAAAAAAAATGATGTTATAAATGATAAATGATAGAAAAATTTTAAAAAAATAGTGTTATTTTAGCAACTGGGCCAATATTTTTGTTAAAAGTTATATTCAAGATAAAATTGTCATGAAAATCCATAAATTGAGATGATTTTAAAAAAGTACGATGATCAGATATAAAAAATATATATCCTATTGAATTAATGAATAAATAGATTGTTATTTAATAATAAAACTGATGAAATGTTTTAATTATACACTAGTTTGTTTCCCGTGTACTATACGGGATACTTAAATAACCGGGTTTAAACTTTGATGGTTGGGAACGAAAAATTCGGTAGTTGGGGATGATAGAGTGATAGTTTATAATTGTTTAAGGGTTTATTACCAAAAAACCAACATATCTTAATGGTTTTTGCATTTTCGTCATTTCATGTTAATTTTTTTCAGAAAAATCCTTAAATAAATTTTTTTTTCTTGGTTTTGTGAAATTTGACTATTAAAGTCCGGTTATAATTGGCAAAACCGGTTTTTTAAAATTTGAAAAATCTAGTCTTAATAGCCAAATTTCATTAAACATAAAAAAATTAATTTAATAATTTTTTTGAAAAAAATAACATAAAGGGATGATAATGCAAAACCCGTAAAAACATGTAGGTATTTTTTTTTCATAACAAACCAATAGTTATTTACCCACGTATTACGTGGATGTTTGTTTATAAACACCTTTTTATTAAAAATCTATACAAACATAAATTACATACAACAATGTTTTTTTTACTACAAAAAATACAAATACATTATTATTTTTATTACAAAAATATTGTAAATACATGTTTATAAATGTTTTTTCTATGAATAGTACTTATAGTGTCGCATCTTTTTATAACCTTTTAATTTAAGATTTCTATATAAAAATAAAAAATTTAAATTTTATGTTTACATAAAACACGATTTAGATAACTTATAAAACATTTTATTACAAATATTGCATCATTTTTAATTTAGATGTATAAAAAGTCCTAGTTGGGTAAATTTAAGAGTTAAATATGAAAGTTATTAAGGGTGTGTTTAGCTACCGAAAATTTTCAAAATTCCCATATTAGTTTTTTAAAAAATGAAAACTTGTTTAACAATTTCATAAATTTTCATTTCACTTTTTAAAATACCACTTTTTATACATTCTCTCTTATTTTTCTATTATCTACCCTATATTTCTTTATAACACTCTATTTCCCATCTCTTATTTTCCTATCGTCTATACTATTTTTCTTATTTTATAATCAGTTATCTTATTATTATTAAAAATAAAACTTTATCATCTAAACAATTTTCACTTTTTATAGAAACTCTTATTTTTTTTCCTGAAAACTAACTTTGAAAAATGACTATTTTCATCAACTAAATGCAACCTAAATCATTTAAAAAAGATTATTATTTTTATTTATAAAAGTTAAAATAGGTAGTACTTAATTATATTTTTTATTAATCTTTTAATATAAATAGATAACTAATCAAGGAGAATTATATATGGAAATTTTTTAACCTAAATAGATGACTAATTAAGGAGAATTATATATGAAAATTGGGTGGGAAAAATAAATTTTGATCAAGTGAGGAAGCGACACGTGTCGTTGAACCTTTTTTTTTATTAAAATATATATAGAATATAGATTGTTTTAAAAGCAGTAATTGTTTTGAAAAAAGAAAACTTTGGTCGCTCTTTGCAATTAACATAACTTAAAGGGTTAAAATTGTGATTTGTGAAAGACGACGGATGGTGCACATTTGACATTTCTCAATGATTTGTAGCAACGACGGTTTCTATCTTTCTGACACAAAAACGATAAATACAACATATAGATTATGGGCTGCACCCAATAACAAAATTTGAATTATTATTATTTTATCTCTCAATATTTCAAAGTTATTTGTCGTATTTGATAATTAATTATATAAAAATTATAAGGGATAATTACAAAAATAACCATAAATCTAATTCACTTCTCAAGTTTTACCAAAACAAATCCACCTAACCCAAATACCCATGATTTACGTTATCATATTTACGTGATAAGGAACATTACGTGATTTGTACTAAATCACGTAATGTTGGTTATCACATAAATATGATAACGTAAATCGTGGATATATGGGTTAGATAGATTTTTTTGGGTAAAACTTGAGAAGTGGGTTTATTTTTGTAATTATCCCAAATTATAATTTTACTTTTTTTATAATTGGTTTCATTAATAATTTTTTTCCCACAACTACTTTTATTAATATTATCATTTTTAGTTTAGTCTAAATTTCGAATTTCACTTGATGTATTATATTTAATTCTGTTTTTAGTTTAATTATAATAAATCATTTTAAATTTTGGGTAAAGGTGAAATTATTTTTGTTTGATTTAAAACAACTTTGAAATCAAAGATATGTTCAAAAAATGAACGTCTATGTTCATTTTCTAATCCGTCTCTTTTCATTCTTCAGAACCTTTAAGTGATGTTTGTTTCGCAGAATGTTTCAGAAGTAGTTGATCTATTAATGAATTAAAATCTGTCAGAAATTAGCATTAGGATCTAAATCATGTTTGGTTGACTAAAAATTGAATTGAAATCCAATTCAATAATTTGTTTGGTTTATAAATTATCAAATGATTTATAATTAAATAAGTTCAAATGATAAAAATACCTTTTTTAAGAGATCTGACTGACACATATAACGAATTATTTTATTTTATTAATATATATATAGATATAAGATATAGATTTTATTTAAGAGGTCATGTGTATTAGAAATAAGGGTTAATACTGAAAAAACCCTACAAACTTTCATGAATTTATCGATTAAGTCACAAAACTTTTTTTTGAGTGTTTAATCCATAGACAATTTTTGTTTTATTCAAAACTGTATATTTGACATGTTTAGCAGGTCACTAACCGGTATACGGTACAGTGACCTAAACAAGAAAAAAGAAAGTTCATTGACTTAATCATGAAAGAAATGAAAGTTGATTTTTTTAATAATAAACTACTCGAATAACTTTTTTTTTTACCTGTTAAGCAGGTATCAGATTAAAAATATATTTTTGAATAAGACAAACTTTGTTTAGTGACTTAAATACTCAGAAAAAAAAGTTCAGTGACTTAATCAATAATTGCATGAAAGTTCGTGAGGTTTCTTTCTATATTAACCCTAGAAATTAATAGAATCATGGCTATGAGTATTAAAATAACAAAATTAGATATCGACTCCGATTTAAATAAGGTTCGGTTTACTCGATTTTTTTCAAGTTGGTGTTTGGTTAAGAAATATAGTTTTCATGTTTATTTATTAACCCTAGTAAAAATTTCATTTTATTCTTTATCTCTTAAAATATATGAAAAAAAATAATCTTGTTGATTTATTATATTCACTGATATCATTTTAGATATTCTATTAATACATATAATGTATTTTTATCTATTTTTATTTAAATTATCTGTATCTCAAAAAGTTAATTTTTTTTATTAAACTAAAATCGAGTTTTCGAATTGGATAATCATAAAATTAGGTTTGTCATATTATATGGAGTTTTCAATTACGTCCCTATTTCAAATTTTTTTCTACAAACTCCCTAAACAAATTATAATTCATAAAATCACCCCATATGTAACTTGCAACAGTATTAGCACGTTACTATGGTTAATCTATTTTTCAATAAAACATCAAAGTATATAAAACTTTTTCGATTAGGTCCCCATCGGTTTTGCAATTATTATTATCATTATTGAACCATTTTTTTAATTACATTAAATTTATTTATTTGCCATTTTAAGTTTTCCGTAAAATACGTTTTATATTTACTTTGAATTATTAATTTACTTTTATATTACGATTCTTTATTAATGATTATATATTTTATCAAAATTTATTTAATTTTTATCATGTTCACTCGTTCGACTTGTTAATTTTCGATAAAAGAAGATGACCCATTCTGCTTTTTTTTTTCCCGGTTCCAATACGATTTTTAGTTATTCGAAAGAAACAAACTTCACTTAACTTTTAATTATTTCGGTTGGATAAACGTATGATTGTTTCAGATTTTTAAAATCTCGAATCTATAAAACTACAACTCATTTAATTTATACCAACAAAAAATGATACAATAAATTATTTTATACTATGATGGTTTTTTTTTTTTTTTTTTTGAGTAATTTTCCCTTTAAAAAATAACACATTTTAAACTTTTGCTGAAATGTTTTTTCAATATAAAGATTTTAATATATATACTATACCTCTTTATGCAAGTATGTTGACCAATTTTGACTCTCTCCTTTCCTTGTACATCTGCACTCGTTTTCAATACCTAGCATTAGCTCACCCACATCAGAGCAGTTTATGCAGTTTTCTTCCGGCTCTGTAAGAATGGACACACCACGTCTTCTAGATTTAACTATGCCTGCAAGGTTGCTATTCCATTACCGCTGTTTCTCTTTCACGCGTCCTTCTCTTCATTTGCGGTTTCTACACTTTGAACGCTCTCAGCACAGGTTAGTTTTTGGGCTTCTTCCTCAGCTGCATCCTCGATTCTGCATCCTCCGTTTTGCAGGTTTTCTACTCCAACAAAACCACACATATGCACATAGAATAGAATCTTACTGTTTACCTTTGAGCACCTGTGATTACACCATACTCAATTTCCAAATAAGACTGTGTCATTTTATGTTTATAATTATTTGTGTATTTGTTGTTTAATGCAGAGACACGTTACTACCACTGAATATGACTCGTGCTGAAAGCAGCAGGTTAATTTCTAAATTATTCCTATTTTACTGCATTTGTTAGTCATCATCGCTCATTGCAACCACATTGCAACCATGAACTGAGGAAGCCAAGTTGGCAGCAATTGCCCCAATTTTCTCAGACTAATCGCTCAAGTTGCATACACAATCCCCTCAAAGATGAGCTTATATATGACCTTGTCAATCCTTCTGAACTTTGCTCCGCATAAAGTACTTCTAACTGCTCTCTTAGACTGCCAACATACTGCAAAACTAAAACTCTAAATGAGGCTGGTCAAACATCAATGATTTTACAAAATTGCTGACAAATTCATTAAACTTAGAATCTGTTTGGATGTGCATCTAAACAGATTAATGAAATAAGTATTTACATAAACTGATTATGATTTTTTTGTTTATTTGGTGCCAAACTTAGCAAAATAAGTATGTACCTACTTGGTATAAGAAAACAGAACTAGGTCAGCTTCTATGGTAAGAAAAAGAACCCCAATTCATAGACTTACTGCTAACATTCATTTAATCAATAGAGGATACGACTCAATTTCAAGTAGATCGATAATTCGATAGCAACAATTAATTGCTAGTTTGTAGATGACTGACATAGATAACTTCAGCTTGATGTTGTTGCTGAGGACCACCTGCTAGCAATCGTCTCAAACTGATTTTGGTTTTACTCAATCCCATCGTCAAAAAAACCCTACAAAACATAATTATTTACTCTCATTACATTCATGCATACAAACTGATTTGGGATCATATACCCTACACCATTACACACAAACGATACAATTGTCTAATGATGAAAATGTGGAGTCATAAAACGAGGAAAGAAACCGATGATATAGGGAAACCATAAATGTGGAGTCATAAAACCAGTTAAGACTTCTCTACATAGGTATCATGTGTTTAGTGTCTTTTAGATCGATGAAATACTCATTAGAGTCTATTGATGTCACCTTATCAATTTTTGAATTGAGATTTGTTGTTTCTGCATATGTGCTTTTACTTATTTTCTTTCCCAGCCAGTAAAGGTTTTACAAGCTCTGCTGTCCATAACCCATTTTCATAAACCCCATATACGCAACCGTTATTTGGTTGGGTTGCAATGTCTCTTATACAACTTTATGACTTGTAATAACACATGAAGTACATAACTATGCTAAGTTTGTTAAAATGATACGTTATTTAAGTTTCTGTGTTTTTTCTTTGTAATGATTTATATTACTTTCCCATGCATAGTCCGGCTCCATCAACACGAGTCCGTATCCCACGGAAATTTCACCTCTTGGCTTCCTTGAAACCTCATCAACTCGATTGGACAATCAAGGTTCTGGTCACCTCCAAAAGAGTTATGCGCCATTATAATAATGCTAACGGAGGCGGTTGTTTTTTCTCTGTTGTGTTATCAGATGATGAGGTTTCTCTGCGTCTTAGTTTTTTTTTTTGGTCCTCTTTGTATTACATCAATTTCCAGTGTGCATCAACTACATTTTCAATGTACATCATCTTTACTTTTCAGGGTACTCAAATTCAGGCTACAATGTTCAACGGTGCGGCAAAAAAGTTCTATGATACACTTCAAGAGGGAAAAGTTTTTTACATTTCTAAAGGGACTGTAAAGCTAACCAATAAAATGTATGCTACAGTTCAAAATGACTTCGAACTAACATTGCGTGAAAGTTCTGAGGTACATGAGGCACCAAACGAAAAAATGGCTCGCCCTATAACGAAATTCAATTTTGTTGCAATCGATCAGTTAGAAGCACATCTAAAAGGGAAAGAGCTTGTTGGTATGACCTTCTACAAATACTTTTCCCTTATACTTGGGTTGTTTCATAATTTTCCATTATGCAGGGATTGAAATACTTTTTTTTTTTTTTTTTTTGTAATTTTAGATGTCATTGGTGTGGTCGTTCATGTAGCACCAACAAAGTCGGTAAGAAGGAAGGCAGACAATGAAATTGTCCCGAAGCGTGATATTCTTATCGGCGATGCTTCGTACCCTGTTTTTCGTTCTTTCGTACATTACGTGTGCATCTATTATCTTACGACATATATTCAGTGCTAATATACTTAACAAAACTGTGGTTGTCTCACTATGGAATGATAATGCCACTGTTGTCAGAGATAAACTTCTAAGTATGCTTCTCACATCTCCGGTTCTTGCAATCAAATCCCTACGAGTCGGAGAGTTTCGCGGTGATTTTTTGTGTACTTCCCCTTACAAAGAATTAGCATAGTAGTTCCACTGATCGAAACTTTTTTTTGTTTTAATTTGTGTATCTCTTAGGTATTTACTTATCTACATTGTCCCAGACTGTTTTACTGATAAACCCTGATATACCTGAATGTCAAAGCCTGAAATCATGGTAAGACATTTCGTATTGTACCATCACCTTACGTTACATTTAAATTCCATTACTTCTATCTCAACTGTCTACATGTTTCAAAGGTACGATTCGAAAGGTCAGGACACAACAATGCCTTGTATCAGCACTGAGTCACCTCCTTCAATGAAAGCACAATGTCAATCAACCGTCTCAAAATGGGTGACGTTTGCTGAAATAACTACCAACCCATCTTTGGGCTCTGACAAGGTATAATCTTTTTTTATTCCGTTAAAACATAACTTCCTGTATACTTTCTATTGAACATCAACTGTTCGATAAATTCCCTCTAATACTTGATACACATGTTTCGGAATTCTTACACAATGCGATTTACTTAACTGCATATTCATTTTTATCATTAATTACAAACTTCAATCAGCAGAGGCTAAACTAAAATATAGAAACGTAGAATTGCAATGCATATTACAGTAATTTACAGCTAACATATGAGTAGTTGAATAATATGATAGTACCCCCAGGATGAAATTTCATATGTGGTGTGATGTTGTAAACACAGCCTTTAAGAACAGTCCATCCGCATTGGGTCTTCTGTATTGTGTTCTTCACCTTCACTCACAGATATAAGCCTCTTGTTTGATTGTCCCTTCAATCCTACAATTACAAATTTCATTAAATTCAGAAATAAACTCAATACTCAATAGATAAACCATTCTGGTTAGCATGAAGTCGAGCATCACATTCATGCTAACCAAAGAAGTTTATCCCAAATTCAAACACCATGAACGGTAGAAGCAGGGGTGAACATAGCAACTGATGCATTCTTTGAAACTGATTATCTTGTTATTTAACATTCTGTTTTCCTGCTAACTGCAAACTAATTATCTTATTATTATGTTGGCACCATTTTGAGGTTTTTCTGTCATTTGTCTCGGTTACAGCATGCGGAGAACCAACATGTTCGGAACCTCGGCTTTTTTTTTTTAACCATTCTGTGTAGCGGAATGTTCTAGCCTGGCACATGCATGTTTTCTTATTAAAATTGTATGAAATTGTAGCCTTTGGTAAGAGAATATCTTATACATGGAAAGGATGTACATCAATCCTTGATGTTAACTCTCCGATATGAACGAAGTGACATTAATATGATTCAATAAGCTTCAGTAACTACTATATATACATATATGTATGCAGTTATCTCACAGTGCATTGCTTGTTTTCTTGATTTAGCCGGTCTTGTTCATCGTGCGAGCTTCTATGACCTATATTAATGTCAATCAAAATCTGTCGTACCGAGCATGCAAGACATGTAAGAAAAAACTTACTGAAGCTGCTCATGATGGCTATTGGTGTGTGGTGTGCCAGAAACAACAAGATGACTACAATCTCAGGTTTCTTATTCATCACTTTGCGTTTCTCGCTTTTTGACTTCACCAAATTAAGTTGTGTTCATAATTAAACCATATGTTTACATTCATTTACAGGTACATCTTGTTGGTGAAATTTGTTGACGTCGGTGGGGAAGCATGGGTTACCGTCTTCAATGACGAGGCCGAGACACTCATCGGTTGTTCAGCTAAGGAGCTGACTGATATGAGATCCAAGGTGAATTTTCATACTTTACCTTCTATTGTATTCCTTAAATTATGAGATCATTTCAACATTCTATTTCATATACTGAAGTGTTTTTTGGTTTTCCCTTATATTTTTAGGATGATGGTGTGGCTTTCAATTTACAATTGCACCGTGCAGCATGGGTTCCACACTGTTTGGTGGTTAGCGTTCAACAAAATGAGTTCAACAAACAGAAAAAGCAAAGAATTGTCGTGAAGGAAGTTCTCCCCGTTGAATTTGATGTTGAATCTGGCCATTTGTTGGAGGAGATATGTTTGAAGACAAATGAAGCTTCTCGCCATATTTATCGCTTTCTGGGAATAAGTTATAATGTTTCGTGTTTTGAAACACTCGAAGTTACATTTTCGTTATGTTTGTTTCTTTCCCGTTGTAGGTTTCTGCTTTGCCGCATTGTACGTGTGAAAAACCAGACGTTTACTCTTGTTGTTGTTTGGTGTTTACTTATATGTGTTATATAACCTTCTATTGTGACATACATTTATCGTATCACTATTATTGTTACTGGTGTCTCCTTGTGTGTTTGTGTTTGTGTTTGTGACAACAACCAAATGTGCCCTGGTTTCTAATGGATTATGCCATCAATTTAGTAACGCATTATATGAAAATAAAGTAAATTAGCATTTCATACCATCATTTTAGTAATTAACACACATCCAAGCAACTTTAGAGTCAATGGCAACACAACCCACAATCGTATCACACATCTAATTAACACATTATCACACATCTGCTCCTGTGTTGCTGTGATAATGCGTTGATTTTGGGAGGTTCATGTATGCCATCAATTTACGAAGTAACACACATCCAAGCAAGTTACTTTTATACGACCATAGTCTTCGCCATTTTCAATCTGCATCTCAGTTAAAGTAAAGTAATCTAAGCATGGAAAAGAATGGTAAACCATGCATCATCAATCTTGAAGCCGAAGAACGACAAGAGTTCATCACATTATCGACATGCACACTAACAACCATTTTAGCGTTAATAGAAGCACGTAAGACAAATAAACCAAATAAATCCATGGAAACCCTCAAGAAAGCACAATTACTTGTTTTTGCCATTGTCTTTTAAACATGTCCATTAATTAAATCATAAAACAGTATCAGATGAACACAATTGTAACCCAAAACAATGAACACGTTTCAAACGAAATACCTAATTACATTTAACTCGGGAGAATATGTAGAAGTTGTTAAAGAATTTGTCACTTTGGGAATATTGAAAATACAGAATATTCAATATTCAAACATATTTCTTGTCATTTAATACATGGTTACTATTTTAAAAAACTCAGTTACATATTCTACTTTTCTCAATTAAGTCCGTAAACTTTTATTCACATTGTCTATGTCCCTAAGGTATGTCTGTCTTATACAAAATTTTTTTTACCGGCTACCGAATTAGCCCGTAAGACATGAATGATAAAACAACAGTTAAGTTTTCCCTTTTTCTCAAGTAAGTCCATAGACTTTTTTTTTTTTTTTTTTCAAATTGTGTAAGTCCCTAAACTATGTCTGTCTTATTCAAAGCTATATATTTTTAACCGGCTACCGAATTACCAGGTAACACATTAATGATAAAACAAAAAATTTAGGATTTAATCGTTAAATTATGAAAAGATGGTGGGTTTTTTTTTTCCAATATTAATAACGTGAAATAACTAAAGTTACTTGTTCCGTAACCAGTCAAACATCTCAAATACACACTTTTTTATGAGACAAAAATACATTAGAGACTTGAATAATATTAACAACAAATTTGGAACTTAATAGCAAAATTTATAAAACTTTGTTGGATTTTTTAGAAATTAACCCATTTATCAGTATTAGTAAACTAGAATATATACCTACTACATACCCCAACCAATCACAAGTTTTTCAAAACGTCCGTCAGTTTCATACTTTCATTCTAGAAGATTTTCACCGGTTCATCCATTTCCTTCCCAACCAAGACACGTCGTCGTCTTCTTCATTCGGTCTATTAATCGACTTCAAAATTGTATGTTTTCGGTTACCACGCTTGCAATTCCTGCGAATTTCAATGACCTTTTTAAGAAATCACGTCTTCTCAACACCCGTTATTCTGTGGTCTGGTATGTGCTATTGAGTTTATTTGATTTTGAATTTAACCGTTTCCATTTTTCGCATTGTTGCTCTCTTCCTTTTCAGGTCATTTCATCATCTCCTCCAATTTCAAGGCACCATCCATTTTAACATGAGGTTTCCATGCTAACCGCTACGTGGTACGTACAGTTTGTTTTAACTTCTTCTACCTTTTAGATTCTTTGATTTTCCCTCATCGGAATACATATATTTGCCAACGAATGTTATGAACTTTGCCTTTTATAGACTGATTTGATTTTACAGCCTTTACTATAACGTGGTAATGTGTTATTATTATTATTTAACATTATGTTTCCCTGCTAACTGCAAACTGATTATCTTATTATTATGTTGAAACAATTTTGAGCTTTTTTTTTGTCCTTTGTCTCGATTAGACCATGCTACAATGTTGCATGTAAAAATTAGATGAACTAAATATTTAAAACTACCTGTTCTTTTGTGGCTTTATGTATGTTCTAATGATCTTCTGTTGTGACTCTACGAAAGTGGAAACTCCAAACTGCAGTACTATGTTTTTAACACAAATAAGAGGTCCTTGACTGGTTTGTTAGTATACTACGAGTCTCTGAAAAGTGTAGCTCTCACATATTTTTCTGCTTAACAGAACACACCCTACACATTTATGAGTAAAAAAAAAAAAAAAGAAAGGCTGCTGTTGTTTGTCATAAACATCATATAGCTCATATTTATCAGTCTCTGAACTTTTTAAGCAACCCAAACACCATATACTTGGTTTACATTTCAATGATTGAAGGCTATTGACACACATCCAGTAATTACGTTCTTACTTCTCCCATACTACGAAATCAACAACCCACATATATGTTTGAAAAATACATTTCGGTTTGATTCTGGATACATGATAAACATCCAGTATTGTGCATATTTTGTGGTTTCCCCACTTTTTTGCTTCTGTTAAATACGGATCCTAGCTTATTAATCTCCAAAATACATGTTGTAGAAATTCACCGCTAAAGTTCTTGTCATGTGTCCATCACAAGCAACATGAATTAATGCTTCTGCTACTTCACTCTCTAATTGACTTAATTTAGCCTCAACCAAGGCTTTTTCGTTGCCCATTATACATTGATTTTACAGCCTTTACTATGACGTATGTAATCAAATTTTGATTGATTTTACAGCCTTTGGACTGATGTGTTTAATCACTTTCACATTCATGAAATACTGCTTACGGTTGACTGCAATTGCCTAATCAACTAATTAAGGATTTTTGATTTGTTGTTAATGCACGGTGAGTGCATATACTTTTTTAAAACATTTTACAAATTTTGATATCGACACCGATGTATGTTGCTATGAATAAAAAAACAATTCCAATTTGAATGCATTTACTTTAATTTGTGTTTCAGTTATGTTTGTTTGGAAATGCTTTCACTTAAGTTTGTTTTCTATTTTTCGGCAAACATATTAGCAGGATAAGATTTATCTACATTCTAGGAGGTTCATGTACTGTGCTATCCTTACTCTTGTCTTTAACATATAAAAATTTACTAATGTCCATGTACATCTAAAGCTAAAATCTGAAGTCACACTCTTACAAGGCGATCATCAACCAGCTTCGATGCAGTCACAGTAGAGATGGTTGCTACAATGGTGCATTATTATATGCCATTTAAGGATGGTATAGTGACTGACACATTGAGAACACTAAAAATTTGTGACTACAGCACATGCACAGGAGATTGTACCCGCTGCACACACCGTGACACCAATACCAATTTAGGTTCAATAACATGTAATGTGTAATTATAATCGAGGTATGAGAATAAAATGGCTGAAGAAACTAATGGAATCCATGTAATTTATTATATCATTGGGAACACAACAAATGTAATGCATTAGCTCATTGGAATCCATGGAATTCATTATTTAGAATGTGTAATTATAATCAACATGTATGGTTAGTGGAAGATGTTGCAGGTATTCCTCTTTGAATAGTAATGTAAGTTTAAAAAGTAGTTTTTGTAGTTTACATAGGCACATTGAAACCAAAATCGCTTTGGATAATTAGATGAATAATCAGGTTGTTCTGCTAAACAACTAAACATTTTAAAGTGCCAGTTCGTTTGTCTCTTAATCTATGTTCTAATGATCTTCTTCTGTGCTGCATAGAGCGATTGAATATGGAGTTTCATATGTCTATACAATATGTTTATAGAACACACTATGTAAAAATGGATCCTTAATTAACTCGAAACCACATACAGCAGTGCTGTGCTTTTACACCAACTACAATGCTTTTTACCCTAAATACCAGGTCCAGCTATCCTTGACTGGTTTGTTATTATATTACAAGTATGTGAAGCTTGTAAGTCTCACATGTTTTTCTGCTTAACAAAACATAACATACAGCCTACACATTTATGACTAAAAGAAACTAAGGTTGTTGTTTGTTTGTCATAAGCATCATACATATAAGATTTATATGTCTCAGAATTTTGTAAGCAACTCACAAACTAAATACTTGGTTTGCATTTCAATGGTTAAACGCTGATAAGGTATCAATTTAGGTGTAAATTTGGAATTGATTTTTGATGAATAGCAACATACGTGGTATATATATACATTATGATAGGAAAACCCAACTTGCTTCCAAATGCCTAAAAAAAGTCTACTTTAGAAGTCTTATTTCATAACAAGACTACAATGACAATACTTATTGTAGTTGTGTAAAACTTTATGGACATTACCTGTTGCTCCATTATGATATTAATAATAGTGTCATAAATAATGTGGTCACATATTACTATCTTTATGTTCTAAAAATTAAATCCCCTTACAAAACAGTGTCACTGAGACAATAAGAAGAGAAAAAATATAAATGATATCCTTAATTCATTAAAAGGTATACCATATCAATATACGATTGTATTATTTTAATAAAAAATTAATAAATTATTATGGGTTCCAAACTTATTATTATATCTAACACAAATTTGAGTTTACATAAGTAACTATTTCCTTTTATACGTTAAATATTTAAAGAGGATAACAATCTATTCATTCAAACCTACTAAAATAAAATAAATAAATCTACTACAACAACGAACAACTTAGTCATATAACCTCTCCCTTCATCCATACATGCAACTCTAAACGTTATATGAATGTTTACATATGTAGCAACCTAAATGAAAATCATAATTTCTATTGTAGAAAATGGATTACCCTTGGTCTGCGGATGTTTTTTCAGCACTGACGTTACCCAATGTATGGTGGAAATTTTCAACAGTTCGTGTGGATTGCCTTTGGATAGATGATAATCAACAAAGACTAATCCTAATTTTACTAGATAAAAATGCAAGTTTCGAATTCTGTGTAAATACAAGTGTTTATATATAAAAGATCTCTTTTATTGTATGATTATAACTTCAGTAATTTTTCAACAAAAATTCATTATTTATTAGAGAAAAAAATGGCCGCAATTGTCCCAAAGTGTTTGATGGGCCTATACAAACGAAGGAATTTGATGGGAGGTGTGTTTCGATTGAGTCATTTCCAAATCGAGGGAACCAACTATGACTATCCGAGATATAAGTCATTAAGTTTTTTTCCATCGTGATTGGTATATACTTATCAGTAAAAACACAACACTTACCTCTGTGTCAAATGACATCGAACGCGGGTTTCCATGCTATCCATTGGTGACTTCAATTAAAACTCTTGTTGACGGTACAACTCCTCAGAAATTAATGATAGGTGTGATGCTCTTCCTTATTACGACTAAGTTATTAGTTTAAAATTACATACATTTAAACCATACTGACACCATCATTTACGTTATGAATTCAAATGTTTTAGATGTTGTCGGAAAAATTATTTCTGGACGTTGGATCCCTGGTACAACTTTATGTATAAATTGCTCGTTCGAATTATATTTACAAGATGCCGCGTAAGTCTATCTATTTACCTAGATATTCAATGCATTTTTATATATGCAGTACAAATTAAACAATACCAACTTCTTGTATTCTTACCGATATCTTCCTATTATGAATAGGGGATCCGTAATAAAGACTAAGTTGTACGACTCTCCGAACATTCGCCCTGTTAAATTGTATCGTGCAATACTTGCCAACTCAATAATATATGCATCAAGACTTAAAGTGACTTGTTTGGATTCAAGTATGCTATCATCAGTTACAAGTAAATTATTATTAAATTTTTATATACATCTACAGAATTATCTACTGTTGCTTATTATACTTCATAATCTTCAGTAAATATGTTATTCTCGACGGACTTAACTGACATAGCAATCGAACCAGAGATGGCCGAAGCAGAGAGTATTAGAAGTATGTTGCACTAAAAAATTGTTGTTGTCAAGTTAATAAAGTTGTTTACAAAGTGTAGTTGTGCCGAAATGTTCATTATTTTTCCTCTTAACTATTTTGCCACTATTGTTACTTTGTATGTTGTCTTCTTTAGTGATGTGCATTCTTTTGTTGTGCATTTGCCTTTTTATGTGTACCGATTAATTTTTGGCGGCTTACATTTACTCTTAAACGTACCTATTACAGTGTTTTGTAATGAAATCTGATGACTACCCATCCAACTTTCTAAATAACATGTTCTCACATTAAATTTATTACAAACTGCAAAAAAAAGGGATTATCTCCAAATATTATTTCTAACCAATAACAACCAAACATTCATATCTTTTAACCACACATTTATACATAAACTTAATAATGAACTCATTTTGAAATTTACTTACCGACATGTTGCCTATAAGGTAATCGTTTTTTTTATGTTTTTACAACGTATCATGTCTGCAAATAAGGAAAACAAAAATGAAAATGTCGTTCATCCTTACACAAATCTACGAAAAGGTAATTCTTACACAGACAACATATTGTATTACATTTCATTATGTATTATGTCATCATAATACATTGATAAATGCTACTTGTTCTCTTAGAAAAACAAAGACAATACAACAGAGAAAACTATGCTCGACGAAAAATACGAAAGGATGCAATTGCTAATGCGTTACATCAACAAACAGAAAACAATTAGCATCCCATTTACAATGAACCAAATAACCTTTTTTGTTGTATTGTTAATCATGTTGTTGAATACACACCATATGACTGAGAGTATTATACAACACCAATAGAAACCACAATGACAAGAGTAACTGGTGAAGAAAGTAGTAGTAGCCAACCTCCACCAGATTTGGAATTCTAGAGAACGACAGCACCCACCCCTACCGAAAATGAAAGAAACTACCAAACATTAAACAGTAGACACACAAATGACTTCCAGGATGTTCTACATCCACAAGGCACAACGCAAATGTCATCGTCACTGACAAATGAAAACTTCAGTGGTAAGTCTCATGGTATTAGTGTTTTTTCCAATTGTTCTCTCCTTATAATTCATCATACTTTAACTTCATAAAAAATTATGTCGCATAGGTCTCCAAACTGACTATGAACTACTGACCACTCTATTTGATGACTACATCGATGAAGAACAATTATCAGGTTATAATTACATCTATTGATTCATTTGTTTTTAGATTAATCACATAAAGTGTGGAGGTTTTTCTACCATATTTAAATCACATGCCATAAATGTTGCCCAAATATATATAATACTTATGAAAAGTTTTCACCTTATGTAGAGGGGGTATTCAAATTGATCACAATTCTTCCATTGGGAACCACGATGCGGATCTGTATGCCTTTATCTATCATGGTATCCCGAATGAACATCGTGTCTTAAAGGAACAACACCCATGTTTTCATTGTGGCGTGAAACGATTTCAGTTTGAGTTCCCTACGTTTTGTTGCATGGATGGCAAAACAAAGTTGGCATGTTCACCCATCCCTAATGACTTATACCATATCTTCATGTCACAATCTGAATTAGGCGAAATATTCAAAAATAACATACGTGCATACAACACAAACTTTGCGTTCGCATCAATGGGTGTGACGTTAGATACAACATTGAGCAACATGACATCTGGAGTTTATACTTTTCGTGCTCATGGAGGAATATATCATAGCATCGATAAGTTAATACCGAAAAATGGAAAGCCTAAATACCTTTAATTGTATTTTTACGATGATGAATTTGACTATTCACATAGACTTCAATGGGAAAATCTTGATAGAAGAATAGTTGAAATTTTGACCCGTGTTTTTGCATCAAACCCATACGCCCAAACATTTCGCAGACTTCGTGAACTAGGACCACTCGACAACTACAGGGTTACGTTAAATGCATCAGTTGAACTTGATCAAAGGATTTACAACCGCCCAACCACATCTGAGGTTAGCATAAATATATTTACTCCATTCTATATATATATCATAGAATTGTATCGTATCAGTAATACTCATGTAGATATTACACAACGTTCTTATTTACTTTATGTAATAGGTAGCTGGTATTTGGCTCGAAGGAAATGACAACATAACTGCTTATAAGAGAAGTATCGTTATATATGGGAGATCTAAGCATAAGGAAAAAATTCAACCTTACTTTGCATGTTACGATCCATTATGTTATCCTTTGTTCTTTCCTAATGGTGAGCCTGAATGGCATTCTAAAATTCCAAGACATGGAGTTACTACCGATGACATTGATGATATTGATGAGCATAACATTCACAATGATTTAGATGGTATGATGGTTATAATAACTTTTGTATTCTAAGTAATTACTCTTTATTAGTGCAATATAAAGTTACTTACTTATTTTAAAACATTACTATTTTACAGAAGATTCAGGCAGGGGTAGGAGCACCGTAAGCATGCGTGAATATTATTGTTATAAGTTCCAAATCCGACCAAATGATAATGTGCTTCTACTAGGAGGGAGATTATTGCAACAATTCGTGGTAGATATCTACATCAAAATCACGATTGTTTTTTTATGCACAAAGCCAGAAAAAGATAAGAGCGGATTTGTATCAGGGGGTAGTAGACTCCCTTGATGCAGGTGAGGTTGAACCAACTCAAATCGGACAACGTGTTGTACTACCCGCTAGCTTCATTGGAGGTCCACGTGACATGCGCCGAAGGTTCTTAGATGCTATGACATTAGTTCGAGAGGATGGAAGACCAGATTTGTTTCTTACAATGACTTGCAACCCAAAATGGCCTGAAATTGTCCATGAGCTCCTCCCTGGACAGGTTGCACAAGATCGACCAGATCTTGTTGCCAGAGTATTTCGTGCCAAACTCGAGGATCTCAAGGACCAACTCTTCAAAAAACACATACTTGGTGTCGTTGCTGCATACGTTTATGTCGTTGAATTGCATAAGCGAGGTTTGCCGCATGTGCATTTGCTTATAATCATGTCATCAGAATATAAGATAAATAATCCAGATGATTATGACAACTTCGTGTGTGCAGAGATTCCTGATCAGACAATGTATCCAACATTGCATCACTTGGTTGTCAAACACATGCTCCATGGTCCTTGTGGTTCTTTACGACCAACCAGTCCTTGTATGCAAGGTGATCCGAAAAAGTGTTGGTTCAGATACCCAAAGCAGTTCAATGATAAAACGACGGACGACGATGATTCATATCCGTTGTATAGAAGAAGAGATAATGGTGTTTGTGTTGACGTACGTACAAAGAGCCTAGATAACAGATGAGTGGTCTCTTATAACCCGAAACTATTGATGATATTCAACTGTCACATCAACGTTGAGGTTTGCTCGAGTATAGTGTCTGTGAAATAAATCTTTAAATATTTTTACAAGGGTCATGATAAACAAGTTATTAACATCGACCCGGATGGGCAAGAAGTCGTTATTAATGAGATCAAAAGATTTCAAGATGCACGTTATGTCTCACCTCCTGAGGCAATATGGCGGATTTTTAGCTTCTCACTATTTGATATCCACCCTCATGTGATGGCATTACATCTTCATCTCCCAAATAAGCAGCTGGTTAGGTTCACGGACGATGAAGACCTTACAGATGTTGTTGACAGGGAAAAACATAAGAGATCAATGTTGACGGTTTTTTTTTCCAGTAAATGAGTTAGATTACAGTGCGAGACAATATTTATACAAAGATTTTCCAAAGCACTTCACATGGAATTCAAGTTCACGTCGTTGGAATCGACGGAAAAAAGGCACAATGAGAGGACGTTTGGTTTCGGCTAATCCAGCCGAAGGCGAACGCTATTACTTACATTTTCTTCTCTCTCATGTTACTGGACCTACATGCTTTGAGGATTTGTACACGGCTAATGGATCTCTACACCCAACATTTTGAAGAGCATCTCTTGAGCGAGGTTTAATAGAGACTGATGATTGCTTGTCCCAGTGTCTAACGGAGGCTTCATTATTTCAATTTCCAAGAGCTCTTAGAAGGTTATTTGCGACTATATTAATTTTTTGTGAACCGGGTGATGTTCGCAGCTTATGGGATACCCACTACGCTTCTTTTTCTGAGGATTATAGACAGCATTGTGAAAGCGTTGAACGAGTCCAAAATATGGTTCTTACGGACATCAAAGTATTTCTACAATCCATGGGCAAGAATCTTGATGATTTTGCTCTCCCTATGATAAATGAATCTGTAAATTTACAATCCACCAATTTTCGGGAGATACAAGAGGAATGCTCCATAGTTGTTGAGGATGAACACTTGCGTTACTGTGATTCTCTTAATTATGACCAGAAAGCTGCGTATGATTTCATAATGAGGCATGTCAATGATGATTGTCCCAGTGTGTTCTTTATAGACGGTCCCGGTGGGACCGGAAAAACATTTTGTACAAAGCTTTGCTTGCCCAAGTTCGTTCTCGTGGTTTCATTGCCCTCGCTACGACATCTTCAGGTGCTGCTGCAACTAACATGCCAGGAGGGAGAACTGCTCATTCACGATTTAAAATTCCTCTCGCTCTTGATAATAATTCAATGTGCAACATCAAACAACAAAGTGGCACTGCGCATCTATTGCGAGATGCAAAAATAATCATATGGGATGAAGCATCAATGGCTAAAAGGCAAGCTATTTCGGATTCCCCGGGTTCGGTTCATCCGGATTCGGACCTATCCGGATCAGGTACCCGGATTCGGACCGAAATGATCCGAACTAGACCCAACCGAAATGAATCATCCGAAATGGAGGCATCCGAAATCAATTCTAATTCGGATCTGGGATATATCCGAATTAACATCTTATCCGAAATGGCACATCATATAAATTAAATCCGAAATAAATACCAAATGGGATCCGAACTTGTAGCATCCGAAATAAATTCATCCAGATTAAAGATCCGAAATGAGCACCATCCGAATTCGGTACTACCCGAATTCGGATCCCAGACTTAGCATTTTTTTCCAGATTTTTGTTCTTGGTGTTCATCATTTGTTCATACGGGTTTAACATAAAATTCACAAAACTTATTTATAATCAACATGCAATGTATTATTTTGATACATTATCATATTTAGGTTAATTTTATACTAATTTCCCTATCATAAACACACTTATTTGATCAAGATCATCCAAAATTGATAATTCTTGTCAAGAACACAAATTTTTTATAAAAATTCCGATTTCATCATTTTTGGACAATCTAATCACAAATTCTTGTTTCTATCACTTTTACTAACTTAAATTCATCATTATCTATCAACATTTCTAACATGCAACCAACAATTTCTCATTTTAATTCTTTGGTTTCGGTTTTACACAAAACCGAACCAACCTACATATATTTCGAAATTGGAGAAATTATTACCTCAAAATCTTGTAGTTTGATGATGAATGATGCTTATTGTAACTCCTTTGATCTTTAATTCTTCAATTGATTGCAAATTTATGGATTTCCTTGATTAATTTTGATGTGGCCATAAGTTGTAGAGAGAGGTTAGAGAGAGAGAGAGTGAATTGCTTAATTGGTGTTTAAATGGTCATTAATTTAGTTTATATATTTCATTTGACATTATATAAAATTAACCCACTTCTACTTTTGTATTTTTTTTTTTTTTTACAATCTCTTTAATCATCTTTACTAATCTATAATATAATTTATATCATATTTAAATTAAATTTTCATTAATCAAATAAATTACAAAATAAATAGTGTAATAAAATTACATTATTGTCTCAAAATCAATTATTACATAATTGGCAAAAGTTAGGTTGTTACAGAATGGGCTCCACCGCGCACAAACTTCGTCCCCGAAGTTAGCTATGTTCGAACAGACTGGGATAAGTAGCTTTCATAGCATCTCTGGATTCCCAAGACTGATGCGAACCTTTGTGGTGTTTCCACTGGACGAGCACCATCTGTATCTCTTTATTTCTAAGCTTCTTGGTCTTCGAGTCCAGAATATATTATGGTTCTTCAATCACTCGAAGCTTCTCATCAATCTGCAAGTTAACGTGTGGTATTTGAACTTCTCTTTCGTCTGCTAATCTCTTTCTCAAGTGACTAACATGAAATACAGGATGTATTCCAGATAAGTCCGCTGGCAGTTCAAGACGATAAGATTGATTTCCTATATTTTCCACAATCTTGAACGGACAGATGAATCTCGGAGCTAGCTTGTTTCGCTTAATGAATCTTACCACATTCTTCATTGGGGATACTTTCAACATCACCCAATCGTTAACCGCAAAGCTTATTGATCTGTGTCGATTATCATAATACGACTTCTGCCTGCTTTGAGCTTCAAGTATGTTTCTTCTAACGAGTTGAATCTTCTCGTGAGTCAACTGTAGAAGGGCAGGTCCTGCTATTGGCGATTCACCTGTTTCGCGCCAACAGGTGGGAGTTCTACACTTTCTTCCGTACAAAGCTTCAAAAGGAGCCATCTTAATCGTTGAATGATAACTATTATTATATGAGAATTCGACCAACGGCAAGTGGTAATCCCAGTTACCACCTAGATCAAGTATGCAGGCACGAAGCATATCTTCTAGAGTAAGGATAGTACGCTCACTCTGGCCATCTGCACTTGGGTGATAAGCTGTACTCATTGAGATTCGAGTACCCATCCCATCTTGTAGAGCTTGCCAGAATCTAGATGTGAAACGACTATCACGATCAGATACAATAGAGTTTGGCACACCATGACGAGAAATGATTTCAGTGATGTATAGCTGTGCCAATCTATCGAGGGAATATGTTTCTTTCATCGGTATGAAGTGAGCTGACTTCGTTAATCGATCCACGACTACCCAGATGGAGTCGTGCTGTCTCTTGGTTTTAGGCAACTTCGTAATGAAATCCATGGTTATATGCTCCCACTTCCACTCAGGAACTGGCAGTGGTTGCATATCCCCGAAGGGTTTCTGATGTTCTGCCTTTACCATCTGACAGACTCTGCAGCTTTCAACACACTTACCGATGTCTTTCTTCATTCCTGGCCACCAATAATCAGCTTTCAGATCAAAATACATCTTTGAGCTGCCAGGATGAACAGATAATTTGGACTGATGAGCTTCAGACAGAAGAGTGTTGCGGATAGAACCATACTTAGGAATCCAGATTCGGTTTCCCTTGAGACAGTGAAGTCCCAAATGGTTCAGAGTTAGAAATTGTAATTGCCCTTTGAGATTTTCAGAACCGATATTCTCTTCTTTCAGGGCTTCAACTTGAGCGGATCTAATGTCTTCAATAAGATCCGAAGAGAATACGACAGGAGTTAGGGCGTAGCAGCACTTTTCTGGATAGACTTTCCTACTCAAAGCATCCGCGACAACATTAGCTTTGCCGGGATGATATAGGATCTCGCAGTCGTAGTCCTTGATAAGCTCCAAGGACCGTCGCTGTTTCATATTCAGATCCTTTTGAGTAAAAAGATGTTTGAGACTCTTATGATTGGTGTAAAGCTGACACCGAGTCCCATAAAGATAGTGACGCCAGATTTTCAAAGCAAAGGTAACGACAGCCAACTCAAGATCATGAGTTGGTGCACTTTTCTCGTAATCTTTTAATTGCCTTGAAGCGTAAGCAATTACTTTTCCCCTTTGCATGAGAACACATCCTAAGCCAGTACCAGATGCGTCGCTGTAAACGACAAAATCATCATTGCCTTCTGGCAAGGCTAGGATCGCGCTTGAATGAGCTTTTGCTTTAGAATTTTGAATGCCTCTTGCTGTTTATCGGTCCAAACGAAAGGAGTATTCTTTCGTGTTAGCATCGTTAGAGGTACAGCAATCTTTGAGGGGTCCTTTATGAATCGCCGATAATAGCCGGCCAATCCAAGGAAACTTCTTATTTCGGAGGCATTGCGAGGCGTTTGCCATTTTTGAACGGCCTCGACTTTAGACGGATCAACGGAAATACCTTCGCCAGAAACAACATGGCCAAGGAATTGAATCTATAAGAATCGAAGTAGAATGTCAAGTTTTGTTTGAAATAAGAAATGTTTAATGAAGAGCTCAAGACAAAGTAAAGTTATACCTGTCTGAGCCAGAATTCACACTTAGAAAATTTTGCGTAGAGTCTTTCTTTTCTTAATAACTCTAGCAATTGCCGCAGATGAATAAAATGATCAGCCTCCGTTTTGGAGTAAATCAGAATATCGTCTATGAATACGATAACTGACTTATCCAGCATTGGTCTGCACACGCGATTCATGAGATCCATGAATGCCGCTGGTGCATTTGTCAAGCCAAACAGCATTACGAGAAATTCGTAATGACCGTATCTTGTTCGAAAGGCTGTCTTCGGAATATCCTCATCTCTGACTTTTAATTGATGATACCCAGAACGAAGATCGATTTTTGAGAAGTAGCTGGCTCCTTGTAGCTGATCAAATAGATCATCGATCCTGGGCAGAGGATATTTATTCTTTATAGTAACTTTGTTCAACTCGCGGTAGTCGATGCACATACGGAAAGTTCCGTCTTTCTTCTTAACGAATAAGACATGTGCACCCCACGGAGATGAACTCGGTCGGATAAACCCCTTTTCCAACAGCTCTTGCAACTGTTTTGACATTTCCTGCATTTCTGCAGGTGCAAGTCTGTAAGGAGCTTTTGCAATGGGAGCCGCACCAGGAACCAAATCAATACTGAACTTGACTTGACGTTCCGGTGGCACTCCGGAAATGTCATCAGGAAAGACGTCTGGGAACTCGCAGACAATCGGAATATCAGACAGAGATTTCTTTTCAGAGTTGGATTCAGATAGAGCATAGCACAGATAGGATTCGCGACCCTTAAATACATATTTATGAGCTTTCTCTAAAGAAATAAAGAAGTGAGCACCTTTACGCTTCTCGCCCTTGATTTCCAATACTCGGCCGTCTAAAGACTTGATTCTGATGATTCGTCGATTGCAGATGATTGTAGCCTCGTTATTTGTTAACCAGTCCATGCCGATGATGACGTCGAAATCTTTCAACGGAATAGGAATGAGATCGAGATTGAACACGATATTATCAACAGGTAGAGTGCAGTTTCGATAAACAGAATCAGCCATAACATAGTTTTTACTAGCTGTCTCAATATCAAGTATAACAGGAAGCTTCGATGGGGACTTAGAAAATCTTGATGCAAAAGAAGTCGATATGAAGGAACGACTCGCGCCAGAATCAAATAATACTCGGGCAGGAATGGAGTTAAGTAAAAACATGCCCGTAACTACATCAGGGGTTTCCTTTGCTTCTTCGGCCGTTATTGAAACGCACGTGTCCTGGCTGTCGGAGTTGCAGCAGAACTTTTCACTGTAGAACCTCCCACTGATGATTGTGACTGATATCGTTGCCCACTGCGACACTGATACATAAAGTGTCCTCTTTTCCCACACTTTGCACATCCTCGTCCCTGCTGTGGGCATTCTTCACTGCTGTGACCGATCATGTTGCACGCAAAACAAGTAACATCCTCTGGGTTGCACAATCCCATGTGTGACTTTCTGCATCTCTTGCAGAATTGCGGCTCGTTCGTTAGTGAATACGCTTGGGCTTTCGAATGCGAACTATACTGTTGAGATTGCTGGGGTCGTGATTTACTTGTCTTGAAAAATCTGCCAAATCTTTGTTTCTTCGGAGGTGATGGATTCGTCGGGTTAGTCGTTGGAGCATAAAGCTGATCGCCATACTCTAAATACCCTCGCTCGATCTGTCTAGCTGCTTCAACCATCTCTAGATAAGAATTATACTTTATCGCGCTCATTGGGTGTCGATATCTCGGATTAAGCCCTCCACGAAATCTATTCATCTTTCTCTCTTCTGTAGCTACCTGATACGAGGAATAACCGCATAGTCGTGAGAATTCGTGTTCGTATTCGTCAACTGTCTTGGTTCCCTGGGTCAGCTGCAATAATTGGACTTCCATTTTGTCTCGCTGATCGACTGGACAGTACTTTGCATTGAACATATCTAAAAATTGTTCCCACTCGAGAGTTTGGATGACTTCTTCTCCGTATATGCTTCTCTGAGTCTTCCACCATGCACGGGCAGCTCCAACAAATAACGCAGACGCATAACTCACCTTCTTTGAATCTAAGCAGTCAGAAATCCTGAAGATTTCTTCGGTGTGACTAATCCAATCCATCGCCTGAATCGGATTCACTGTACCCTCAAAGTTCAGGGCACCGCTCGCTTTGAAATCTTTAAACTTGCAGCCTTTTGGCTGAGCAATTTGGGTTTCAGGATTTGCGTTATCAGAATCAGATTCGTCATTCTGGACTTGTTTATCTTTTCTTTTATTTTTCTTATCTTCACGTCTTTTAGCTTCGGCCTCATCTCTGGCCTGAAACTGTTCTTGCATTGTCTTATTTTGTTGTTCAAAGTGTTGGGATAACAATTGTTGCATCATTTCGAACATTTGTTGTGGGGTCATGTTGTTTGGTATGTCACCTGATCCTGACATCTTTTCTGAAAATTAAAAGCATTTAACTATCAGTTTATAGACTTAGATCTATGTACCTTTTTTCCCATCCTAACAGTCTGTACATCCTATCTCAGTTCAAACCACCTAAATGATTATACATATGTATTGCTTCAGTTTGAGACCAAGTATACTCACGTAATACTTGATTCACTCAAACTATGGGCTCTGATACCATCCTGTGAAGTTCTTCCCTTACGGAGCAGTCCTCAGAGTCTAGGTCCCACTAATTGCAATACGATATCAACCATACTAAGATAGGGTAATTAATTTCCGGAATAATAAATTACTTGCACAAACAGATTAGGAGTTAAGTTATACAGATTACATATTTCAAATTAAAGTTATAAAAGGGTACCATCTAATCTAATCATTACATCATAGAATCATATCAAATCTACCCAAAACCACAACAATTGCTGTCTTCCAATCAGTACCGAAAGGTTTTGTTGTGTAGTGGTCTATGATACTTCTGTCTTGATCGTTAATAGACCTAAGAGCTAGGTCCAGCAGGTGACTTTCCTTTGCTTTTTCCTGTAAAATTATTATGTAGCAACTGTAAGCAATGCTTAGTGAGTTTATAGATTTTCAAATTAACATGCATGTCAAGCGGATCATCAGTCTAGCGTAATATGTCTTGGCTGCCGCTACAGCCCTCATGATTGAGATATAGAATCATAGAGTCGGATGATGTTCAGGCCACACTCACGCTTAAATCGTGGGGATCAGCCACATACTGGGCTAGCTACCAGTAAGTCAATATGGCGGAACATCGGAGGTCATTACCAAGTTCAAAAGAACTGGTGAAATAGCCAGGTCTAGAACAATAGACCATCAAGGCTAGTCAAGCTGAATCAATATATATGTCAAATATCTGAGCAATAGTGAAAGCTTAAGTCATAGAAGTCATGATAGCAATGAGTCTTAAAGCAATATCTGAAGAAGTCTTAAATGCAAAGTCATATGAAATGATAATCAATTAGCTATCATGATCCATTGGGCAATCACCGAACCATAGTGTGCACAGGTCTCAATCCAGCTGATAATATGAATGTCAATAAATCAAACATCAACAATATGTCTCAACCGGAAGTTCAACATGTTCAATCTGAATATCTATAACTCACAGATCTGGGTCTTTATCAAACAGATGTAAAATCTGCCACCTGAGTTATCTCAGGATTTTATCTTTGTCAGTCTGTTCTCTGTTAAATCAAGTCTTTGACCCGCTTTAAATCTTTTAAATCTTTGTCTCTGTGTTCAGAATTTCACTGAACCTATTCAAAATCATTTATGTCAATCATTATTTCATCAGCTTTTAGCTTCATAATCTTTATTTTATCTGATTCTGATAACTGATAATTCATTAATCGTTTTGCATTTTCTTTAACTCTTTATCATCTTAATGAGATATAAATGTGATTACATCTCATATTGCTTTAATTAATCTTTCCTCATAATCTATGGATATTATAATTATACAGTATCATTTGTTTATAATTTAAAGTATTCAAAAATAAAATAATCAATTTCGGATTCCCCGGGTTCGGTTCATCCGGATTCGGACCTATCCGGATCAGGTACCCGGATTCGGACCGAAATGATCCGAACTAGACCCAACCGAAATGAATCATCCGAAATGGAGGCATCCGAAATCAATTCTAATTCGGATCTGGGATATATCCGAATTAACATCTTATCCGAAATGGCACATCATATAAATTAAATCCGAAATAAATACCAAATGGGATCCGAACTTGTAGCATCCGAAATAAATTCATCCGGATTAAAGATCCGAAATGAGCACCATCCGAATTCGGTACTACCCGAATTCTGTGAAGACCTTCCCTTACGGGGCAGTCCTCAGAGTCTAGGTCCCAATTACAATATCAATCATACTAAGATAGGGTAATTAAATTGCGGAAAAATAGAATTACATGTACATTACAGATTAGGATTTAAGTTTACATATTTCAAAAGAAAGTTATAAAAGGGTAACATCTAATCTAGTCATAACATCATACATCACATCAAGTCTACCCAGAACCACCACATTCGCTGTCGTCCAATCAGTACCAGAAAGTTTGTTGAGTAGTGGTCTAAGAAAGCTTCAAAACTTGGATCTCGAATGACCTAAGTACTAGGTCCTGCAGGTGATTTCCTTTGCTTTTACCTGTAAAATATTAATGCAACATCTGTAAGCAACGCTTAGTGAGTTTATAGATTTTCAATATCAACATGCGTGTCAAGCGGAGTCATAAGTCTTAGCGTGATATGTCTTGGCTGCCGCTACAGCCCTCATGATTGAGATATAGTATCATAAGATCGGATGATGTTCAAGCCACACTCACGCTTAAATCGTGGGGATCAGCCACATACTGGGCTAGCTACCAGTAAGTCAATATGGCGGAACATCGGAGGTCATTACCAATTCATAAGAACTGGTGAAATAGCCGGGTCTAGAACAATAGACCTTAAGGGCTAGTAAAGCTGAATCAATCTATCAAATGTCTGATCAATGATGGAAGCATATGTCTTAGAAATCATGATAGCAATGAATCATAAAGCAAAGTCTAAAGCAATATTAAATGCAATATGAAAAGATAATCAAATAGCTATCATGATCCACTGGGCAACACTCATCCATGGTGTGCACAGGTCTCAATCCAGCTGATAAATGAATGTCAATAAATCTAATAACAGCAATATATCTCAATCGGATCATATGCATGTTCAATCTGAATATCTATAACTCACAGATCTGGTCTTTGTCAAACAGATACAAATCTGCCACCTGAGTTATCTCAGGGTTTTATCTTTGTCAATTCTGTAATCTGTCAATCAATTCTCTGACCCGCTTTTAAGTCTTTAAATCTTTGTTCAGATATTAACTGAACCTGTCCAGAATTATATCACATAAATCTTATGTCAATATCATCATCATTATCATGAAGTATTCATCATCTTTTGGTCAAAATTCTTGTATTTTATCTGATTCTGATAACTAATAAATCATTGATCATTTGTCTGTTCTTTTCTTGTTTCTTTTGTATTCTCAAAAGATCTTTATAATTATATTTCGAAATACATGGATTTCTATTTATTTGACAATTATATATATATATATATATATATATATATATATATATATATATATATATATATATATATATATATATATATATATATATATATGTATGTCTTATATATATATATATACACACACGAATTATGTATATATATACATATATCACATACACACATGCACATGTAATTATATATATATTACTGAGAATTCATGGAGTTAATCATGGTTTCAGTATACTCATATGATGGTTTCAGTATAAATATATATGTCTGTAATAAGTTTCGGTAGTTTTGTGTGGGTTTCGGTACTTCTAAATAGTTTCGGTATTATAGGAAGGTTTCTGTATCTTCAATGTTTCGGTATATATACATTTATTATGTGAGTTTCAGTATTCCTGGGTTAGTTTCGGTACCTATTACCGAAACCTTCAAGGTTTCGGTACCCCTTTTGTGGTCTCGGTACTTATGCATAATACACTCAAACACATACACATATTGTTTCGGTAGTGGGTAGTACCGAAACCTTAAGGTTTCGGTACCCACTATTTTGGGTTTCGGCAACATCAAACACACATAACACACACAGTTAATTTTTCTTGTCAAGAACAATATTTATTAGAATTTTCGATTTATACAAAAATTTGGATGATCTAACCATAAAATTTTGTTTCTATTACATCTAGTAGCATAAACTCATCAAAATCTTCAAAATTCTTAAACATGAAACAAGAAATTTCATAGTTTAATCCCTTGGTTTCGGTATTACACAAAACCAAACCAAACATACCAATATTTCGAAAATTAAAGTGATTTTACCTTGAATGTTCTTGATTAATGATGATTGTAACTTCTTTTTGGCTTTAATCTTCAATTTAATGCCAATTGTATGGAACGTTTTGATGAATTTGTGAAGTAGCCGAGAGATAGAGAGAAGTTAGAGAGAGAGAGAGAGAGAGAGAGAGTTAATTTGTGTTAAATGATCTTAAATGATCATTTTGAGGTTTAAATACTTCATTTACATTTATCTCACTTTCTATTTTTGTATTTTACATCTCTTTTATTTTACTCATTTTTAATTAAATCATCATTAATAATTCATAATATAATTATAATTTAATTTATAATTTCATAATAAATTAAATTGCTATATAAATAATATAACAAAATTACATTATTTATCTCAAAATAAGCATTACATGATCAACTAAAAGCTAGGTTGTTACAGAATGGGCTCCACCACGCACAAACTTCGTCCCCGAAGTTAGCTATGTTCGAACAGACTGGGATAAGTTGCTTTCATTACATCTCTCGATTCCCAAGACTGATGCGAACCTTTGTGGTGTTTCCACTGGACGAGCACCATCTGTATTTCTTTATTCCGAAGCTTTTTGGTCTTCGAGTCCAGAATACGTTCTGGCTCTTCAATCACTTGAAGCTTCTCATCAATCTGCAAGTTAACATGTGGTATCTGAACTTCCCTTTCATCGGCTAAACTCTTTCTCAAGTGACTGACATGGAATACAGGATGTATTCCAGCTAAGTCAGCTGGTAGATCAAGACGATAAGACTGATTCCCAATCTTTTCAACGATCTTGAACGGACCGATGAATCTTGGAGCTAGCTTGTTTCTTTTAATGAACCGCACCACATTCTTCATTGGGGATACTTTCAACATCACCCAATCGTTAACTGCAAAACTGATCGATCTGTGCCGATTATCATAATATGACTTCTGCCTGCTCTGAGCTTCAAGAATATTTCTTCTAACCAGCTGAATCTTTTCGTGAGTCAACTGTAGAAGGGCAGGACCTGCTATAGGCAATTCACCTGTTTCACGCCAACAGGTGGGAGTTCTGCACTTTCTTCCATATAGAGCTTCAAAAGGAGCCATCTTGATTGTTGAATGATAACTGTTATTGTATGAGAATTCGACCAACGGCAAGTGGTCATCCCAGTTACCACCTAGATCAAGAACGCAGGCACGAAGCATATCTTCGAGAGTTAGGATAGTACGCTCACTCTGACCATCTGCACTTGGATGATAAGCTGTACTTATAGAAATCCGAGTACCCATCCCTTCTTGCAGTGCTTGCCAGAATCTCGAAGTAAAACGACTATCACGATCAGAGACGATTGATTTCGGCACACCATGACAAGAGATGATCTCGGTAATGTACATCTGTGCCAGATTATCGAGGGAATATGTCTCTTTCATTGGTATGAAGTGAGCTGACTTCGTTAATCGATCCACGACTACCCAGATGGAGTCGTGTTGTCTCTTGGTCTTAGGCAATTTCGTGACAAAATCCATTGTTATATGCTCCCACTTCCATTCCAGTACGGGCAGTGGTTGCATATCCCCGAAGGGTTTCTGGTGTTCTGCCTTAACCATCTGACAGATTCTGCAGCTTTCAACACATTTACCGATGTCTTTCTTCATTCCTGGCCACCAATAGTCAGCTTTCAGATCAAAGTACATCTTTGAGCTGCCAGGATGAACAGATAACTTGGACTGATGGGCTTCAGAGAGAAGAGTGATGCGGATTGAACCATACTTAGGGACCCAGATTCGGTTTCCCTTGAAACAGTGAAGTCCCAAATGGTTCAGAGATAAGAATTGAAGTTGCCCTTTAAGATTTTCAGAACTGATATTCTCTTCCTTCAGTGCTTCAGCTTGAGCAACTCGGATGTCTTCAATAAGATCAGAAGAGAATACTACAAGAGTCAAGGCATAACAGCACTTTTCCGGATAGACTTTCCTACTCAAAGCATCCGCGACAACGTTAGCTTTGCCGGGATGATATAGGATCTCGCAATCATAGTCCTTAATAAGCTCCAAGGACCGACGCTGTTTCATATTTAGATCCTTTTGAGTAAAGAGATGTTTGAGACTCTTGTGATCGGTGTAGAGCTGACACCGAGTCCCATAAAGATAATGCCGCCAGATTTTCAGAGCAAAGGTGACGGCAGCTAACTCAAGATCATGAGTCGGAGCACTTTTCTCGTAATCTTTTAATTGCCTTGAAGCGTAGGCAATAACCTTTCCTCTTTGCATGAGAACACATCCTAAGCCAGTACCAGATGCGTCGCTGTAAACGACGAAATCGTCATTTCCTTCTGGCAAGGCTAGAATCGGCGCTTGGATAAGTTTCTGTTTCAGAATGTCAAATGCCTCTTGCTGTTTATCGGACCAAACGAAAGGAGTATTCTTTCGTGTTAGCATCGTTAGAGGTACAGCAATCTTCGATAAATCCTTTATGAATCGCCGATAATAACCGGCCAATCCAAGGAAACTTCGGATTTCTGAGGCATTACGAGGCGTTTGCCATTTCTGAACGGCCTCGACTTTCGAAGGATCAACGGAAATCCCTTCGCCAGAAACAACATGGCCAAGGAATTGAATCTATAAAAATCAAAATAGAAGTTCAAGTTTTGATGTAAATCAGGGAATACTTAGAAAATAACTCAAGACATATATAATAGAAATTATACCTGTCTGAGCCAAAACTCGCATTTAGAAAACTTTGCGTAGAGTCTTTCTTTTTTTAGTAACTCTAGCAATTGCCGTAGATGAATAGAATGATCAGCCTCTGTTTTGGAATAAATCAGAATATCGTCTATGAATACGATAACTGATTTATCCAACATTGGTCTGCACACGCGATTCATGAGGTCCATGAATGCTGCTGGTGCATTTGTTAAGCCGAACGGCATCACGAGAAATTCGTAATGACCGTATCTTGTATGGAAGGCTGTTTTTGGAACATCCTCATATCTGACTTTTAACTGATGATACCCAGAACGGAGATCTATTTTCGAGAAGTAACTGGCTCCTTGTAGTTGATCAAACAGATCATCGATTCTGGGCAAAGGATACTTATTCTTTATTGTAACCTTGTTCAACTCGCGGTAGTCGATGCACATACGGAAAGTTCTGTCTTTCTTTTTAACAAATAGGACAGGTGCACCCCACGGAGAAGAACTTGGTCGGATAAACCCTTTCTCTAACAGCTCTTGCAGTTGTTTTGACATTTCCTGCATTTCTGCAGGTGCAAGTCTGTATGGAGCTTTTGCGATAGGAGCCGCACCAGGAACCAAGTCAATACTGAACTCGACTTGACGTTCCGGTGGCACTCCGGAAATGTCATCAGGAAAAACGTCTGGGAACTCACAGACGATAGGAATATCGGACAAAGATTTCTTTTCAGAGCTGGACAAAGATTTCTTTTCAGAGCTGGACTCAGATAAAGCATAACAAAGATAGGAGTTCTGACCTCTAATGACTCGCCGGTTGCAGATAATTGTAGTCTCGTTGTTTATTAACCAATCCATGCCGATGATGACGTCAAATGCTTTCAACGGAATCGGGATAAGGTCGAGGTTGAATACGATGTTATCAACAAGTAATGTGCAATTACGGTAAACAGAATCAGCCATAACAAAATTGTTACTAGCTGTCTCAATGTCTAGTATCACAGAAAGTTTTGATGGAGACTTATGTAATCTTGATGCAAAAGAAGTCGATATGAAGGAACGACTCGCGCCGGAATCAAATAGTACTCGGGCAGGAATAGAGTTAAGCAGAAACATACCGGTAACTATGTCAGGTGTTTCTTTTGCTTCCTCGGCTGTGATTTGGAAAGCTCGAGTCTTTGCAGTCGGCGTTGCAGCAGAACTCTTAACTGTAGACCCTCCAGCTGATGACTGAGACGAATAACGCGGCCCGCTACGACACTGATACATGAAGTGTCCTCTCTTACCACATTTCGCACATCCTCGTCCCTGCTGTGGACATTATTCACTACTGTGACCGATCATGTTGCACGCAAAACAAGTTACATCATCAGGATTGCACAGTCCCATGTGTGATCTTCTGCATCGCTTACAAAACCGTGGCTCATTCGTTAGGGAATAGACTTGTGCTTTTTGTTGCGAACTATGTTGGTGAGAGTGCTGAGATTGTGACTTATTTGGCTTAAAGAATCTGCCAAATCGCTGCTTCTTCGGAGGAGACGGATTCGTCGGATTAGTTGTTGGAGCGTATAGCTGATCGCCATACTCTAAGTACCCTCGCTCGATCTGTCTCGCTGCTTCTACCATTTCCAGATAACTCTTGTATCTGATCGCACTCATGGGATGTCGATTTCTAGGGTTGAGCCCTACGCGAAATCTATTCATTTTTCGTTCCTCGGTAGCTACTTGGTATGAGGAGTAACCGCATAATCGTGAAAACTCGTGTTCGTATTCATCAACTGTCTTCGTCCCCTGAGTCAGCTGCATCAGTTGTACTTCCATTTTATCTTGTTGGTCGATCGGGCAGTACTTCGCGTTAAACATGTCAAGAAATTGGTTCCATTCTAGAGTCTGAATTATTTCTTCGCCGTAGATACTTCTCTGAGTTTTCCACCAGGCACGGGCAGCTCCGACAAACAATGCAGACGCATAACTCACCTTCTTAGAGTCTAAGCAATCAGAAATCCGGAAGATTTCTTCAGTGTGGCTAATCCAATCCATCGCCTGAATCGGATTAACTGTTCCTTCAAAATTCAACGCACCGCTAGCTTTAAAATCCTTAAACTTGCAGCCTTTTGGCTGAGCAATTTGAGTTTCGGGATTTGAATTATCAGAATCAGATTCATTAGTCTGGACTTGCTTTTCTTTTCTCTTATTCTTTTTATCTTCACGTCTTTTAGCTTCGGCCTCATCTCTGGCCTGAAACTGTTCTTGCATTATTTTGTTCTGTTGTTCTGAGTGTTGGGCTAGAAGTTGTTGCATCATTTCAAACATTTGTTGTGGGTTCATGTTGCTGGGAATATCACCTGATCCTGATCCTGACATCTTCTACTGAAAATTACAAGCATTTAACTATCAGTTCATAGACTTAGATCTATGTACCCTTTTTCCCATCCTAATAGTCTGTACATCCTATCTCAGTTCAAATCACCTAAATGATTGATACATATGTATTGCTTCAGTTTGAGACCGAGTATACTCACGTAATACTTGATTCACTCAAACTAATGCTCTGATACCATCCTGTGAAGACCTTCCCTTACGGGGCAGTCCTCAGAGTCTAGGTCCCAATTTATACAATACAATATCAATCATACTAAGATAGGGTAATTAAATTGCGGAAAAATAGAATTACATGTACATTACAGATTAGGATTTAAGTTTACATATTTCAAAAGAAAGTTATAAAAGGGTAACATCTAATCTAGTCATAACATCATACATCACATCAAGTCTACCCAGAACCACCACATTCGCTGTCGTCCAATCAGTACTAGAAAGTTTGTTGAGTAGTGGTCTAAGAAAGCTTCAAAATTTGGATCTCGAATGACCTAAGTACTAGGTCCTGCAGGTGATTTTCCTTTGCTTTTATCTGTAAAATATTAATGCAACATCTATAAGAAACGCTTAGTGAGTTTATAGATTTTCAATATCAACATGCGTGTCAAGCGGAGTCATAAGTCTTAGCGTGATATGTCTTGGCTGCCGCTACAGCCCTCATGATTGAGATATAGTATCATAAGATCGGATGATGTTCAAGCCACACTCACGCTTAAATCGTGGGGATCAGCCACATACTGGGCTAGCTACCAGTAAGTCAATATGGCGGAACATCGGAGGTCATTACCAATTCATAAGAACTGGTGAAATAGTCGGGTCTAGAACAATAGACCTTAAGGGCTAGTCAAGCTGAATCCATCTATCAAATGTCTGATCAATGATGGAAGCATATGTCTTAGAAGTCATGATAGCAATGAATCATAAAGCAAAGTCTGAAGCAATATTAAATGCAATATGAAAAGATAATCAAATAGCTATCATGATCCACTGGGCAACACCCATCCATGGTGTGCACAGGTCTCAATCCAGCTGATAAATGAATGTCAATAAATCTAATAACATCAATATATCTCAATCGGATCATATGCATGTTCAATCTGAATATCTATAACTCACAGATCTGGTCTTTGTCAAACAGATACAAATCTGCCACCTGAGTTATCTCAGGGTTTTATCTTTGTCAATTCTGTAATCTGTCAATCAATTCTCTGACCCGCTTTTAAGTCTTTAAATCTTTGTTCAGATATTAACTGAACCTGTCCAGAATTATATCACATAAATCTTATGTCAATATCATCATCATTATCATGAAGTTTTCATCATCTTTTGGTCAAAATTCTTGTATTTTATCTGATTCTGATAACTAATAATTCATTGATCATTTGTCTGTTCTTTTCTTGTTTCTTTTGTATTCTCAAAAGATCTTTATAATTATATTTCGAAATACATGGATTTCTATTTATTTGACAATTATATATATATATATATATATGTATATATATATATATATATATATATATATATATATATATATATGTATTTATATATATATATTTGCATGCAAAATTGGTATATATATATATATGTATGTCTTATATATATATATACACACACGAATTATGTATATATATACATATATCACATACACACATGCACATGTAATTATATATATATTACTGAGAATTCATGGAGTTAATTATGGTTTCAGTATACTCATATGATGGTTTCAGTATAAATATATATGTCTGTAATAAGTTTCGGTAGTTTTGTGTGGGTTTCGGTATTCTACCGAAACCTTAAAGGTTTCGGTACTTTTAAATAGTTTCGGTATTATAGGAAGGTTTCTGTATCTTCAATGTTTCGGTATATATACATTTATTATGTGAGTTTCAGTATTCCTGGGTTAGTTTCGGTACCTAGTACCGAAACCTTCAAGGTTTCGGTACCCCTTTTGTGGTCTCGGTACTTATGCATAATACACTCAAACACATACACATATTGTTTCGGTAGAGGGTAGTACCGAAACCTTAAGGTTTCGGTACCCACTATTTTGGGTTTCGGCAACATCAAACACACATAACACACACAGTTAATTTTTCTTGTCAAGAACAATATTTATTAGAATTTCCGATTTATACAAAAATTTGGATGATCTAACCATAAAATTTTGTTTCTATTACATCTAGTAGCATAAACTCATCAAAATCTTCAAAATTCTTAAACATGCAACAAGAAATTTCATAGTTTAATCCCTTGGTTTCGGTATTACACAAAACCGAACCAAACATACCAATATTTCGAAAATTAAAGAGATTTTACCTTGAATGTTCTTGATTAATGATGATTGTAACTTCTTTTTGGCTTTAATCTTCAATTTAATGCCAATTGTATGGAACTTTTTGATGAATTTGTGAAGTAGCCGAGAGATAGAGAGAAGTTAGAGAGAGAGAGTTAATTTGTGTTAAATGATCTTAAATGATCATTTTGAGGTTTAAATACTTCATTTACATTTATCCCACTTCTATTTTTGTATTTTACATCTCTTTTATTTTACTCATTTTTAATTAAATCATCATTAATAATTCATAATATAATTATAATTTAATTTATAATTTCATAATAA
The DNA here is from genome assembly GCA_020465985.1 of Centrapalus pauciflorus. Lineage (NCBI taxonomy): Eukaryota > Viridiplantae > Streptophyta > Magnoliopsida > Asterales > Asteraceae > Centrapalus > Centrapalus pauciflorus. The sequence continues at coordinate 400,050 of JAANYP010002741.1, forward strand.
ATTAAATTGCTATATAAATAATATAACAAAATTACATTATTTATCTCAAAATAAGCATTACATGATCAACTAAAAGCTAGGTTGTTACAAATTCGGATCCCAGACTTAGCATTTTTTTCCAGATTTTTGTTCTTGGTGTTCATCATTTGTTCATACGGGTTTAACATAAAATTCACAAAACTTATTTATAATCAACATGCAATTTATTATTTTGATACATTATCATATTTAGGTTAATTTTATACTAATTTCCCTATCATAAACACACTTATTTGATCAAGATCATCCAAAAATGAAAATTCTTGTCAAGAACACAAATTTTTCATAAAAATTCCGATTTCATCATTTTTGGACAATCTAATCACAAATTCTTGTTTCTATCACTTTTACTAACTTAAATTCATCATTATCTATCAACATTTCTAACATGCAACCAACAATTTCTCATTTTAATTCTTTGGTTTCGGTTTTACACAAAACCAACCAACCTACATATATTTCGAAATTGGAGAAATTATTACCTCAAAATCTTGTAGTTAGATGATGAATGATGATTATTGTAACTCCTTTGATCTTTAATTCTTCAATTGATTGCAAATTTATGGATTTCCTTGATGAATTTTGATGTGGCCGTAAGTTGTTGAGAGAGGTTAGAGAGAGAGAGTGAATTGCTTAATTGGTGTTTAAATGGTCATTAATTTAGTTTATATATTTCATTTGACATTATATAAAATTAACCCACTTCTACTTTTTTTTTTGTATTTTTTTTTACAATCTCTTTAATCATCTTTACTAATCTATAATATAATTTATATCATATTTAAATTAAATTTTCATTAATCAAATAAATTACAAAATAAATAATGTAATAAAATTACATTATTGTCTCAAAATCAATTATTACATACTTGGCAAAAGTTAGGTTGTTACACACCTCTTTGGCCTTCTATAAAAAAAATGAGGTTAACCATCAACATGAGAGCACTTGCTGACCCATGATTCTTGGATTTTCTGTTGCAAGTCGGTGATGGAGAGGAGGAATTCATTGACGAAAACTTTATTCGCATACCACATGATATGGTCATTCCATACACAAATAAAGTCGAGTCAAAAAATGTTTTATTAGATGCAATCTTTCCATCTCTACATGTCAATGGCAGTTCTTCAGATTATATAATTTCTCGCGCGATATTGTCAACGAAGAATGACAATGTTGATGACATTAATTCTCAATTGATAGAAAGATTTTGTGGAGAAGAAAAGATCTACTACAGTTTTGATGAGGCTCAAGATGATAGCACTAACTCATATCCGATAGAATTCTTAAACTCACTTACTCTTAGTGGTTTGCCTCCTCATTGTCTTCGTCTCAAAATTGGATGTCCCATAACACTTATACGAAACATTGATCCATCAAACGGGTTATGTAATGGTACCAGGTTGATTTGTAGAGCCTTTCAACACAACGTGATTGACGCAGAAATAGCAGTCGGTCAACATGTTGGCAAAAGAGTATTTTTGCCAAGAATTCCTCTATGTCCATCGGATAATGATTTGTTCCCGTTTAAATTAAAAAGAAAACAATTTCCAATCAGATTGAGTTTTGCTATGACGATTAACAAGGCTCAAGGACAAACTTTCCCAACATTGGTGTGTATCTACCGGAATCAGTGTTCTCACATGGGCAGCTTTACGTCGCGTTGTCTATGGGGATATCACGCAACAATACAAAGGTATTAGTTAAGCCAACAAAAAAATTTAATCGTCCTGGCGTATATACCTCGAATGTTGTCTACCGTGAAGTTTTACGTGACGATTAAGGTACAATTTACCCCTGCTGGTCACATATTTTTTTTCAATGTATGTAATATAATCTTTCTTGTAAGTGCTTACCAATAAATTTATACTTTATGTCTGCTAATTGATAAAGCTAATTGATAAATGACTCACATTGTTCTCTCATTTATACATTTTTATTTACATACCTTTACCAAGAAATATTTTATTGTGGTTCCTTTCATGACTACACATTCATCATCGTTACCTATTTGACGGTATACCATTATTCGTTATTGTATTTTTACGATATTCTTTCTTACATTTTACTTATAATATTGACAAAGATTTTGTTTTTTTTTTTTTTTTTGTCCTTCCAGTTCATTCTCTCTTCATTTATGTACTCTCTTCATTTATGTATTTCATGTTACTACTGGAAAGACTTGCTGACACAACACATGGGTACTTTAACGCATGCTTTATGTTGGAATTGGCAATACAGTATTTTATAGTTTGATGTACATATAGATTGTTGCTTTATTTAAATGACATACGTGGTTGTAAATAGTGATTAACTAATATCCTTTTTTCTACATAATATCTCTCATGTTGTTCAAATATAAATTCTAAATTCTATAAAAATTCATTACATATACAGGATCGTCTACCCGCCGCGACGCGCGGGTACTTCAACTAGTCTCTTAAAATATATGAAAAAAATAATCTTGTTGATTTATTATATTCACTGATATCATTTTAAATATTCTATTAATACATATAATGTATTTTTATCTATTTTTATTTAAATTATCTGTATCTCAAAAAGTTAATTTTTTTTATTAAAGTAAAATCGAGTTTTCGAATTGGATAATCATAAAATTAGGTTTGTCATATTATATGGAGTTTAAAATTTATTTATTATTAATATTGTGTTTCTATTTTAAAAACATTTAAGGGTTTAATATGAAAAAAATCAACATGTTTTCATGTGTTTTGCGATTTGTCCTTTCGTGTTTTTTTTCCCAAAAAAGACCTCAAGTTATTGTTTTCAATCCGGTTTCCGGAAAAATTTTGTTTTTTTTTCATAATCAACCCTGATTTTTCCACAAAAAACCAACATGTTTTCATTATTTTTCTCCGAAAAGTCCACAAACTAGAAAACTGTTTTGAAGAAATAAAGAAAAACTCCAAATATCGCAAACAAATATGTAACTTAAGAATTTTATTGGTAAAAGGTAACATAGAGGGAATAAACCACAAAAAACGTAAAAAAAACATATTGGTTTTTTCTTATTAAACCCGACATTTAAAACTAAACGAAATATCAAATAATTCATTTTTCAATGAGTTTGGATGGCATTTTGAAAATCATACTGATATTGTTTAATAATGAGTTATTAAAGACCCGCGCGTTGCTGCGGGTTAAATATTAATTACAAAAATAAGTATGACAAACAAATGAATAAATACTTTTCAAACAATTCAAATAACGATACACAACTAAATCAGGACCGAATAGTGAAATTGGAAAGCTGATATATATCATATCAAGAAGTAAGCCAAATGATATTGTTAGTTGGTTCCTATCATTGGATTCTAGATTTTGCAATGCTAAAATTACAAAACATGCCTTATTAAATCGGATCGGAATCGGAATTGAATAATTAAATATTCATAGTCGTAATTTGAAATTTTGACATTGATTAAGTTTAATCGCGAATTTAATTTGTTGGTTTTACGATCAAATCAAATAAAGTTATAATTGTGATGTCTCCAATACATCAATTAGAGCTTGCCAACGTTATAATGGTGATGTTCAATGTTCAACGTAATAATATTTAATAGAAAAATCTATAAATTAATTAGTTGCATTTTATTTATGAAGCAAACTCATTAGAACATTGTATTGTGCATTTGAATAATAAAGTGTCTTTCATACATAAACACAACGTAATAGTTTACAAAGACAACTCCAAACATATGTATGATTAAAAACATAATTTAAATATGTAAGAACATTTTGTAACAATAAATGTTAAAAGATAACTAAACTAAAATTTATTAAAATAAAAAAGGTTAAATAAATAAGGCTGTGTTATGAAAGCTTAAATTAAAAGAAGAAAGAAAAAAATCAACCATTGATGGTTGGACATGTGTTAAATTTTCAATGGGCTTGCCCATTTGCAAATTGTATGTATATATAATGTTATAATTGCTAAAATTCTTATCCCAGGTATAGGGGTGTAAATGAACATGTAAATGAGCCGATCTACTCGTGAGCTACTCGAGCTCGACTCGTTAAAAGCTCGAATTAAACGAGCCCGAGCCGAGCTCGAGCCTAAATTCGAGCTCGTTTAATAAATGAGCTCGATCCCGAGCTTCACATATCGAGCTCGTGAGCCTAAACGAGCTTAAACGAGCTTATATATAAATAAAATTTTAAATTAATAAATATATAATATATAGATTAAATAAATATAAATATATTAAAATAACAAGTTATATATATATTATTTAAAAAGTAATTAAAAAATTAAAATATATAATAATTGAGTCGAGCCCGAGCATTGGAAAGTTATTCACGAGCCGAGCTCGAGGTTCACATACAAAGCTCGAAACGAGCCGAGCTCGAGCTCGAGCCTGATACTTTTAAACGAGCCGAGCACGAACTTAAACGGGTTCGGGATCGGCTCGGCTCATTTACACCCCTACCCAGGTATGTAAACTCTATTTCATACCGACGTAACATACGGAAAAATAAAACCTTGTAATATCATTTATCATAGTTCCTAACATGATTATTAAAATAACAAATAAGCATTATTCAAATCGAATTTGGTAAAAGAAAAGTAATGTATATACTTTAAATAAACTAAAATATAACTCTTCTATTTATAAATTTGGTTTTTTTTTCAATTTATTATAATTTTTTTATGGTTTTAGAAAAAAAAAGACATGTAGGTCTTTTAATAATACTAAAAGTTGATGACAGATTTATGATTTTAAGCATGTAAAAAATAAATAAATATGAAAAATATAATTATCAACTTATCCACTGTATGAAAAAATAATGTGGTTTTAGTTAAAGATTAGAGGCGTAAATGTATTGGGCCTTAATACCTAGGCCCAGTTCTTCAAAAAGGATTTTGACAAATCTAACGAATATAATTTACTTTTTAAATACATTTACCATACTTGTTTATTTACCTATATATTACATGAGTTAATTTAATAAAAAAATTTAGTTTATATTATTATTCTATAATAATAAATAATAAAAATTATTTTATTTAGAATCCGTTACATATTTGAAGTCGAACAATGTTGGGAATAAATAATAGAGATGAAACAATTATATTGTATAAGTTCAGGGCTTTAGTGTAAATACTTAATAGTATATGGGTTGTATGTGTAAATACACAATACATGTGTATTGTGTATAAATAGGATATAGGTGCTACTGTTTAAAAGTGAATTTTCAGGAATGTCAGAGATCACATACACGGTTGCATGTTGAACAGTAGAGAGAGAATAGAAGATTGCTTAGCAAGAAATCCAAGAACCTCCAATGTAATATTTTCTTTCTATAATCATTCAATAGATTGTGTTGATAATTGTTGTTGATTGTTCATATAAATTGTATTAGATTTGTATGAATTGCATGAAATTGAATTCACAATTGATATCAGAGCCTAATATGACTGAATTTGAGTGAAGTTTTGAATCTGAGTTTTGACATTTTCGAACACTGTTACATTCAAGTTTTTTTTAACGAAAATTTGAAAATCATCAAAGGGTTTTAATTGGTTGGATGATATGATCTGAAAGTTGGATCGAGTGTGTTATTTTTGAAGACGAATCTGAGGATATAAAACTCAAATCATAATTCAAAACACATAGAATTTAATTGAGATTTTTTGAATTTTTTTTAAAAAGGTTGTGTTCTTCACGTTTTTGTCAAATTTTAGACTTTTGATCTGAAATTAGCCAAATTTGTTTCACAAAAGTTGTTTCTGTATCAAAAACGCACACTCGATTATAATTTGAGCTCATTTGGTGAAATTTTGTTAAAAATTATGATTTTTAAACTTGGTTTTATGAGTTTCTGTTAAAATTCGAACATACCTGTTTTTCAAGTGTTAATCGAGTTTTATGAAGACTAAATCGAGTTTCAAGCCTCTTTATCCGAGTTTCAAAGCTTCATTAATCGAGTTTCAAGCTTCATTAATCGAGTTTCAAGCTTTATTAATCGAGCTTTTAGCTTCATTAATCGAGTTTTAAGCTGTATCATTCGAGTTTTAAGACAATATCATTCGAGTTTGTTGTCAAGTACTTCGAGTTTTGCTGTGATACATTCTAGTTTTAAATAGACTAATTCGAGTTTCATACTTTATCATTCGAGTTTTATAAAGCTTCATTCGAGTTTCATTCATAAACATTCGAGTTTCAACCTTCTTCAATCGAGTTCTATTAAGCTTCAATCGAGTTTCATTATGCTTCATTCGAGATTGATTATTAAGCATTTGAGTTTTGACTATTTGACCTTAGCTACTTAAATTGGTCATAACTTTTGACTGGAACATCGTTAGAAGGCCTACCATACGTCAAATCGAAGTTTAACGGAAATAGGTTTCCAAAGTTTTATCAGAATTCACTTAGTTTTTCCATAAAAGATCTTGGAAGATTCAATTTCAAGCAATTTAAAATGGAATATGAAAGATTTTCAAAGTCTGAGCTGATTGTCAAACTTACTGAATCTGAAAAGATTCGTAAGAACAATTATGATATCCTCGTTCAGTTAAATACAGATAAAGCTTTGGCTTTACGTGATGTAAGAATACTGAACGAAGAAATTCAAATCTTAAAAGAGAAATTAAAAACTCAGAGCTTAAGAGATAAGCAAAAGTCTGAGAGTTGTGTTTATCAGTTAAAAATATCTGATTTAAATAAGAATTTTGAAGAGGAGAAGTCTGAGCTTATTGCAAAACAAACTGAACCTGAAAAGATTCATAAGCACAATTATGAAATTGTTGTTCAGTTAAATACTGATAAAGCTTTGGCTTTAGGTGACGTACGATTACTGAACGAAGAATTTTTGAGCTTAAAAGAAAAACAAAGTTCTGAGAGTTCTGTTCTTAATTTGAAAATATCTGAGTTGAATAAAGAACTTGATGAGCTTAAGCAAGAGAATTTTCAAAGTACAATTCAACTAAAATGTCATGTGTCTGAAAGATCTGAACTACACAAGAAAGTTAAGGATCTTGAAGATACACTTTCTAAGACAAAACAAACTGATCAGAATTGTATTTTAAACAAAAAATAAGAAATTTTTGCTCTTCAACAAGAGTTGTCTTTAACTAAAGATTTGATTGAGAATGAAAGACATGAGTTCTTACTTAAAGAACAAGATTTTAAATCAAAATCTGAATTGTTTGAAGATGGCAAATGTTCTTAATCAAAGATTAATCTTTTAAATCTGATTACCAATAATTTGATCATGACAGAAATTCAAATTTAGTCATTATCAAAAGTTTGGAAGATCAGATACTTCATCTTACAAAACAATTACGTGTTTTTACTTCATCAACTGAGTCAAAGGTTAAGACCTCTTCTTCAGTGTGTTTAAAATTCAATGTTGATCACTTTGGTTTGTCTTCTGAAAGTGAAGTGAATCTGACTAACTCTGCTAAGTTTGATTTATCTTCAGATCTGAAACTTAAGTATCTTCTCAAGATACATAAAGGCAAAGAAAAAATCATTGAACAACTTCCGGTCAAGATTTACACCGGTGAATCTTCGAAGTCAAATTTTCCTAAAGTTTCTGAAAATACTGGTTATTCTAATCAGAAAACATTTTCACTGAAAAATACCAAGTATTATCAGAAACAGGTAAGAACCGGACAGTTTTTCAGAAATAAGAGTTCAGAAAATTCTAATCATTCAAAGTCAAGTTTCTTTAGACACTCAGATATTAAATTTTCAAATAGTCAAAGAAATTTGTATTCTGCTTTTGAAATAGAAGCTTATAGTTATAATATGCAAAGGGTACCTAAACCAAAGTATGGGTACCAAAACTCTTTTTGAAATGGGTACCCAAGAGCGCTAACAAGTATGGATCCAAATCTATTTGGATACCAAAGACATCTTAAATTTTGCAAGTTATAGGTTTCTTATTGATATCGTCCAAGTTGTACATGTTTTATCGGACGATATCTCGTGTTTTACATAGCCTTTTGGTTGTTTTTCGTCTCAAACTCGATCTTATAGGTTCATGTTGTCATTTCAGGTGTTTGTTGAGTAAATAGAAGTGGAAGGAGCTGAAACAACAAGAACTCGGCGAGTTCGGATACCTACTCGGCGAGTTCGCATCAAAACAGAAAGTCTGACCTGCTCCTGAACTCGGGGAGTTCCTCCTGAACTCGGGGAGTTCCCCCTGAACTCGGGGAGTTCTTCCTGAACTCGGGGAGTTCCTCCTGAACTCGATCGAATGAGGAGTCGACAACTCATGAACTCGGCGAGTTCCCTTCCTGAACTCGGCGAGTTCCCCCCTCCTGGAGATCAAATCAGAAGCTGACAACTCATGAACTCGGGGAGTTCAAGCCTTGAACTCGGCGAGTTCTCCCCAGCCTATAAAAGGAGAATTCTGCTCATTTATTTAGGGACGAAATTTTATCATAAAACACCCACACTTTCAGATTTTGAGAGGAAGAAGGAAGGCAAGGAAGGAGACTATCTTGGAGTTTTGACATGGTGGATTGCATCTTCATCATCACATACATCAATAGGGAAGTTTTTCTTATACTTAAGTTTATCTTAGTGTGTAGAATTCTTTCTGATTTTGAGATGGTGTTCTACTCCATGAGAATGGAGTAGTTTTGCTATGTAACCATTTGGGTAACAAACCCTAAACATTGGATGATTTATATTTTGTATATGATTGGATGATATGTTATAATTTACTTTCTTTGAATGAAAATCTTGTTGTTATGTTTAGACTTGTTAAACTTGCTATGAATGCTTTATTATGTCCATAACGAGAGTTCGAGATAATTAGTATTCATTTTCGAGGATCCAAATATCTTGGTGTCTTTGAACCTTTCTACTAGAGATGGTGAAAGAGTATGTTTAAAAAGTGTTTTTATAACAATGAGAGGGGGTTTATGTTTTTTATGAGAGTATAACATGAATTTTATGATTTGGTGTCAACCGAATCATCTTTCAAAGTTTGTAAATAAATTGTGAGCATTCGGTTTTGCATGACTCAAGTTCTGAACATATAAAAGAGATTTGCATGTTCAATTCGTGAGTTATGGGATTATTGTGCTATAACGAGAGATCCGCATAGCTAAATTGTCATTGCTCGCATTATGAGTCGATATTGTTTTCATGTATAAGAGATTTGAGTGATCACGATATTGGCTATCATGATTAAATAATTCAGCCAGAGCTTAGAGATTTGTGTGGTTGTTTCGTTAAAAATCATGTCGGTGTATTATCCAATCTGCGCTTTCAATTAATTATCCGTTGTTTAGGGGGAGTGATCCCATTTGGTTACATATTTCTCCTTGTTAGAACTCCAATTTATTAATCTCCTTTCCTGCGCGTGTATGTCATTGTGATAGATTTTCTGTCCATATTTATCTTACATGCATTTTAAATCAATTTTTATCATAGCTAACCATTAACTGACGGTTCCTATCATTATTACACCAATTGTCCCTGAGTTCGACAACCCGGACTTACCTAAGCTATGCTAGTAAACGATAGGTAATACTTGCCTATTTGTCCGCTAGTTTTAGTTTATTTAATTCCATTTCTTAATTAAAATAAAGGTGTGCTAGCGGCACATCAAGTTTTTGGCGCCGCTGCCGGGGACAAGCGGTGTGGTTTTGAAAATAGCCTTAGGTTTCTCGTTAGTAAAAAAAAAAAAAAAAAAAAAATTCTATTTAAAAATCCAAGTGTGGGAATTATTTTTCATGTACATAGAATTCCTACACACACTGTTTTTATTTTGTTCATATTGTAGTTTATTTGTAAAGTTAATTTCTTTTTATTTTGTCGTATTTTGTTTGGTGTGTTTTGTGTAGGATGGATCATAAATTTGAGTTGTATGAAGGTAGCTACGAAGCAGGGGGTTATCAAGAGGAGGTCAACATTAAATACCAGACCAATCCCACCTCTCCCCAGTATCAAAATGAGAACATATATCAATCTTCATACCTATCCTCCACCCAACACTACCAAAGTCAAGACACCCAGTATCCCTGCCAACCTCCATCACAACATCAACCCAAGATAGAGTCAAGCTTGGAGGATCTTTTTCATCAATGCCAGGCGAGCCTCCGTTACCAACAAAGCGTTTCAGAAATCCTTGGCAACCTCATGAGACAAAGGAGTCAAAAGGATGAATTACGTACGGAGGAGCCATCTGAAAGTAGTTCAAGCATTGTAGAGGAGAGCAAAGAATTAGAAGAACACGCCCACATTCATGACGCCGATTGTAGTGATTCGAATGATGATGTTGAGTGTGTCTATGATGAAACTTCTCTACATGCTCTTCCGGTCATCAAAACTTCGGAGACATTAATGGACAAGGTGCAACTCCCAAGCCCACAAAGTATAGCACACGTCCCACCTCCGATTATCGATGATAAGACTGAAGATGACTTCAATCCTGAAAGGGATTTAGAAGAGCTTGCTCGGCTACTTGGTGTTGATATGCCTCCACCGGCATACAATGAGGGAGTTGACTCTACCCTTTTTGATGAGCTTTCATTTATTGATATTGATGTTGCGATGCCATCGCCTGTATTTGAATGTATTAATTCTTCGATGGATATGTTAAAGTCTCAGGTTGGTGATGCTAGGAGTTTTGACCCACGACGGCTAAAGGAACTTCATAACCCTCCAGCGCCGAAGCGTAAGCATTTACACAATGATGGAGGTAATAAGGGTAAGGAGTGCAGAGCTTTACCGTTTAAACTTATAGTTTGCACTCAGCTGAAAGGTATGCCTTTTACCCTTTTCATCCCTTTAAAATTTAAGGCTAGTGGGATAGGGTCAAGCTAGGGACCCTATAAACAAGCGCTTCTTGGGAGGCAACCCAAGCAATTTACTTTTTATTGTCATTATAGTTTAGTTTATCTTGCATTTTTAGGTTGTTGGTTTGTTAGTTTTGGAACTCCCTTCCTCTAAGGATATATTGCAGGGTGCAGAGTCGGCTGCACAATTCGCTCCAACTCTACATGCTCGCAAAGTTTTGGTTGAATATCCTTTGAGCTCTCCTCTTCCATGCACTCAGGGAGTCCTTACCCTCCTTTCACTTACATGCTTGTGCGATTATATTGTCCATTTTTGTTTCATTGAGGACAATGAAATTCTTAAGTGTGGGAATATGGGTTAGAACTCTAACCAATGAGTGATTTTGTTTGCCCTTTAGGAATTCTTGCTTGGCATGCTTATTAATTGATCATTTTGGCCGAAAATTTTAAAAATTCAATTCTTGAATAGGTTTTAGATCTTTTTGCATAATCGATTTTTGTGAGTTAAATGGAAAGCTTTATGTAGGATCTTTAGTTTGATTTCTCTTATTAACTGGATATTGCTACATAACCTTGTTGTTCGGACCAAAGTTGGATTTTGCACATTATTACCCTACATGTCATTTCGTTTCGTGAGTTTTGAGCCGTTTCGAGCATTCATGAATACTTGCTTGCTCATGTTTCGATTGATTATGTGTGCATGCCATTTGTTACTGTTATTTCAGAACTTGCCATATAGATTCTTTTTGAAAACACAATTTTGAGATAACGCAGTCGTGTGATAGAGGCATTTTTAGGATTACCCAAACATCAGCCTTTTCTTTTTCCTTTTTACCCATATATCCATTAGATAGCCACGTTCGAGCCTTAGCCTTTTTGTTGTTTTTGTTAACCATTTTTTTTTTTTAGCCATATTTATCCGTTTTTCTTTAGTAACCCTAGCCAACGTTCGTGCCCCATTTCAAGTTGAAACGTGAGTTAATGAAAGGAATAGTTGGAAAAAAAAAAAAAAAAAAAAAAAAAAAAAAAAAAAAAAAAAAAAAAACAATAATTGAGCTACTTAAAATCCACTCGTAAAAGACAAATTCGTGGAAAGCTTCTAGCAAAGTAGTCTCATAATTCTATAAAAAGCAAAGATTGCTCATTCCTTTCTATTTTGTATTATAGAGACGTCTCTTGATGGTGCGAACTTAAGGTTTTTTCACACCACCTTTCCAAAAATTTCTCACCTTACCCTTAGCCCAATTTTGCCCTTTTTGAAGCCCTCTTGATGATTGCATCGTTTCAATTCAAGTGTTGGAATTTTGATCTTTTGGCAAGCTTATGGTAAGTAATTGTGACAAATTGTGCATTTGAGTGTTTTGTTTAAGCCTAAACACCGAGGGTAGAGAGCTTCATAGAGTGAGGTGTTTACGTTTTGCTTTGGTCTGGATTGATCAGGTTGTTTTATGTAGCTATTTCGGTGCCAATTGAGAATTCAAGGTTTTGCTCCTATTATTTAATGCTTTGCACTTTCCGCCACTAAGTCTTTAATGCGTTTAGATCTCTAAAATGTTTGTGAATTGATGATCACATTAAAAAGCCAATGAGTTCTTTTCGTAAGCATGGTAATTAGGCCGGATTTGCTTGAGGGCAAGCAAAGGTTAAGTGTGGGAATGTTTGATATCGTCCAAGTTGTACATGTTTTATCGGACGATATCTCGTGTTTTACATAGCCTTTTGGTTGTTTTTCGTCTCAAACTCGATCTTATAGGTTCATGTTGTCATTTCAGGTGTTTGTTGAGTAAATAGAAGTGGAAGGAGCTGAAACAACAAGAACTCGGCGAGTTCGGATACCTACTCGGCGAGTTCGCATCAAAACAGAAAGTCTGACCTGCTCCTGAACTCGGGGAGTTCCTCCTGAACTCGGGGAGTTCCCCCTGAACTCGGGGAGTTCTTCCTGAACTCGGGGAGTTCCTCCTGAATTCGATCGAATGAGGAGTCGACAACTCATGAACTCGGCGAGTTCCCTTCCTGAACTCGGCGAGTTCCCCCCTCCTGGAGATCAAATCAGAAGCTGACAACTCATGAACTCGGGGAGTTCAAGCCTTGAACTCGGCGAGTTCTCCCCAGCCTATAAAAGGAGAATTCTGCTCATTTATTTAGGGACGAAATTTTATCATAAAACACCCACACTTTCAGATTTTGAGAGGAAGAAGGAAGGCAAGGAAGGAGACTATCTTGGAGTTTTGACATGGTGGATTGCATCTTCATCATCACATACATCAATAGGGAAGTTTTTCTTATACTTAAGTTTATCTTAGTGTGTAGAATTCTTTCTGATTTTGAGATGGTGTTCTACTCCATGAGAATGGAGTAGTTTTGCTATGTAACCATTTGGGTAACAAACCCTAAACATTGGATGATTTATATTTTGTATATGATTGGATGATATGTTATAATTTACTTTCTTTGAATGAAAATCTTGTTGTTATGTTTAGACTTGTTAAACTTGCTATGAATGCTTTATTATGTCCATAACGAGAGTTCGAGATAATTAGTATTCATTTTCGAGGATCCAAATATCTTGGTGTCTTTGAACCTTTCTACTAGAGATGGTGAAAGAGTATGTTTAAAAAGTGTTTTTATAACAATGAGAGGGGGTTTATGTTTTTTTATGAGAGTATAACATGAATTTTATGATTTGGTGTCAACCGAATCATCTTTCAAAGTTTGTAAATAAATTGTGAGCATTCGGTTTTGCATGACTCAAGTTCTGAACATATAAAAGAGATTTGCATGTTCAATTCGTGAGTTATGGGATTATTGTGCTATAACGAGAGATCCGCATAGCTAAATTGTCATTGCTCGCATTATGAGTCGATATTGTTTTCATGTATAAGAGATTTGAGTGATCACGATATTGGCTATCATGATTAAATAATTCAGCCAGAGCTTAGAGATTTGTGTGGTTGTTTCGTTAAAAATCATGTCGGTGTATTATCCAATCTGCGCTTTCAATTAATTATCCGTTGTTTAGGGGGAGTGATCCCATTTGGTTACATATTTCTCCTTGTTAGAACTCCAATTTATTAATCTCCTTTCCTGCGCGTGTATGTCATTGTGATAGATTTTCTGTCCATATTTATCTTACATGCATTTTAAATCAATTTTTATCATAGCTAACCATTAACTGACGGTTCCTATCATTATTACACCAATTGTCCCTGAGTTCGACAACCCGGACTTACCTAAGCTATGCTAGTAAACGATAGGTAATACTTGCCTATTTGTCCGCTAGTTTTAGTTTATTTAATTCCATTTCTTAATTAAAATAAAGGTGTGCTAGCGGCACATCACTTATCATTTCAGATAAGAACCCGTTCTTCACTTCAAAATAGGCTCTTAATTAATTCTGATCAAGACTCGTCCTTCAACTCAAATTGGTTTCTAGTTAATTCAGACTAGAACCTGGACTTCAATGGTAAAGGTTTTTAGTTATTTCAGACTAAAACCCTATCTTCATTTGTACTTCTCAGTACAGAATCAAAGATACAGGCTTTCAGTTACTTCAGACAGAAACCCGAGCTTCCGCGGCATATGGCTTTTAATCATTTTAGATTAGAACCCGAGTCTGAGAGACAAATCTTATTGGAATTCCTGCCCTGAATTCAACTCCGAAGCTGAATTGACAAAGAGGGAGTTTTATTTTTATAATTTTTTGCTCCTGATTTCATTTCTATGAGTTGACTAACCGTGTGTGCTTATTTCCAGGGGAAGTTTCAGACTCACTTTGACGATGACTTTTTTCAAAACTGTGTGTGATTTTTTCACGAAAATATTTGATACACACATAAAAAGAGTTTTTTAGCTGAAAACAAATTTTTTTATGAATTTTTGAATCTATCGTTGAGATTAAATGCTCTACTCTCTTTGATGTTCATAATCTCATTTCTTCTGAGATTTTCTTTGTTACAATGCTTCCAATTTATACTGGATTCTCCAATTATCTCCCAAGTGCTACTTCTTTCAAGAAAATCTGATTCTTTTCATATGATATATCAGATTTTCTATTTTATTCTAATATCTCCAATATTATCTGAATATAATCTCTCCGATATCCCTTGAGCTTCAAAGCTGAAGATCATTTATGGCTGACTCTGATTTTGCACCTAATTTGTGTGATAGGCATAAATATCGCTTCTATGGTCTAACCAGAACCGGAAAACCTACCCAAGAAGCAAACCACTTATAGTTTGTGTGGGTAAGGATTCTTTAGGTCTATTAGTTGAGAAGTGTTAGTTATCACGGGATACTGACAGGGTGGAGCAGAGATATAATACAAATGAGAGGGATATATTAAAGGAGATGGTGGTGCATCAGATCATGCTTTTGTTGTAAAGCAGACTGAATTTATTTCTCAAAAGCGAGACTGAGGGAGCTTAGTTGAAAAATGCTGAGAGCTGATAGTTGAGAAAGGATTTAAAGAAAAAGAAAATCCTACCTATACTGTGTCTGCTGGGTAAACCACATAATCTATCAGGCCCTACGCGACTTGGTATTGAAAAAGACGTCATGGACCCAGTGACGCATGCACTTTACCCCACCAACCACTCAGTTATCTCTCAAAAGATTTATGTTTCAATAATCACGGAGATATAGCACATTTCTATCGATATATCATTTGGATATTATTGATATTGAAACAAGGAAGACATTTGCTCCGGTCTCCGACTTCATTTGATGCACATTGTGTCTAGAGCTGATTATATACACTTTTAGGCCACAATGAGTCTGACAGTCTGCGTGACTATAAACAGCCAGTCCAAAGTGATTAAGCCGGAACAAATATGAGTGATTCTTTAATGATAATGAATTTCACGATGACTATTTAGAAATCCTACCAGTGTTAACATCACGCCAGCGCTGAAAGTAGGTCACATAGATATTGTCTATTGTGCAAACAGGAATCCTATGTGAACCTGGACTCGTTATCTCACAAAATGAATGTGTTTCATTTTCCCCAAAGTTGAAAAGCTTTGTTTTTGTTCTGAAAAGATGTCGTTTCAATTCGAGGGGGAGTGAGATAGATTTGTTTAGTATAGGGGAGAAGATATCAGTTTGAGGGGAAGAAAATCAAATTGTAATAAATTCTGAGTTGTAATTGTTGTATTTCTTCTACTGTAATTTCATTGAATTCATATTTCTGAAGTTTTTGCATGATGTTCATAATTTTTATGATCATCATGAGGGGGAGAAAAGCTAAATTTCAGAAACAATTGTTGAGTAGTTTGAAGACAACTGAAGACAATTGCTACATCATATCAAGACAATTGATAAAGGGAGAGAATCAAAAGCTATTCATGATTCAAGGGGGACTGTACTTACAAGAAAAGAGAAGAAAAGAGAAGATCAGAGAAGAAGAGATGTGAAGATCTCACAGAGACTAATAAAGAAAAGAAGAAGATTCAGAGATCAAAGAAAAGAATAAAATTCACGAAAAAGTCCCTGAATTGATCTTTCATCGGAAAATTGATTCATCTCTAAGGGGGAGATTGTTAGGGATAACATTTGTAGAGTTGAAATGAATTTTACTTTTAATAATTGTGTTCATCTCTAAGGGGGGAGAATGTTTGGAATAAATAATAGAGATGAAACAATTATATTGTGTTAGTATATGGTGTGTAAAGATGACATTACTACTGCATCATGGCTGATTTCATAAAACACTTGAGGGTCACACCGATGAGCACAACTGAGCAGATGCAATTAAACGATTGAATAAATAATATTGGATATTGTTTATGACACGAAATGATCATTGAGATTAAATTAATGTGTGATTAATTATATCGCAAAGTACGGGGGCTAAAAGTGCAATATTAGATATTGTAGTAATTTAATTGTCATTGGATGATAAGTAAATAATTATCTAGTCTTTTATTTATTATTGGATATTAAATAAAAAATGCATTTATTTGAATTAATATTATCATCAATTATTAGATAATTGGATGGATAATTATAAACAAATAAATAAGAGATCATTATAAATAATTATCTGGCCATTTATATATTATTAGATAATGTATAAAAGATAAATATTATTTAAAGAGTATACAATTATAGAGATAATTATATAAGGTTTAAATAATAAAGATAATTATTAAAATATATATTATATTATTATATTAGAGTTTGATTAAAACTAAAACTCTTAACTAATAAAATATATATATATATATATATATATATATATATATATATATATATATATATATATAACTAAAACCCTACATTTGTGGTGAAATGGGTTATCATCACAATTAAATAACAAAAACCACAAACTGAAGTGTGGGGGTTTGGTGTGGGTACGGCCGAAAAAAGAAATAAAACCTAAGGTTTTGTTTTTCCTCGTGATTCGGGTGTTTGATTGCATACCTGGCGCCGCTCGATCGTGTCATCACCGGTGGATACCGAGAGCGTCTCATTCGTGTATTCTTGTCATAGAATACAAAGGTATGGATTTTAATGCTTTCATATTTACTTATCTTATGTTTTACTTGATGATCCGTGTACGGAATTCGTAATTTTTTAAAAGCTTCCGTTGTGCGTTAATATGATTAATGTTTTTGTTTTTACGAAAACCTATACGAATTCCCAACAGTGGTATCAGAGCCATCTCAAGTAACATAATGATAGTATTATTCGAGTATTTATGTCCAACGATCTTAAAGTTTCGATTTTTAATAACTAAAAACTGTTTAAACGGTCGAAATCAATAATTAAAATGTTTAAGGTTTTGATTTGGCTTGGAGAAAATCGACCAAAGGTTTTGGAAACCTTATGGTGATTCTCGGCCAACCTTGGAGTTTTTCAGAACTCGGGATTTTGAAACCTTAGTTCGTTTTACTTAATTGATGTTTGATTGTTTAAAAGTGTTTAATTGATTAAAGTCGAAAATTAAACGTTCCGGTTCGCGAAATCAAACCTAGAGATTTCGGTCATGGGTTGAGACCCATGACCTCTCGATTGTGATGTGGTAACCGAGGTGATGGATTATTAGTTTCCGTCATGTCGTTTAATTCACGGTTAAACTCGAACGATTAAATTAAATGTGTTAAAATCGAATTAATAAATCAAAAGTGTTTGGTTATTAATATTTAAACATTTGTGACTAAATGTGTTTTCGGTTTTATAAAAATTAAAGTGGAGACTTTATTAGTTTTTTTTATATAAAATTCACAAATCGTTTTAAATATTATTCGATTCGATAATTAAACGATTATTTGGAAAATGGAAATCGAAATAATCAAAGTGAGTTGATTAAAGGCTTCGATTAATTTCAGTCGTCAAAGGGTTTAATACCCTACTTGTTTTCGGTTCATATGGGTTATTGAACCCGAGTATGAGTCGGTTAACTAAGTTGGTTCGTTTCCGTTTTCCGGTAATTCGTCGTTTAAATTAAATCGGTTTTAATTAAAAGTTAAGTTTTAATGTTGAAATTAAAATTAATGTTAATTTTAATTTATAAACTAGATTTAATTTATGCATTTAATATTTAGTTCCATAAAATGCATTATTAAATTAAAGAGAGTTTAATTTAGGGATTCTATTTTCAAATTGATGAAATCGTGACTTTGAGTTTCATGCTCGGTCATGGTTTAATGTTTTGAGATTTGATCTCGACATTAACGGTTTTGGTAAAAATCGTTTAAAACCATAAAGAAAAGTTCTTGGTGTTATTTAAAAATGATCATATTTTTTAAAAGACATATTTATTGTAAATTGTTTATTTAGAAAATTGACATTGTTTATTTTGAAAAGTGTTTCAATTGAATAATAGTTAATTGATAATTATTTGAAGCAAGTTTAAATTATTTATCAATATTATTTGAAAATGATAACTATATTTATTAAAGGTTGTTTAATAAAAAATTTCTTAAAATAGTAAGTTTAAATTTCAAAGGTGTTTGAATTGTTAATTGAATATTTTAAGAAAAGTGTAGTTTTGAATCCAAAGATAATGCAAAGATGAAATTGAATTTGAATTTTTCGGGAAAAAGTTTCTAATTATGGAAAGTGTTCCTAAATTTTCGAGTTTACGAACCGTGTTTAAATTAAGAACGATATTGGACATATTTACTTCAATTAATGGTGGATTAATTGGTTTTGGAATTATTTTCATGTCAAGATGAAAATGAATTCTAGATTATTTACAAGCTTTACTGCTTTATTTATGTTTGTGACATAGCCGAGCCTTGAGACCCCTTCTTTGTGATGGTTGTTTATTTAATCGTGATGTTTGCTATTTTTATTATTGGTTATTTTTGGGAAGGCCTGCGTGCCAATGGAATCCCGGTTTTATGTGTAATCTGTAATAGGTTAGAAAATAGGCAAATGTATTTAGATTAAAACTATGTAAAAATCTTGGCGAAGATATCCATCAAGAAGGAGGTCATCCATCAAGGACGCTCGGAGACATCATCGGATGCTAAGGCTAGTGGGAGCTGAAAGAGTTCAACCTTCTTGCCTTGTGTGTTGATTTTGTCCATTAGGTTTTGACCTAATTGGTTTGTCCGTATGGCTCTCGGAAACCAATTTAGTTTCGGTAAGGCTATGTCACCATGTGGTTGTATGTTTTTATTTCTTTATGTGTTATTTTTATCTGCGTGGTTGTGGTGACAAAGTAGATAAATAAAAGAAATTAAAACTACAATCATTTTTGATGAAAAATTAAAGTATTTAAAAGGAAGTTTAAATTGGAAACTTTAATTATTTTGTCAGGTGTTAGATATGACATTTTTATGAAATTAGTTTTTCAAATAAAAGGAGATTTTATTTATAAAATGTCATATGATCAAAGAGTTAAAATTCTTAAAACTGGTACATTAACTGGATTGTTTACCAGAATAGGTGGTGTGTAGGACAGTCTTGCTCGGGCTGTGGAATTTCCGAAAGGTTTAGAACCGAAAGGATCCTGCCCGCGGACTAACCTGACTGGCCACTAGTTCTTGGTAAGAGACTGGTCATAAACCCAAATTAAAAATCTGACACAGCACACCGTCCATATAGTGGCACTCACAGTGACCGGTCGTCGTAAGTAGGTTCAGCCTTCGTTGGGTGCTTACGCCGCAAACTCGGAGAGCTGTGAGGTAAGCACTGCGGATCCTAAGTGAGACTTGGGCCAGTGACTTGTAGTTGTTATATGGTGTGTGTCAGTGGTGGTTCCTCAGTAAGACTGTTGCCCAAGGTGTGGATGAGATTAAACATGATCAATTTAAGAAATTGAAAATCTCATAAGATCTAAGAGTTGCAAAGGGGTTGTAATTGGTAATAAGTTGTCTGCCTGAGTAGCTTATTCATGTAGGTTCAGCCTACGTTGGGTGCATGAATTAGTAAAATGGTTCTTAAGATTAATAAATCATTTTCTAAATTTTGAGTTATTGATTTATTAATGGTTAATCAAATACTGATTTTTGAAAAATTGTTTAAGATGGTTGAAAAAAGACAGCAGTAGAAGTTGTTTAATAATAACAATGACAATAACAGTAATAACAACAATGATAACGTCAATATCCTTTTCCCACTTGAAAATCCTCCCCAAAAGCACGTGTTGCTACTTTGAGGTCCATTCGGGATATGGAGAACTCAAAAGAGGCAACTTCCTGAACTGGGAGTAAAATCTGACAAATGTTCTGAGTACAGGGAGAAAGTCGTATATTCTGGAAAGGGCACCAGGACCTGATCCTGCAGAGACTGCTACAGTTGAGGAGAGAAATCTCCACAAGAAGCACTCTAAGGATTCGGTCGATGTTGCCTGTATAATGCTAGCGACCATGACATCTGAGCTGCGGACTAGCCTTATGGACGTCTCAGCTTGACAGATGTATTGCCAGCTAAAGGATATGTTCCAGACTCAGGCTCGGACTGAGAAAGATATACGACAAGGGCTCTGAGCTCCTGCAGAATGGCAGAAGGAACAACTGTTAGATCCCATGCGCTGAAGATGAAAGGTTATCTGGATCATCTTAGCAGACTTGGGTTACCCGTGACACAGGAAATGACCACGAATCTAATTCTCAATTCCTTATTGAAGGAATTTTAGCAATTTGTAATTTGTTACAATATGCACGGAGAAGATGATCAGTGGGCTGCATCGGATGCTATAGACTGCTGAGGGAGTGATTGAGGAGAGAATATAGGGAAAGAGACGGAAAGGAAAGTAAGTTTCCAGGCCGGAGGTTAAAGCTAACAAGTAGCTAAGACCTAGAACCAGAGAAGTCAAATCCAAGGATGACAAGTTTTTTGAGTACTAGGAAACTGGGCACTGGGAAAGGAATTGTCTCAAGTACTTGGAAACGGTCAAGGTTGACCGCATTGAGACTTCATGTATCTGAATCAGTCACTTCTATTGTTCTTGGATATGTGATACCCAATTGAACAAAGTTTCATGCATAACGTCTGCAATGATTAAAATGAAGTGAAAAGAGATGACAGATTCAGTGGGAGCATAGAGACATCTTAGAGAATACTCTGTTGGACACTATTTTCATGTCATCATTAGTTTATCATGGTGTAGTATACAATTGATTGAAATTCTTGCAAGTATTTTTGGGATAAATAAAGAATTTTTTGAGTTAAAAATTTGTTGCTTGAAATTCCTATTGTTTAAGATTACTAAACCATGATTATAGACTATTGATTCAAGTGGAATTTGAATAGTAACTTGTCAATGGAGATTGGACAAGCTAGTAGTCATATTCAGATAAAAAGGGTTACCATGTTGTTGTGTAAATTGTTCAAGTGTTCAAATGCAGTTTCATTGAACTTGTTAATTCTTGAAAGCTTGTTCAAGAGATTATATGAGTTGGATAGTCACCTGTGATTATATAGATGAAACTAATAAAATGCAGAATTAAATGTAAAGGAGTTACATGGAGGTTAATTCACTTCACTTGTCAGAAATAATTAGACTTGAGAAGTCAGGATTGTTTAGACAAGAAGTAATCGCATTTTATAAAATTACATGTGAAATGTATACAACTTGTGTGGTGGTTAGTCAAGTAATAGCATTTGACTTGTTTAAACACTCGTCGGAAAACTTGACGAAACACTACAACAAAATGTTGCCGATAACCAGGTTCTGGTGGTTATGGATACATATCACAAATGTTGAACACAATGTTATTAAAGATATTTTGTTAATATATAGATAAACCGCATACTGTCATATTCAAGACTAAACATCTAAACGTATCACTAGTAGCAATTAATCGGAATTGCTAGAGCTCCTAAATTTTAATCCTGGTGTCTTTATGAGTGATTTACCAGTTCCTCAAAAGATAATGGATATAAATTTGTAAGGAGATTCAGATTCGATCTGAATAATATTACAAGAAGTTGTAATAAAGAACTAGTGTAATTTTTCAAAGATAAACGGTAATGGAAGTTAAGTCAGTTAACTAGAGAACACTCCCACTAAGATCATGTCTGAAATTAATTTTTCGATAGATCGTGTTACCGTTACATTTGATAAAGGAACAGTAGCATTAAATTGATGGAAGTCATGTTGTGTTTATTGAGATAAAGGAGATCAACATGATATCTTTAATGTCGTTCTATTTTGCATGTTTTAGAAATCCAAGAATAAATTTGAAGTTATTCTAAAACTATTCCATAGCTGCTTGTTGTCGTGGGAACCACAACGAGAATTAAAAGGCTACTGTGGTTTTTGGTTGATATTCATTGGTGATGAATATAGCAAAGGTTGGACCAAATTCACAGATATTTGTTGCGAACAAATATTGGATTGACCCACCGATTGAGACAAGTTTGTGGATCATAGTCATGAGTCGTCTAAAAAAGGTAATCCTTAGTACCTGAGATGTCTACGTACTTTAGTGCGGGTGCTGCTGTACATTTGGCCTAACCTAACGTCATCCGTAACTGGGTGATCATAACGGTTCGAGGCTGGTTGCAGTGGGAGTCGTGCTGGAGGCCTAGATAGTCAATATGGGATTTGCACCTTCTTTTAATTAAGAAGAGATATTTCTGGGCCCCTCGACGATCGATACTGGCAAAAATGCATGGCCATGCTCGGACAGAACTGATGTGTTCTAATCTGTCTGTTTCAGTTCAGTATGAGATCAGAGAGTCGAGAAACATAATCGTGTTTGCTACGGTTGATCTAATCCATGCCTAGCTTTCACATTGAAATATCGCGATGCATGAGATATAACCTAAGTTTCTTTTTGGAAGGCTATTTCAACAAGAATGCCCGAATGGGAGTCAGAGTTTTTATGACCTTGGTTGCCTAAAGTGTCTAGCCATGACCTCCTTTAGGCGCATGCTGCAGGACAGTATTTCGTCTTACACAAGTGGGAGTATGTTAGTATATGGTGTGTAAAGATGACATTACTACTGCATCATGGCTGATTTCATAAAACACTTGAGGGTCACACCGATGAGCACAACTGAGCAGATGCAATTAAACGATTGAATAAATAATATTGGATATTGTTTATGACACGAAATGATCATTGAGATTAAATTAATGTGTGATTAATTATATCGCAAAGTACGGGGACTAAAAGTGCAATATTAGATATTGTAGTAATTTAATTGTCATTGGATGATAAGTAAATAATTATCTAGTCTTTTATTTATTATTGGATATTAAATAAAAAATGCATTTATTTGAATTAATATTATCATCAATTATTAGATAATTGGATGGATAATTATAAACAAATAAATAAGTATTAATTATAAATAATTATCTGGTCATTTATATATTATTAGATAATGTATAAAAGATAAATATTATTTAAAGAGTATATAATTATAGAGATAATTATATAAGGTTTAAATAATAAAGATATTTATTAAGATATATATTATATTATTATATTAGAGTTTGATTAAAACTAAAACTCTTAATTAATAATATATATATATATATATATATATATATATATATATAATTACATACGGCCATATATATATATAGATTTGGGTTCAAATGAGTACCACTAGTTTTGCGGAGTACCGGAGGTACCTCGCTTAAAATCATTTTTTTTAAAATTTTTTTTCATAATCATGTTTAAATTAATAATACAAGACTACTTGCAAAAAATCACACCTAAACACACACTAGAACTATGTGAAACGTGTGTGTTCACATGAAGTGTGCTGTTGTGAACGTATGTTCACAACTAAGCATGTTCACATGAATTTTTTCACGTTCACATGACTTTTAAGATGATAGAAAGTGTAAATGTATATAATTTTTTACGTATTGTCTTATATTATTTGTATCTAAATGAATATGAAAAAAATTCAAATTTTTTTTTTTTTTCGGAGCAAGTTCACATCTGAAACCCGTGTGTTCACAGGTACTCACGGTACTCTGCATTTTTTAGGTACTCACACGAACCATATTCTATATATATATATATATATATATATATATATATATATATATATATATATATATATATATATATATATATATATATATATATATATATATGGATATATATAACTAAAACCCTACATTTGTGGTGAAATGGGTTATCATCACAATTAAATAACAAAAACCACAAACTGAAGTGTGGGGGTTTGGTGTGGGTACGACCGAAAAAAGAAATAAAACCTAAGGTTTTGTTTTTCCTCGTGATTCGGGTGTTTGATTGCATATCTGGCGCCGCTCGATCGTGTCATCACCGGTGGATACCGAGAGCGTCTCATTCGTGTATTCTTGTCATAGAATACAAAGGTATGGATTTTAATGCTTTCATATTTACTTATCTTATGTTTTACTTGATGAACCGTGTACGGAATTCATAATTTTTTAAAAGCTTCCGTTGTGCGTTAATATGATTAATGTTTTTGTTTTTACGAAAACCTATACGAATTCCCAACATATTGTATAAGTTCAGGGCTTTAGTGTAAATACTCAATAGTATAGGGGTTGTATGTGTAAATACACAATACATGTGTATTGTGTATAAATAGGATATAAGTGCTACCGTTTAAAAGTGAATTTTCAGGAATCTCAGAGATCACATACACTGTTGCATGTTGAACAGTAGAGAGAGATTAGAAGATTGCATAGCAAGAAATCCAAGAACCTCCGATGTAATATTTTCTCTCTATAATCATTCAATAGATTGTGTTGATAATTGTTGTTGATTGTTCATATGAATTGTATTAGACTTGTATGAATTGCATGAAATTGAATTCACAAACAACATTAAGAGAAAGATTCGTTAATATCTTTTGTAAGTTATATATTTTTCATATTTGAAGCCCGATAACATGGAAAGAATGATTCATTAGTATCTTTTTATATTAAAAATGAATTTTAAAAATTGTTAGTGATTTCACAATATCAGGACGTGCCAAGTGACAATCTAATAAAATGACATGACCTTCAATTTATTCTTGGGCTAAAGTTGTACAATAACAGTATACTTTTTAAGGTGTATCGATATAATACATGTACTTTTTATGTTGTTAATATGATACCTTTATTTTTTATAACCAAAGATTTCGTCTAGCTTTGCGCAGTTGTGGGAGAATCGTCGGTACGAACTTGTTTACCGTTGGATCTGGGTGAAATTTAAGGAGAAGCTTGACAACACATAGTTCTTCGATCTGGACGGTGAAGATCGTCATTGGAGATTTCTACAGAGGTCTGTAGGTGTTTGAAGTTGGCTATGCGGTGTGATTTCTCCTACCAGGTTATCACAAGGACGAGAGAGTGTATTTGATGCTTCAATTATGAAAATTTGAACATTAATAAAAAGAGAAATTTCACTCTTAACAGGTATAGTCAGTAACCGGTTACCAAATGTATCATATTTGTATGAAAAAATGTATTACACGTATCAAATTTGAACGATTCAGAAAATACACATGTAATATGAATAATTAAAATAATACACGTACCATATCGATACATTTTAAAAAGTACACAACTATTCTACGGATTTAACCTATTTATTCTTGTACCAGAACTTATAGATTTTTTCCTAATGATTGACAGTCCTGAATCGGTCATATCAAAACTTTAAATTTTTCCAATTTTACTCTCCTTGAATTACCTGAATGATGATTCTGTTGCAAGTAGTTTTTGAAATTGTTGTGAGTATTTCCTCTACTTGAATGTGCAATATTTTTATTCTTCTTTACCACACTCTTATTTTAATGTGTATTCTAGTGAGAGAGAGATAGTTATTTTGATTATTTTTAAGAGTTACTTATGTCAAAAGGTAATCTATGATTTTTTTTTTTTAATTTGAAAAATATACTAACTTTTTTTTCTATTTAAGTCAACATACTCTTCAAACCGAATCATTCAAGATGACTGTATCAGATTGAAAGATTAAAATTACTAACATGACAGTTTTTTGTCTGATAAGTATTTTTTATGAAAATGACGGTTTAGTTTTTATAAGATGTGCATTAATTTGTGCAATTAAAAGAGATTTATAACAAAATTTACTAGTTGGAGCAAATTAAAGAATAATTAGGCAGTTGTAAAAATTAAAAAGTTACTGACTGGACAAAAACTGTCACATCAGTAATTTTTAACTTCAAATTCGATAAGGTTACCTTGATTGACTTGATTTGAATAGTATGTTACCTTAAATAGAAAGAAAACTAGTATGTTACTCAAATTAAAAAAAAAAAAAAAAAAAGATTGACAATAATTTACATTTTGACGTAATTAACCCATTTTTTAAACTTGTTTGCATAAATTTATTCTTAATAAAGCATGGGTTTTTAACTTCCTTTCATAAAATCTGCATAATCCAATATACATATCTGAATTTTTCGGATATCCTAAAATAGGTATCAATATATGAAAATTTGGATATCTAGTTGCGTTTAGTTAACGAAAACTAGTCAAGTTTCAATTTCAGTTTTCAAGTTATAGTTTTCGGAAAAAACAAGGGTTTCTATAAAAAGTGAAAACTTGTTTAGATGATTAGGTTTTAGTTTTAAGAAAAATAATATGAGTGATTATAAAATAAGAAAAATAGGATACGTGATAGAAAAGTAAGAGAGAGAAAGATAGTGTAGGGTAGGTAATAGAAAAGTAATAGAGAGAATATAAAAATTGGTATTTTAAAAAGTGAAATGAAAACTTATGAAATTGTTGCTAAGTAATCAAGTTTTCATTTTTTTAAAAAAGTGAGATGAGAATTTTAGAAATTTTCGTTAACTAAACGCACTCTACTTTTAGTTTAAGTCCATAACAAATTGTTCTTTCATAGTCCTAAATTCTTGCCTAACCTTACTCACAAAGTCTTGTTTACTCGTCGATGCATATCCTAGTAAACATTTGATAGCTATGGTCGGTTAATTCACCCGATCTTCGTTATCTTCTATTTAAAACTACAACCACAAACAAGACACGGGTTTACTACTTGACATAAAAAACTAAAATTACTGATTCAAAACTAAAATAGATTAGCAACGTGTGAGTTTTCTACTATAATCAGAAACAACAATCGGGTACACTACTCGACATAAAGAAACTATAAGCATTAATTTCAAATTATATCAAAATACAATACAATACACTATAATCACGAAAGCAATTAAAGAAAAAAAATAACAAAAGATACAATCAACTTGCAAATGTAGTGTTATTAAATTTTACAATAAAATTAGGTTAAAAGGTCTACTACACAAGGTTTTCCTATACATAAAACTCAATCACAAGCTACAATAAGATTAGTTTTCAAATAGTCTTTATAAAGAAGCTAAATATCACAATCAACTTAGGTTTCAACTATGCTTTATAGAGAATTTAAACAACACATCACAAATCTATGCACAATAAAAATAGGTTTCAAATTTGCTTAATAAGAGTACGTTGTGTGTGGATTAGGGGGCTAGACCTAAGATAGTGACATATAATTCAATCGAATGGAGAGTTGAGTGAGATGACAAAGTAATGGTTGAACCCGAGATGAGTTCAGAGTCTGGTGAGATGAGAGAGGGACAGGGAAAGAGATATGTGAGGGAGAAGAGAAAAATAATTGTTGGTCCCCGTTAAAACTTTAGAAAATTATAGTTCCTTAGACTTTGGATCGCGGAATGGGGGTTTAATGTAATCAACAAAACTTGTCAACTTTTCAAAGATCAATTTTGTATTATTTTAATAAAACAAATTACAAAGAGTTATGTGAAAGAAGAACAAGTAAACCTATTCTAAAACTCTTTTAGTTTGATGACAAATGGAGCTATAAGTACTACTTATACTTAGAAATTTCAAGTTAAATGTAGTTACAACTCACTAACACGTTCCTCGATGACATAATGAGAAGTATGTAGCTCAAAAATGTCTTGATAATTCGTGCAACAAAAGTATGTACTTTGATTTCAGCTACTACTTATATAGGAAAGCTTGCATTAATACATTCAACTATATTTATGATGTTATTGCATTTTTATTGGTTGTATAGGAAGAATCAATGAAGAGGTGACTACTTATCCTTAAAGTAACAGATATAATATTAATACTTTTGATTTGCATCATTTTTTTGGTTGATCATTATCGTACGAACATGCAAAATGTCTTAGTCAATTTGTCTTGTATTTGAAATGTTCTTGCTTATTTTTAGGCGGATAATTCAAATACTTTGGATTCAGTGAGCACATCACTTAAATGCTCACTGACTTGACTTCAATCTTGACAGCTTGTTGTCCTCGTCTTCAGGCTTCAAACTCAAGGAGTGTTGTCTCATGATTCATTAAACTTCAAAGGGAAGTTCATCAGTGACTTGTTATACTTGTTGATGAACTTCAGTCTTAAAGAGTTCATAAGACTTCAACTCTCTAGTTACTCATAAGTCTCAGACTCTCAGTGACTGAAATTTGTCTATCAATATGAATGACGGTGGACCTAACACCTATCGAGTCGCTAGTGTCATGCTTGTTGAACTAAATTTAGGAGGGTTTCTTCTTAGGTAGCTAAGGCATTCTCGATCAAGATGGTGATTTTTCTATCCAAAGTGGACCTGCTTTTTTCTTTTTTGGGTTAGCATATTTTACAAGTTTTTTTTCTCAATTTTTTAACAGCAAAACACATACGCACTTTAATCTTACATCTAAATGTACACCTTAATTTTATTTTTGATATAATACTTATATATTTTCAATCATATTGGAGAGAATAGAAACATGAAAGTAAGAATGGATTTTGTTTCCTGTTATCTCTTATATCAATCTTTATTCATATATTATCATTACATGTCCTAAAAACTTGTAATTTCAACCAATTCCATTCTTCCCATTTCATCATACATCATGAAATGGGGTTGTTTATATTCATTAATCATTGGTGATTTTTTTTTTTTTTTTTTGGTTTTTAAGACTTGTAAGATATGTTTGGTATGCTAGTTTAGTTACGAGAGAATGAGATCACGTGAGGTTTACAAGTTTTTTTTATTTATGTAACAAGAGCAATAATTCTTGATGATAGAGAATATAGAATTGAGTTTAGTATATATTTCATTTCATATGTTCATTGTCAACATTTACAAAAAAAAATCAAAAACATTAAAAACAAGAGTGTTTATAGTTTTTTTATTTATATTCTATGTCAATCTTATTATTTATACGCAACTATCATCAGTTAAAGAAACTTACAAATTTAAACGATTATATTTTCTGCGATTCTACAGTACCAAATTGTCTCCTTAGTCTCATCCTCTTTCTATTCATTGCAAAAGGTTTTGAGAAGTACGTGGTTGACTGGTTGGTATTAGATCGAGTTTATTTATAATATATATACCAATAAAAAGTTATCTTTTAGAAAGAAAAAATCTTAAATAACTTATCTATAAAAAGTATAATAATTGTTACTATGATCTTTAATTAAGAGGGTGTTTGGTTTTGCGTTTAAAAAATGCTGCAGCGTTTTGATACCTAATAATCAGATTATTGCTGTAACAAAAAGTGTTGTTGAAAGTTTAGTGTTTGGATTTGCTTATGCCGTTGGTTATCACAATTATTAAATAATCAGTTTTTAAGTGTTTGGATTTGCGTTTAAAACTTGTAAAATTACCAAAAAGGACATTTGTATATCATTATGAATTTTCTTAATTTAATAAGTGTTTTAGCTTATAATATAATATTTTTATTTATAATTATTTATCAATAAACATTTTAATAAGTTTATCATCAAAAAATAAATTTTAAATATAATAATTTATAAATTGAATTGGTTTTATGCCCATTACAAGAATGCTATCACCCTACCAAGGTACAATTATCTCTTCTTTACTGTATATGATTATTATATCCACCCAGGTTTAGGGATGGCAACGAGCCGGTTTCGGGCCGGGGATTAGTCCCCCTGTCCCCGTCCCCGTTTAAGAAACCGCATACCATCCCCGGTTGAAAAACCGCGGGGATTTATACGGGGATCCCCGTCGGGGATTCGGTTTTCACCATTTAATGTAAACGGTTAATTAAACGGTTAAGTTTCACTGCAAAAATCCCCATTTAATGAGAACGATTAAATCTTGTTACGGCGACAATTAAAAGATGCATAAACTAGGATTACAATGTTCGAAAGACGACACTACGAAATGTTCCAACCAACAATACGGTTACAAACCACAAAATAAAGTTTATGAAAAGTAAATAAAGTTTCAAATGATCCGTAGTCGTTTCAACGATCATCATCACCGGTTTGGCGGTTCCATGAAGCCATCACGGTTTTCTTTTCTATATATATATATATATATATATATATATATATTTATATATATATATATATATATATATATATATATATATATATATATATATATATATATATATATATATATATATATATATATATATATATATAAAGTTCCAAAGAAGGGTTTGTGACTTTACATTTAGGGTTTCTTTTCTATATATATATATTTATAAAATAATCGATTTTTAAGCGGGCCTCTTAAACGGTTAATCGGGCCGGGTAATCGGTTATTTACCTAATACCGGCCCCGGCACCATCCCCGTTAAAATCCTAGCGGTTTTCCCCGAAACCGTCCCCGTCCCCGATTAGTATCCCCGAACCCGGCCCGTTTACGTCGGTTTTCGGTTTTCCCCGTCGGTTTCGGTTTTTTTGCCATCCCTACCAGTTCTGTTACCCATCTATTAGAGCATTACCACTGTTTACCAAAACTACAATGGTTTTATGCCCACTGTTTACGAAAACTACATTACAAGAATGCATCACCCTACTAATCTTTTTAAGGTTCCCATAAATGGTATAAATTTACAAATCATGCAACAGATCGTGGGATATATGGGTTCATGGCTTTTGCCACTTTCGCTTTTCTGGAATATATATGTATTCATTTATTTCTAGCAGTAAGTGTTTACAACCCATACAAGGATTTAAAATCAGAAATTTATCACATAACGATTTATGGGCTACACCTTCACCTCTGTGGCTCTGTTTTTTCCCCTTTCCGATTCCAACATTGATTTAAGATCAGAAATTTATCACATAACGATTTATGCGGCTGACCTGCGTGTTTAGTCGCTAGTGGTTGCTGCGTGATGAGTCACCGGTGGTCTAGAGATGGCGCTCCAATGGTGGCCGTCGTTCTTGATGGGCAGGAAGGAGGAGAAGAAGACAGGAGGCGTGAATAAATGAAGAAGACGAACTGGAGCCTCCAATGGCGGCCGTCGTTCTTGATGGGCAGGGCGGAGGAGAAGAGAGGAAGGATGGAGGCGTTAAGGGATGAAGAAGACGAACTGGAGTCTGGAGGATTCTACTGGAAATAACAAATGGGTATTAGGTTTGTTTAGGTTAAAAATGAGGTTAGAATTGTCATTTAACGATTGAAATTAATTGTTGTTGCTTTACAGCAACAAAAACTTGTTGTAGCAAAAGTGTGGTAACTTTACCACCTACCGCAAATAATCACTTTTTAAGTAAAGCCATCCAAACACTTCAAACAACTTATTTGCGGTAGTGTAACGTGATAATCAGATAATTTACTTTGATGAGCAAAAATAAAACACCCTCTAAACACAATTATAGCAAGAATATAAAAGAGAAACATGTACAATTAAACTAGTAGACCAAGATAATAATAAAGACAAATAATAAAAGGGATGTGTTAATGCACACCTAAAACATAATAAAAACATGTGTTTTGTAACGACATTATTCCAAAAGTTGCAAGAAAAAGTTAAAGATCAACTACCGACACGAGGTTTCGCATTTTAAATTAAGAACTTCAAACACTTTTTATACTATGTGTCTTAGAATATATATATACAATTATTATTATATAAATCTATTTTATTTATAATACTAAAAATGTCAGAGGAAAGTAAAGACAAAATTTGTCTATTTTTCAAGTGTTTGCTCGGGATAATTTTTATCTTGTTTAAAACTATATATTTTGACTTATTACCTATTTAATTGGTGAAAAATTAATTCATTGAATGATTTAACATCAGAAAAAATCAACTTTCTTTACTATGTCTCCAATTTAATAATTGGACTTTTTTATTGTTTAAGTCACTGTTTTGTTTTATCTATTAATACCCTACTAAATAAATTAAATATATAGTTTTGAATGATACAAAATTTATCCAAAAACTTCAACACTCGAAAAATATCTAGTGACTTTGTAGAATTTTATAAATATTAACCCTTGTACATGTATCCTGTTCTCATCTAGATAGAGGAAATATCATAATAATGATACGATTGGTATTTAGATGTGATTAGAAATGCATGTATTTAGGTATATATTTTAAAGAAAAAATAATGAAATAACGATAGAAAGAGAATTTATGAGTAATATATGTGTTTAGGTTTTTAAAAATAGCTTTTTATATTTTTGATTTAAAATAAACAAAACAAGCTTTTGTTTCATATGAAATATACATGACAGTACACGAGTTGAATACGGAATTAAGTTTCATAAACGACTTGTTTAGCAAAATTAGCATAGCTGAAACTTATGGTAGTTGGAGCTGGAGATTTCATTAATAAAAATGTTTAGTAAAGTAGCCGAAATAAAGCTAGCAAATATAAAAGACATTAAAGTAAATATAAAAAAATAAACCAAAGTAAAATTATGAATTTGATAATTGTGTTTTTGTAAGTTTAAATCGTTTCTCAAAACTACTTGAAATAGTTTATGATTCAAGAGCTTATAAAAGCTTATGGTTTTGATAAATTATTAGAAAAGGTCATCTAAATACAATTTATAGATAAAAAATAGTTGAAATTTCTAAAATCATACGTGTCAAACAGACCAATAGAATTCCATGAAAATACGATTCAAACTTTGTCAACCAATACTCATTCCTAAAAATAATCTTGATTAGGATCACAGATAGATAATAAAGGTGTTACTAATCATGATTAATACGAAATATGAAAAACATTATAACTTTGTTGCTGAATATAGTTTTTTTAGTAATTAAAAAAACATTTGATTGGTAATGGTTACGTGATCATGTTTGAATAAAAAAGATATTTATTTATTCTTTAATCTCTTGATTTCCATGTGAATTTTATGGGAATATAAATTATAAAATTTAAAAAAAGCTTAAATTAGGTTTCATAATGGAAGTTTCTAGCTTATTCCTCATAATTGCTTACCTAATAAACCGATAATTCATCAATCATCCAACCTAAAATGACAGCCGTTCGATCCAGCAACTGAAGATGACGACGATAACCGGTGACAATCTGAATTTTCCGGTTCACCGGTGCTTGATCTCAGCGACCTAGGACTTGTAGAATCCAAACTTCTAATCAAAAGCTGTTTCACGGCAGATATCAGTTCCTCCGTCGGATTTGACGGCGGCGAACTCATTGACGACCGGAAATTCTTGCAGAATCTCATGTGACGATCCAACGCTTCTTCCTCTGACTCCTCCGTACAAGCAGATCTCTCCATCTCGTCCTTAACCGCCTCCGAACAAAGTCCACAAATCCACCGGCCTTGATTACTCTCCTTCACCGTCGCGATATACGTCGGCGTACACTCCTCCGTCAGACTACAGCACTCGCATTTCACAAACTCCACGTCACCACCACTTCCACTTCCACCGCCACCGTCTACCTTAACCGGCGTCAATTTCGCTTCGATACTAGACATCATAACCGATTCCTTCACCATTACCACGCCGACATAAAACATCAAAATTCAACCAAACCGAAAGAGAAAAACATTCAAAACAAACACACAATTCATAACTAGTTATAATATCACTCCAAATCTACAATAATCGTGTAGCTATATAACAACAGTTCAAAACAGGATAAATTTAATAACAATTTCTCGAAAAAACAAAAATCAAACCGTGAAACTCACCGTAATTCGCGATTTGACTAGAAATTAACGACGTTCCAAATCTCACAACAATTTCTTCAATATCCGTGATTACAAAAACTTATCGTTCTTTCTCCCACTCCCCTTCTTCTTGAACAACCTCTCCACCAATCAGTAAGAGCTTGTAAGATAACAAATTCATATACATTTCAGAGCCTTTTTTGGCTCGAAAACTTTGGAATCAAAACTTCGATGAGATTGAAGAACAATAGAGAGAAAAAAAGAGAGCAGTCTGTGTGTAAGTAAGAGAGAGAGATGCGTATACATATAAGAATAAGGTGAGGAAGAAGACAGAGGATTGCCAGCTCTAAATCGTTTGGATGGTTTGAAGTTTGAAGATCTGTAAGTTTCAGTACACGTAATCATAGAAAGAAAATTCACATGGGTTACGTTTCACTGGTTCGTTGCTGCTCTCATGTCTCATCGTTAAATCCAAGCCGTTGATTTTTTGGACTTTCATAATAGATAAACATCCTTTTATTTGTGTTTATCCTACTTTAATCTTTTTCCTCTTACAACAATGCTAATTTTGTATCTAATTATAATTATTTTATTTAAATAAATACTTTGTTTGTGAATTCTATATGCAATTCTTAGCTTCCCTTCTCTCCGAGGGAGTCAAATCATAAGATTGTGTTTGGTATAAAGAATTAAAGAATTAATGATAAAATTAATGATTTTTTTAAAATCATATAGTTATTGTAATTCTCTTTTATCAATTTTTAGCTTTTACTTAATTTTCTACTGTTGCTAGAGAAATGAAATAGTTAAATTTTGACCTATACATTGATATTTGATACAACTTGAGAATTTTTATATACAATTCAAATCTCTTAACTAATAATTTGTTTTTATTCGTTTTTCTTTGATACTCTCTATCAATAAAGGGAAGCTGTGTATATGCGATATATAATTGTGATATGAGAAAGAGAAGTTGTACATCGGGTATTACCTACCACTCTCTTATAATTGTGATATTTACGTGCATGAGATGATATAGAGTGAGAGTATGAGATGAGATCCACCTAGAGTTATACATGATGGGTTATTGCGGGAGTTGATATCCGCGATGGGTTATCGCGGGGGCCGATGTCCATGATGGGTTGTTTTACGGACTGATATTCGCGATGTGTTATCGTATGGGCTGAGTAACCCCGAGGCTTGTATAGGGTTACCATATATATATGACAGAGTTTATAGTCAAATCGTTCTTGTGCTTCATTATATAGCTAACCACTACTTCGTGCTTAGCAGTGAGAAGGGTTTTCCACCCGGGATGGAATTCCTAGTGTGATTGTGGGGAGGGTTCCCACCAGAGATGTGATTCTCAATGTTTTTGGATCTCATGCTCCATGATGGAAGTATCAGAGATGAGTGAGATGTGTATGGGTGAGAGTTGAGCTGCATTTATCTACCATGTGCTACATATTATTTTGTTCTGTTTAATCCTGGTGTACTCATGAGCTGTCAAAATGTAACATTTTCAAGTCTAAAAGTGTGTCTCCTGGATTAGAATTCATGTTAACATCAGTGGGGGTTTGAGGCAAGAGACAACGATTAGTCCGTGAGTCCTACCTGTGATGGTGTGTAGTCTTTATATCTTGGTATGATTTCAGTGATGTGTTGATGATTCCCGTGTACGTGTATCCATCTGTTAGATTAGAGATGCTTATGTTGTATTAAAGTTTTATATCAGCGGTGTTTGTTTGTAATCATATGACATCTATACATACTATTAAAAGAGTAATTATACTCATTTCTGGTGAAGCCACGTGTCGTCACCATGAATCGACACGTGGCATTTATAGATTTTAAAATTAATAAAGAAATTTAAATCAAATCTATCCAAATCTAACATAATCCACTTTTAAATTCAAATCAAACAAAATTTAATACTCAACTAACTTATTAATTAAATCTATCCAAATCTAATATAATCCACTTTTAAATTCAAATCAAATCAAACAAAATCTAATAATCTACTAACTTATTAATTATAAGATAATATAATAAAAGTTTAAAAAAATATATATGAAAATAATTACCCTTCATATATATTTAGAAATATACAAAATCAATAGGTCATAATAAATAATAATATCATCTTATATATTTTTGTTTAAAAAATAATATTTATATCTTTATCTTTTTATTTATTATATTTTATATATATTAAAGAATATCTGCGTAATACGCAGGTAATAAACTAGCATTTATTACGAGTTACATGCAATATTACCACCTATTGTATTATTATGACGTGTCATTTAGTGGATTCTGAGAGTGTTATATATAGATAAAATAACGGCAAATAAATTTATTTGTGTATTAATACTTATAGATTAAAAAATAATGTACTTTTATTTTGCTGTCTTTTATTTGTAGAATTTACATGTTTATTATTTTTTTTGTATATCAAAATTTAACCAATTGAAAGAGATTAATTATCCCCATTCACACTTCCCACTTGAGACGTGAGATCGAAGGGTGCATGAGAGAATAAAATTTATAATATTAAAACTTTTCAAACTTTTGTCACTATTTGTTGCCAAAAACCAGGGATGAGCATGAGTCGTTCGGTTTGAATTCTGTCTCAAATTAAACTTAAACCAAAATTTTCAGTTTTGGGTTTTAAAAATCATTTGGTCTTTGGGATTTACGGTTTGGTTTGGATTATCATGTTTTCAGGTTCAAGCCATGGGTATTTTGGTTTTCGATTTTTAAATTGAGTTTTTGGGTTTATATCCGAAAATAACTAAGGAATTTTTTGTTTAAAATTGAGTTATGTTTGTTAACTTGATACTTGATTTATTAAATTTTAAAAGTGGTTCTTGATATTAGTTAATTTGACACTTTATTTAATTAAAGTCAATTACTTTCTCATTCAGGCCGTATAATAATTACTTAATATATTTAGAATGAAAAACAGTTAAATACATTAATTAAACCGGTTCAGTTCTAGTTTTTTCGGTTCAGTTTTAGGCAAAATCCAAACACAAACCGTTTAAAGCAGTTTTTATGGTTTCAGGTTTTTTGTTTTTTCAGTTTTCCAATTTTTGGTTTGGTATTTTCATGTTTTTCAGTTTTTTTTTTGGGTTTTCGAACCGTAGTCGAACCACAATGCATCACACGAGAAGGATGGTGGATCACGATCATTTGATGCATCACATGAGAATGATGATGTATCATGATCATTTGATTATTCATGTGGTCGTTTCGTGTCGCGTCGGTGCGACGATCCAAATCGGTATGGTTTTTGATCGGTCTGTTCAGTCAAAGTCGGTCAATCATTTTTATGTTTCTCCATAAAAAAAATTGTAAATTACTTAGCTAGGAATCAAACCCCAAACATCTAAGTACATAAATGTTTTAACCATTAAGTTATATATGTCACTTAGTTGTTAAATTTATTGACATATACTTTATATTACAAAAGTTCAAACCCAAGATATCTAATTCCATAGATCAACATCGAATTTTATTCACTAGTTTTTTTATGATGCACTAGTAAGTTGATATAATAAAAAGTAAATTTGTAATTAAGATAAGTAAATCAATAAATTTGATAATAAAAAGATTTGTAGTTCAATAAATAAAGTTTTGCCTTATGAAACAAGAGTTTTGGGTTCAATTCCCAACTAAGTAATTTAATATGTTGATTATTGTGATGCACCATCCTCCCCGCATGACACAATATGTTTTTCTTTGCGACGCATTGTGTTTCGACTCGAACCGACTACACGATGCATCAAATGATCATGATGCACGATCCTTACTTTGCTGATGCATATGGCTTTCCAAGGTCTTCCTATGTATAGAGATTACCATTGAACACACACACACATATATGTATTTATGTATGTATGTATGTATATATGCACACAAGTACATGTATGTATGTATATGTGTGTGCGCGCGTATGTGTGTGTGTAAATATAAAATATTTAATGTGATTAGCATTAGAATCAAAGTAATTATCAATGTATCATACTTATAAATTATAATTATATTATTTTTTGTAGAGATAAATAATATAAAAATGATTTGTTATATGATTAAATAACATCTAAGAATGATATAAAAATTAATAAACCGTTGTTGTCGTCGTCATCGATGGTGGTGCTGGTCTTGTTCTTGTTGCTCGTGTTGTGGTTGGTGTTGACAAAATTATTAAGATCACCATCCTGATCTTAGGATTGCAATTCTATTATCATACCATTCAAAATCGATCTGGATCAATGTAAGGTCGTAAATGACATAGATCGGAAGTAAGATCGTAAAATCGTTATTAGGATCGTAATACTGATTATCGATCTGATCTCTTTGGTCGATTTATCCCATAATCTCCTAAGATATTTTTGGATTATGATCGGTCACAAATATATGATATTTCACAATTACTAGTCTAAATTTTTTTTTCATTAAAGTGTTATATAATTAGTTCATGATATAAAATATAATTTATAGTACCTAGAAAAAAACTAATAATATTTTATTAGGATCTTAGGATTTCGATCTCGAATCTATGATCCGATCTTACAAAGACAAAAATGATCAAAAGTAAGATCTCAATCTTAACAAACTTAGTTGTTGTTGTTCCCGTTGACGTTGGGGGTGGGGTTGTGATACTCAACTAAAAATAATATTTAAAACTATTATTATTATTATTATTTCGAACCCATCCTCATCGTCTTATCCTCCTTTTCCATTCTTTCACGTTTTTCAATGTATCTAACAATTTAAATACAAGAGTTTTAGAATAAAAAGTGGAGTAAATTACATGATTGGTTCATGTGATTGTTCAAAATTATGAGGATGGTTTATCAACTTGCAAAGTTGTGGTGGTAGATTGGTTTTTATTTGCAAAAACGGTTCATGAGAATCTAAACAATTACAAGTTTAGTCTCACAACTATTTCGTTTAATTTTACTTTGATCCTTTTTTCTAAATTTTGATTTTTGATTTTAAATTTAAAATATTAATTTAACAAATTATGATTTAATTCTTTGTTAAATATATTAATGCTAGTATTATTATCTATACCTATTTATTTTTTAAAAATAATTTTATATTTAGTTATTAATATTTATTTTTATTTATATACTTGATTTCATTAAATTACGTCTTTTTTTATTCAATTTATTATTAAAAGTTTATTTATTTTATACTTCATTTGTTAACCTATTTTTATATTTTTAATATTTATACCTTTTCATTTAACTATTTCATTATCTTAATATATTTTGATTTAATTATGGCTTTTAGAAAAAAAAATAAATTTATGTTTTGTTTGTTTTAATATAAATATTTTGTTTAGCTAATACGTTTCGATTTAAATTTAATACTTTATTTCTTTTGGTTTAAATATTTTGTTACTTTAATACGTTTTGATTTACATTTAGTATTTTAGTTTTTTAGTTTAAATATTTTGTTATGTCAATACGTTTTGATTTAAATTAAGTATTTTAATCGTTTTCGTTTACAATTTTGTACCTTGATACGTTTTCAATTAAATATTTTGTTCATTTTCACTTAAGTAATAACGTAGCAATATTGTATATCAAAACGAATGAAATACTAAATTAAAATACTGTCATAACAAAATATTTAAATCAAAACAAATAAACTAATAAATTTAAATCAAAACGTATTAACGTAATAAAATAATTAAATCAAATTAATAAATTAATAAATTTAAATCGAAACGTATTGGACTAAAAATTATTTAAAATAAAACGAACAATTAAAACTTAAATTTTTACTTTTCTTAATAATCATAACAAAATCAAAATATATTAACGTAAAGAAGTAGTTGGATGGAAAACTATAAATTAAAAAATATACAAATAGTTTAACCAATGAAATATTAAATAAATAAGTCATTAATAAATCAATTGAATATAAGTTAACTAAATTAAGTATATAAATAGAAATACTTTTTAATAAATATATATACATTCTTTTTAAAATAAATAGGTAAAATTAATAATAATAATATACTTCATAATGAATTAAATCATAATTTATTACACTAGTATTCCAATTTTAAAACCAAAACTGAAAATTTAAGAAAATGTGAAAAATTCAAATTAAATTAAATAGTTGAGGACCAATCTAGTAATCGAGAAATCGCAAAATCATCATATTTAAAAAGTTTAGAAACAGATGGACTGTTTCTGCAAGTAAAGAGTAGTTTGAGGGACTACCATTACAATTTTGAAAGTTAAAGGGCCGTTTTTGTAATTTTTTACAAACCACAAATACCATTTTGGTAATTTACTCTAAAAGGGAATAAATACATTGAGGAATAGAAATAAAGATGAATATAAAAATAAGAGTTAATTACAAAAATGGTCCCTGTGGTTTGTCATAATATTTGGATTTGGTCTCTGAACTTTCAATTTTGCAAAAAGGGTCCTTATTTTCATAGTTTGTTTGCATTTTTGGTCCCTCAACCTATTAATTTTTCTAATCTGACCAAATTACCTTTATTTTGGTGCAAACTATAGGGACCATTTCTATAATTAATTATTTAACTCTTTTTTATTCTTAATTAAATAAATTATTTTTTAGTGTTACTTAAATTTAATAAACTATAAAAAATAGAAAAGAATTATTTAATTATTTATGTTGGTTCATAAATGATTTAGATATTTTTAGTCTTAATTAATTTTAATTTACTATAATCAAAGTGTAAACCAATCAAAATTTATAATCGAAAAAATCATTTATGTTTAGAAATTACTTTTTAAAGATTTTATAAATAATAAATTTTTTCTTTATAATTATTTATATTGCTTCATACATTTATAATAAAAAATATTTATGTTGATCAAAATACAAAGACCATTTATGTAATTGACTCTACTTTATTTTAGTGTTAATTAACTTTAATAAATTATATTAAAAATTATTTATGAGCCAACAGTTAAATTAAAGTTAAAATTATTAAAGAACTTAAATAAATAAAAATTTAACGTTTAATTTGACCGACTTAAAAAAACTTCCAAATGGTATAAGACGACTCAATTCTTTTTATTTAACGTATCAATTATTTTATCATTTTAATTTTCAATTACACCAAAAACGATTTAAAATATTAGGTTCATATAACATCTTTGAGAGTCATGATTAACAACTTTAATCATCAATCTTTGGTTTGTCAGACCTTTACAAAAAAATCGAGAAATATAAATAGGTTTTTAATCTTTTTTTCGTCTTTCAATTTGACTTTTCTTTTTCATCCGATTAAATCGACACCTTAAAAATTTAAATCATTTATATTTATCAATTTACCATTACCACATTTCTTTGATACAAATGTGAACGGATTATAAAATAAAATCTTTGGCCGATTTTATTTAAGAAGAAAGTAAAATATATTTGACCAACAAACATATTTTTTTATAAATTTATGAACTAACATATATTATTATAGAGTCAAATATTTTATATATGAAACCTCTAGAAAATAGTTTCTAAACATAAATGATTTTTTTGATTATAAATTTTGATTGGTTTATACTTTGATTATAGTAAATTAAAATTAATTAAAACTAAAAATATCTCGAACGAACATAAATACTTTAATAATTCTTTTCTTTTTTTTTATAGTTTATTAAATTTAAGTAACACAAAAAAATAATTTATTTAATTAAGAATAAAAAAGAGTTAAAAAATTAATTGTAGAAATAGTCCCTATAGTTTGCATCAAAATAAGGGTACTTTGGTCATATTAGAAAAATTAATAGGTTGAGTGACCAAAATTGCAAACAAATTATGAAAATAAGGACCGTTTCTGCAAAATTGAAAGTTGAGGGACCAAATCCAAATATTAGGACAAACCACAGGGACCATTTTTGTAATTAACTCTAAAAATAATTATAAAACCAATATCTATATTTATATTTATTTATAGAGTAAATTACACAAATGGTCCCTGTGGTTTGGTGCTTTTTGCTCTTTTCGTCCCTCAAACTTTTTTTTTTGCACCAATAGTCCCAAAATCACAAACCTTTAACACAAATGGTCCCTACCGTTAGTTTGATCCGTTGGTCCACTTAAGTCATAAGGGCATTTTTGTCATTTTATATTATTATTTTTTTTATCTAATTATCTTTTATTTTATATTTTTTATTTAATTATCTTTTCTTTTCTTTGTGATATCAAAAATCAATTTCATCTTGAAGTTCTTCATCTGAGCAACCATTCACCAACGATCCATTGCTCGCCTCTACTCCTTTGCTCCATGTCTACCCCACCGGCCGGCGACTGCCGCCACCATTCCTTCGTCGGTGAACACCAGCTACCACTCCTGACCTCCATCTCCCTCTAGCTTGTATTCTCTCTGACCGGTCCATCTCTTCCTCTCAATTGACGGCAGCGGCTGCGGTTCAAACCCTAGGTTTTGATTATTTTGTTTCTGCAATTGTTGATCATGAACTCACTCTAGCTTCATACCCTCCATCCTTTTACTCAATGGAAGTTCCAAATTCCGCAGCTGACAGTTACAAAAACCGATTCAGGAATCAGAAGCCGATGTTGGTGCGTCGATGACTGTTGGAGGTCAGCTGGAGGTTGTCGGTACCCCCGATGGAGGTGACAGAGTTGACATGGACTCAGGTTGTACAGCGGGGGGAGCTGAAATGGTGAAGAAGAAGATATGGAGGCCGCCTAGGGTTCAGGCGAAATCGCCGCCTGCTAAGATCAATAAAGAAGAGGATGAGGATGTTCGTTTATTTTACTTAAGAAATGGAGCTAACCCATTAGTCGAACCTACCTCCGGTCACCATTTGTTCGACGGCGATGGTATGATTTATACTAGTCAAGTTCGATGTTCTGCTACGGAGACTCAAAGACTGGTTCAAGAATGTGCAATCAGAAAATCGGTTTTTCCGAAAGCTATCTGTGAACTCCACGACCCGTTTCAAGTGAGTTTTTTGCTCTGAGCTAGGATGTCATCCAGAACCCTTACTTGAAATACTTCTAGTTTTCACCCATCGATCAGATTGTCAACAATAGAAAACGCTTCAAGCTTCCGAAAGTTACCAAAAGTCGTCGGAATGTCACCGGAAAAGTTTTTTCCCATCAAATCTAAAATGAAATATAAAATAAAAACAAGAGTAAATTACACACGGGGAAAACAGAAGCAATCCGAGGAGAAAATGAGACTTTTTATTCGTTTCACTTTGTTCATCCTATTCTAACTTTAGTCACCTCTGTGAATTACCGGAAAGAGACCGTCGGAACCGTGAAGATACAAAATCAACAGCAGCAGATTGACATTTGACTGGGAATATTTTGTTTAGAAAATTACACAAATGGTCCCTGAATGGCAAAAAGACGGAAATGTCATTCTCTCTAACGGTCAAAGTTAACGGATGTTAGTCAGAGGGACCATTTGTGTTAATGGTTTGTGATTTTGGGACTATTTGTGCAAAAAAAAAAGTTTGAGGGACGAAAAGAGCAAATAGCACCAAACCACAGGACCATTTGTGTAATTTACTCTTATTTATAATATATACAATGGTGTGTGTTTTAAGTCATTTTTCACACATAAATTATTTTAAAAAAATTTGATATAAAAACTCTTGTTATTAAGAGAAAATTTAACCTGATTTTCACATCAAAATTTTCTTTAGAAGTTGGGATGATATAATGATCGTGTTTGATACATGGAATTGTAAAAAAAAGAAAAGAAATTATAGGCTCATAACTAAACTTTATTAAGATAATGAACTAAAAACTATAAAATCATCATTATAATCTAATATTATAAAAAAATAAAGGAAATAAAAATTACACTAAACTAACATCTTCACTCTCTTACATCAAGAATCAATACTTTCATAATATGATGAAAAAAGCTTACAAACTTATGTAATTTCAATTTCTGTAATACCATATACTTAAAACCAAAAGAGTGAAATCACATCAGATATATAATCTTAATAGTACCATGTGATGATTGTTAGCCTATAGATATTTCATTTACTTTAGGCTCATGTATAGTTTCATCATATATAGTTTCCTTATTTATTATTTCCAATTTTCTAGTCTAGGTTTATATATATATATATATATATATATATATATATATATATATATATATATATATATATATATATATATATATATATATATATATATATATATATATATATATATATATATATATATATATAGGTTCAAGTGAGTACCACCCATTATGCAGCGCACCAAAAGGTACCACCCTTAAAATTAGTTTTTTTGAATTTTTTCTTTCATGAACATGTTTAATATATATATATATATATATATATATATATATATATATATATATATATATATATATATATATATATAGATTTAGGTTCA
The DNA here is from genome assembly GCA_020465985.1 of Centrapalus pauciflorus. Classification (NCBI taxonomy): domain Eukaryota; kingdom Viridiplantae; phylum Streptophyta; class Magnoliopsida; order Asterales; family Asteraceae; genus Centrapalus; species Centrapalus pauciflorus. The sequence goes on from JAANYP010002741.1 coordinate 444,586, forward strand.
AGTGAGTACCACCCATTATGCAGCGCACCAGAAGGTACCACCCTTAAAATTAAGTTTTTTTGAAATTTTTTTTCATGAACATGTTTTAATTAACATTATGAAGATCATATGTGAATTTCACGCAAATCCGAACACTCTAAGTGCATGAAATCACGCATCACATAAATGCACGTTCACATACATCCAAATATATGTATGTGTGAGTTCACATAATTTTTTACGAGCTCGGAGATGTGAATGTATGTGAAATTTACATATGATCTTCATAACGTTAACTAAAACATGTTTATGAAAAAAAATTCTAAAAAAGAATTTTTAAAGGTGGTACCTTCTGGTGCGCTGCATAATGAGTGGTACTTCCACGAACCATATTCTATATACATATATATATATATATATATATATATATATATATATATATATATATATATATATATATATATATATATATATATATATATAGATTCTGGATCACGTGAGAAGGGATGTTATAGTGAGAAATGGTGAGAATGAGGTTTTTGCATTGATATTCAATCAACAAACTATTGATTCATGATTATTGATTCATTTTAGACATTGTTGAATCAAATGTATTTGATTATATCGAACCCGGATCACAAAAAAACATGGATAGAATTTTTGGTGCATCATGACCGCAGAAAAATGCATTATTACTGAATCATCATTTTTAGCACGTAAATGATGATTCAAATCAATATATTCGGTTCAAACGTATTGATAATGAATCAATAATCATGAATCAATAGTTTGTTGATTCAATATCAATGCAAAACCCTCCTTCTCACCATTTCTCACGATAAAATCCCTTTTCACGTGATCCATATCCTATATATATATATATATATATATATATATATATATATATATATATATATATATATATATATATATATATATATATGTATATATATATATATATGGAGGTTTAATGGAGAACTTTTATGCATTGAGGTACAAAAAAACCTATACCATTAGATCAAAAAATTGTATGGATTAGATTAATGACAAAAGGATAAATAGTTGGACAATGTTATGCACCTTGTGCATTGCAGGAACAAACAAGAAATGACATTTTGGGGAATGTGCATACCTCATTAAATTTAATATTTTAACAAATAATCAAATAATAAATGCTAAATGAATTCAATTGATATACTTCCAAATTAAAAAAAATACACAAATTTATCTATGCATCGTGTTCAAAAAAGAGACAATTAACAAAAGAATACACAAATTCATCTATGCATCGTGGTCATCGTTCATCTTTATTCACCATATATTTTGTTCATCATCTTCCTATTTATCTTCATGTTCATTTTCTTGATGATCTTCGTTCATCATCTTCATTCATCATCATTTTCATGTTAATCATCTTCGTTCATCATCTATTTTGTTAATCATCTTCATTTTCATGTTCATCTTCTTCATTCATCTTTGTTCATGATCTTCATGTTCATCGTCTTCGTGTTCATCTTTTAATATATGATGGTGAATAGCGGCAATGGCCGGTGGTTTTGATCGGCCGAGAGAAAATAGAGGAAATGAAGGCCGAGAGAGAGGGGGTGGACAACCATGGTGGTGGCAGTACATAACCATGGTAGTGGTGGAGAGAGCGATACACAACCATCGAGGCTTTCTAGCGGACGAGAGGGAGAGGGGGAGAGGCGAGTGAGATAAAAAGAGTGTGAACTGTGGTGGTGGTGGCGGCGCACAACCATCAAGTGGTTCTAGTGCCGAAAGGGAGAGGAGGGAGAGAGAGAGAGAGAGTGTGTGTGTGTGTGTGTGTGTGGTTGAGAGAAAGAGGGAGGAAGAGAAGAAAAGTGAGAGATTTAAGGAAATTTAAATTGTTGATTTAATTTCCATATTTTTTTTATTTCTATATGTATATAATTTCAAATTTGTTTTGTAATCCTTAAATGCCCTTTATGCACCCTTGGTAGATTATTCGATGCATAAAAGTTCTCAGAGGTTACTCGGTGTATAAAAATTCTCAATTAAACCCCAATATATATGTGTGTGTATATATATATATATATATATATATATATATATATATATATATATATATATATATATATATATATATATATATATATATATATATATAGATTGAGGTTCTATGGGGCACCATATGCATCGGGAACCAAATGGGAACCAAAAATGCATTGCTTGTTTACAAAGGGTGCATTAAGGGCATTTTGGGAATGCTTAATAATATATTGTTAAATTATAAGATTTAATTTAATATTTATCATTTATTTAGGAAACTAAATAAAATGATCAACCACCTTTCCATAAATCCATCTCCTTTTATCTCTATTTCCTTTTCTCTTTCATGACTTGCCTCTCTCCATCTCTCTTTCTCTCAACCAGTTTTCACAAGTCAACCACTACTACTACCGCCAGACCCAACACCACAATCGCTGTCCACCGTCGGTATGCAACTCTGCACCATACCTGTGCATCGATGTTGACGAGAATTTGCTTGCGTCTGTTGATCATGGTTTTTGAGTATCAGTTTTTTCACAAACAGTTCATTCTACGATTCTGTATCATGCTTATGGCTAGTCAAAGAATTCTAAGATTCTTTATTAATGTTGGTGGTTATTGCTTCCAAGAAATAGTTGGAGCATATGGTATTGGTTGTTTCAAACATGATGCACAACAACAATGCATCACGACAATGATGAACACATTGAAGACGTTGATGAACACGTTTAAATTTTAGAGATGCATCACGAAATTAACACGTTTAAATGTCGAAATGCATCACGATTTTGGTGATGCATAATGATTGAACAAAGACGAGGATGAATATGGTCGAAATGCATGATGTTTGAAATTGAATTGGATGAAGATGCATCGTGTTTGAAGACGAATCCAATAAATTGGATGAAGATGCATCATGTTTGTTTAGATTCGGATAGAATATTTTCTGAATTCAAGCATCTTCCGATTTTGCCCTTCCGCGCGCGAGAAGTTATGCACCTGTGCACCCATTTTCAAGTTAATTACCATTTTTCCACTACAATCTGAACCATTAAAATTCAAGATCTAACGATGCATACAGGTTCCCAAAGTGCACAATGCATACAGATGCCCGATAGATCCTGACCCTATATATATATATATATATATAAAGTAATTGAACAATAATAATAAACCCTGGTAGTTTCTATCTCCATTTCTTCATGATATAAGAGCCCTGAAAGATCCTCATTGGTAATTTGTTAATTTTTTGGTTTGTTGCACTCAGTTTCCATTACGTTTGTTGTTTCGTTTATCGATTTTCAGCTATGTCTGCACAGTCATGGCAAAATGACGTTTTGGGATCGTTTACCATTGGATCGTCATGATTTTCAGTGTATTGCTTCAAAACACAAATATCTTCAGTCAAATCGTAGGAATTGTTGTCTTGAGTTTTCTAATAGTAATTTTGTTTTGCCTTGCGGTTTTCGGCCAAGTTTGCACTACTGTGGGAGAAACGCTTTTCAATCTTCGGACACCATTAGATCGTTGTGATTCTGGATTGTAGCTTAAGAACACATATATTTACAATCCAACCATTAGGATTGTCGAATTTAGTAGTTTAATTTGAACCATTGTTTTTTGAGGTTCCTCATGTCTTCTGCGTGAAACACTTCATACTACTTCTTACGTAATTAATCGAATTCCCATCGCACATAATTTTGATAAATCTCCCTTCGAAAAACTTTACGAAGACACACCTGATTATTCCTGGTACGTGTCTTTGGTTGTACTTGTTTTGTCCTTTGTCCCCATGTTGAGCATGACAAGTTATCTTCCAAGTCGGCTTCGTTTGTCTTTTTAGGGTATGGGGTTAGTAAAAAAGGATGGCGTAGCTTTGATCCGATAAGTCAAAAACTCTCCATCTCGCGTCATGTCACCTTTTTTGAGCATATTCCTTTCTTTTGTACTCCTGCTCAGTCTCATGATGTGACACATCTGACTTCTTGTCTATTGATCCATATAGTATTGACATCGATGACACTCCACCTGAGACTTTTACCACATCAGATATTTCTGTTTTTGAGACATTTACAACATCATATACTTTTGTTCCTTGGTTATCAAAATATCATCATATCTTTTCTCTACATCTACGACCATTCCCTCTCCTATTGAGACCGCAATTGTCTCTATAACACGCAACTCCACTAATCTTTCTGATTTTGCTTACTCTTCTTATTTAGCTGCTTTGTTTCTTTTATTGCTAATATACATCATTTGTTTGAATCTAAGTCCTATAAAGACATTGTTTCTAATCCCTTTTGAGAGGATGCTATGGCTGAGAAACTCACCACTCTTCATTAAACCCGTACGTGAGATTTAGTCTCACTACCTTTTGGAAAACATACCATTGGTACTCGTTGGGTATACAAGATTAAAACCTTAGTGGATGGGTCAATTGAGCAATATAAGACAAGAGTTATTGTAAAAGGATACGCACAAGAGTATGGTACGGATTATGAGAAGACATTTGCCCCGATGACAGAATTGACGACTCTCTACATTCTGATTGTAGTGGCTTCTGTTCGCCAATAGAAGATTTCTCACTTGAATCTAAAGAATACATTCTTAAATGATGATCTTTATGAGGAGGTATACATGACCCCTCTTCAGAGTATTTGTTAGACACAAAAAAGCCTCATCAAGCATGTCCATTATCATATGAAGAGATATTTAATTATATGTGTGTGTATGTGACATTAAAAACATGCAATAAATGTTTATATAACTTTTGAGATGGTAACCGTAACACACACCTATAACATTATTATAATATAATATTGCCTACCTTTCTCACTCTTGCCATGTTACCACACATGAGCCTGACTCAACATTTGTTTTTAGTAATCTGAAGAGGACTTTTTCGGGTTTACGGATCATTGGTATTGGTTTCATCAGATACGTTTAATTAAGGAGTAGTTTTACATAAAGCAGACAATATTATGTTGTCGTGGGTGTGTTTCACAAAATCTATCTATGAAAAAACCTAAAAGAATATATTTCAAAAAGAAAATAAAATAATAAGTTACTTTAAAAGATAAATATAAATTAATGATGTAAATAAATTATGATAAATGTGTTTATTAATGACATAGCTTTTCTTGTAGACATATTAAACAAGTGACATTTGTCTTTTGTAGAGGCATTACAAGTTTACAAGTTACAACATTCATCAATGGTATGGAAAAATAATCACCTACAACAATATCATTAATAACAATACTAGCATTAATTGCAAAAGCTAATGCTATATCTAATTGAATTCAATGAGTTGATAACTAGATATTTTTAGGTGTTTTACAACTTGTAAGATTTTTTTATAAAACAAACTGTATTGGTATTTTATTCGTAAAATCATAACTAGACTTGTCTTCAAACGAAGACATTGCATATTTAGTTAATTTATCGTTGACGAAAATTTTCGTCGAAAACAAGAGTTTCTACAAAACACGTTTAGATCCATTAATTTTAGATGTTTTTAGTTTTTAATTTTCAGTTTTCATTTTATAACTACATATTGAAAACTTCATTTTTATGTTTTCAAATTGCGTTTTTGTTTTCAAATGAGAGAGAGAGAGAGAGAGAGAGAGAGAGAGAGAGAGAGAGAGAGAGAGAGAGAGAGAGAGAGAGAGAGAGTGTGTGTGTGTGTGTGTGTGTGTCTAATGATTGAATGAAAAAAAAAACACTTTTAACCCTTCTAAACATGTTTTCAGTTTTATTTAAACTCAAATTGAAAATTTTCATCAACTAAACATGGCCACACAAAGTTCCAGACATGTCTATAAAAATTTAAAACATCATCTTAATAGGATTAAACTCAAGCTTCCTATTCGCAAAGATGTTCTTCTTGTTTATATAAGGGATAATTGCGCAAAAAAACCCTCAATTTGTCAGTTTTTCGTGATTAAAACCTCAAACCATTTTTCGTTGCATAGAAAACCCCGAACTAACTAAAAATCCGTAAATCAAGGTTTTATCAATGGGTAACCGGTTGAAACTGGTTATTAATCCTACGTGGACCGCTAAATAACCTACGTAGAATAAATTTTAATTGTTGAAAATGGTTGTCAAGTATTACACATCATTTAAACCTCCGTTGATAATTTTTAATCGTAATTTTTAAACAGGAATACATCATCAACGGGGGTTTAAATGATGTGTAATACTTGGCAACCGATTTCAACAACTAAAATTTATTCCGCGTATGTTATTTACTGGTCCACGTATGATTAATAACCGGTTTCAATCGGTTACCTATTGATAAAAGCTTGATTTACTGATTTTTAGTTAGTTCGGGGTTTTCTATGCAACGAAAAATGATTTAGGGTTTTAATCACAAAAAACTGACAAGTGGGAGGTTTTTTGCACAATTATCCCTTTATATAATATGTGGTCTATGGCAAAAAAGTAAAAATAAAATAAAATAAAATTCAACTATATTAACCTCTATACTACATGAAGTCTTCAACTCCTCACATTTTCTGACCTTCAAATTTTTTGTCATATTTATTTTGGTCATTTTGTTTTGAAAAATCAATAAGCATCAAATGACCAAATTGATTTTTTTTTTTTTTGAACAATCAAAGGTAGAACTAACCGAGAGCTTCGGCAATGCCATCACCCCCGCCTAGAACACCCAAATTTTATTCCACATAAATCAAGATACTATTTGGCCATGTGTTGCGTCGTGATACCATATCCACGTTTACGGTACTAGTTTGCGTCAATGTTATATAGACTAACTTAAAGTGTTTATTATAAATAATTATGAATATAAACTGTAACTTGTATATTTCTTTATTTAGAGTTAATTACAAAAATGGTCATTGTGGTTTGTCCTAAATTTTGGATTTGGTCCCTGAACTTTCAATTTTACAAAAACGGTCCTTATTTTCATAGTTTGTTTGCAATTTTGGTCTTTCAACCTATTAACTTTTCTAATATGACCAAATTACTCTTATTTTGATGCAAACTATAGGGACCATTTCTATAATTAATTTTTAACTCTTTTTTATTCTTCTATAATTAATTTTTAACTCTTTTTTATTCTTAATTAAATAAATTATTTTTTGGTGCTACTTAAATTTAATAAACTATAAAAAAATAAAAGAGTTATTTAATTATTTATGTTGGTTCATAAATGATTTAGATATTTTTAGTTATAATTAGTTTTAAGAGTTAATTACAAAAATGGTCCCTGTGGTTTGTCCTAAAATTGGATATGGTCCCTGAACTTCCAATTTTGTAAAAACGGTCCTTATTTTCATAGTTTGTTTGCAATTTTGGCCCCTCAACCTATTAACTTTTCTAATATGACCAAATTACTCTTATTTTGATGCAAACTATAGGGACCATTTCTACAATTAATTTTTTTGACTCTTTTTTATTCTTAATTAAATAAATTATTTTTTAGTGTTACTTAAATTTAATAAACTATAAAAAAAGAAAAAATTATTTAATTATTTATGTTGGTTAATAAATAATTTAGATATTTTTAGTCTTGATTAATTATTTAATTTACTATAATCAAAGTGTAAACCAATCATAATTTATAATTAAAAAAAATCATTTATGTTTAGAAACTATTTTCTAGAGGTTTCGTATATAAAATATTATAAAAATATTTGACTCTATAATTATTTATGTTGTTTCATAAATTTATAATAAAAATATGTTTGTTGGTCAAATATATTTTACTTTCTTCTTAAATAAAATCGGCTAAAAGATTATATTTTATAATCCGTTCACATTTGTATCAAAGCAAGGTGATAATGACAAAGGTGTTTATTTAATCAGATTAAAATGAAAAGTCAAATTGAAAGACGAAAAAAGATTAAAAACCTATTTATATTTCTTGATTTTTATGTAAAGGTCTAACAAACCAAAGTTTGATTATTAAAGTTGTTAATCATGAATCTCAAAAATGTTATATGGACCTAAAATTTTAAATCGTTTTTGGTGTCAATTAAAATTAAAACGATAAAATAAGTGATACGTTAAATAAAAAAATTTGAGTTGTATAAGACCATTTGGAAATTTTTTTTAACTCGGTCAAATTAAACGTTGAATTTTTATTTATTTAAGTTTTTTAATATTTTTAACTTTAATTAAACTATTGGCTCATAAATAAATTTTTTTTATAATTTGTTAAAGTTAATTAACACTAAAAATAAAGTAGAGTCAATTATATAAATGATCTTTGTGGTTTGATCAACATAAATATTTTTTATTATAAATGTATAAACCAATATAAATAATTATAGAGAAAAAATTTCTTATTTATGAAACCTTTAAAAAATAATTTTTAAGCATAAATGATTTTTTCGATTATAAATTTTGATTGGTTTACATTTTGATTATAGTAAATTAAAAACTAATTAAGACTAAAAATATCTAAATCATTTATGAACCAACATAAATAATTAAATAATTCTTTCTATTTTTTATAGTTTATTAAATTTAAGTAACACTAAAAAATAATTTATTTAATTAAGAATATAAAAGAGTTAAAACAAATTAATTATAGAAATGGTCCCTATAGTTTGCATCAAAATAAGGGTAATTTGGTCATATTAGAAAAGTTAATAGGTTGAGGGACCAAAATTGCAAACAAACTATGAAAATAAGGACCGTTTTTGCAAAACTAAAAGTTCAGGGACCAAATCCAAATTTTAGGACAAACCACAGGGACCATTTTTGTAATTAACTCCTTTATTTATGATATAATGGCAGAGCCGGACCTGGGCTGGTGCACCTGGGCTACCGCCCAGAGACCAATTCACTATAAAGGGGCAAAAGGCTCAAAAAAGTTAGAGTAAATGACATTTTTGTTCCTTGTGGTTTGTTGGTTTACCCGGATTCAGTTCCTTAACCATAATAAGGTCAAATTTCATTCATATTTTGCTAATTTTGTGCCCTTTTAGTCCCTCGTCCGTTAAACTTAACGGCACAACCGTTAAATTTGTAAGAATGACATTTTTACCCTTTTAATTGAGACGCTTTTAGTCCCTATGGTTTTATTATTTACCCATTTATAGTCCAACATTTATTTTATTTTATTTTATCTTTATACTTATATTATTTATAGATATACTTAATTTATTATAAACACACTTATTTTATTTATAAATATACTTATATTTTAATATTTTATTTACATTTACTATTGTTCGTATTTTATTTAAAATTTCAATTTTATTTTAATTAAAATTATATATTTTCTTTACTAATTTATTTAAAGTTCATCTTCTTTATTAATTTAATTTTTATAATATTATTGTTGACATTTATATATGTAAATTTGTTAGTTGTGTTTATCGTCGATATTTTTCCTCTCCAAAGTCACTATTTCTTTTCAAATATCTTCCAACCTAATCAATTATCGACACATAAATTATATACATATGTGAATATACTTGAAGAAATAATGACATTGGAAGATACTTGAAAATATTATACACACACACATATATATGTAGAATATGGTTCGAGGGAGTATCACTACTTATACAGTGCACCAGAAGCTACCACCTCTAAAAAACTTATATATATATATATATATATATATATATATATATATATATATATATATATCCAACACATATAATATAGTTTATGTGTTGATAATTGATTAGGTTGGAAGATACTTGAAGAAATAGTGACTTTGGAGAGGAAAAATATCGACGATATAATATTTACTTAAACACAACTAACAAAATTACATATATAAATGTCAACAATAATATTATAAAAATTAAAATTAATAAAGAAAATGAACTTTAAATAAATTAGTAAAAAAAATATATTTTAAATAAAATACGAACAATAGTAAATGTAAATAAAATATTAAAATATAACTATATTTATATATAAAATAAGTGTGTTTATAATGAATTAAGTATATTTATAAATAATATAATTATAAAGATAAAATACAATAAATGTTGGACTATAAATGGGTAAATAATAAAACCATAGGGACTAAAAGCGTCTCAATGAAAAGGGTAAAAATGTCATTCTTACAAATTTAACGGTTATTTCGTTAAGTTTAACGGACGATGGACTAAAAGGGCACAAAATTAGCAAAATAGGGATGAAATTTGACCTTATTATGGTTAAGGGACTGAATCCGGGTAAACCATCAAACCACAAGTACCAAAAATGTCCTTTACTCAAAAAGTTAATATGTTAATATAATCCAGCTGTTCAGTAGTTACTTAAGTATTTTTTGCGCGATAAAAAATATAAACAATGTGTTGGCTTAGCTGGTAATCATCTTATCTTGGAATGTTAATGGCGTGGGATTGATTTCTATTGTGTGCATTTTTATTTTATTAATATCTCATCACTACCACTTGGATTTTTATCGACAGATATCGTCTATTTGCTTTATATCAATATATTATCCATCAAATTCAATTTTTATACTTTTGTTTTTCAATGAGTTTGATTTTTTTAATATTGTTTATCATGTGGTTTATGTTATTTATTATACGATTATTAAAAATACTAATGAGATGTGTATTTATTTCTTGGGATGTTATTTATTTTTGTTTACTATTTATATCATAAATCATTTAAAATTTAAACTTTTTTTTCTCAATTTATTAATTAAAATATAATTTAATATTGTATGCAATTTTTGCCCAAATGTATAATCATAGGATGTTAATATAATTTTTTTATTGCGGTTTTTTGGATTGGGGAAAAATCACCGTGAAATCTTTACGCAATGATAGATTGAGAAATTTTTAAAGAAATGACATTGACAATGGTGCAACAAAATCAATATTATTTAATTATAACTTTTTATACGAATTTTGCTTATATATAGAGGGTCCTTTTTAAGTATATATGCTCCGGGCCTAAAAAATGATAGAACCGATATTGTACAATGGTTAATTATGAAAAGTATCAATAATTTTTTATACATTGCTAATAAGTAATAAGAACTATCAACTTTAGTCATGTTTAAACTTTTTACTTCTTATCAACCAAAACCCTCATCAGTACGTTTTTATCATTTATAACAATGAAAAAATATTTTTATTATTGATATCATTAAACTTCTTATGTTACGATTTAGACCAGGCAATCAGGTCGTGTTTTCGAGTGTTGGGTTCGGATTTAATGTCAAATTTATGTCTATCCATTTAACCAATTAATTTGTAGACCGGATTCAATTACTCTCAAAATTTTGTGTCGAGTTCATGTCAATCCACACGTCATTGACTCATTTTGTTTATTTAAAAAAAAAAAAATCAGTTTTCTTTTCGTTTTTTGGGTTCAGTTTTTCAATTTTCAAGTAGCTATTCTGTTGGATTAATTAAAAATTTTTTTTAAAAACATATAGATCAGAACTATACAATCCAAATAATAATTACAATAAAATATATGGTTTAAAATAAATTAAATATCGATTATTATAAATTTGATTCTTTACTTTTGGTTTTGCTAATATATACTAAATTGATAGTTTTTTTATTACTTTTTTAAAAGTACTAGTCTATTACCCGCGAATTACGCGAATATTTTTAATATATATAAAATATAATAAATTAAAAGGTAAAGATATAAATAGTATTTCTTTTAAACAAAACTACATAAATATATATGAATAGTAATTATTTTCTTATATTTTTTAAAAATTTTATTATATTATATTATAATTAATAAGTTAGTAGAGTATTAGATTTTGTTTGGTTTGATTTGAAATTAAAAGTAAATTATATTATATTTGGATAGAATTAAATTAAATTTCTTTATTATTATTTTTAATACTCATAAATGACACGTGTCGATTTATGGTGATGACGCGTGGCTTCACAAGAGAAGAGTATGATTACTCTTTTATTAGTATTTATAGATTATAGATAAAAAGGTCATTTAAGTTGATTTCGTCTTGGCCCAAAATTTTTGTATTGATCTAGTTTTCAACTCACCTCGAATTCACTTTTTTCTAATGATTGCAACTTACGACATGACCTAAAACACGACACAAGCTCAACACGAAAAACGATACAAAATCGAAACAGTTTGAAAATGGATCGGCATGAAATTGACTCGAAAATTTTGGGTTGAGTTAGGGATAGTGTTTTAAATAAAATATAATTTTGAAAACTAAATAAAACAAATTTAATGATATTCAAATTTATAATTTTGTTAAAAAGTGAATATTTATTAATTTATTTTAGTCAAAATGTATTATTAAATTGTTATTTATTTATTTATTATAATTTCATCCTATGTCTTAAAAACCCAAATTGAACAAAAAAAAACTGGGGCGCGTTTAGTTATCGAGAATTTTCAAATTTTCCATCTCACTTTTCAACAAAAATGAAAACTTGTTTACTTAACAACAATTTCATTAATTTTCATTTCATTTTTTAAAATAACACTTTTCATATTCTCTCTCTTACTTTTCTATTACCTACCCTATTTCTTTATAATAATCTCTTTCTCTCTCTTACTTTTCCATCACCTATCCTATTTTTCTTATTTTATAATCACTCATCTTATTTTCCTTAAAACTAAAACTTCATCATCTAAACAAGTTTTCACTTTTCATAGAAACCCTTGTTTTTTTCTAAAAACTATAACTTGAAAAATGAAACTGAAAAATGACTAGTTTTCGTCAACTAAACGCAACCTGAATATCTACTTTAATAAGTGAACATCGAAGCGACAAATGAAAGACAAATGAAAAAAATGAAAACCGATTTTGAAAGCAGAAAACTAAATATACTTGTAGTCATATTTAGTTAACCTATTTTTAACGAAAATTTTTGTCGAAAATAAGGATTTTTAGAAAACGCGTTCAGATCCATTGTTTTTAGATGTTTTCATTTTTTAATTTATAACTACTCGTTGAAACTTCATTTTATGTTTTTGTACTGTATTTTCATTTTCAAATGAAAGAGAGGGTTTTGTAAAGAGTGTGTATGATGATTGAATGGAAGAAAAAAAAAATCCTTTTTAACCCTTCTAACCATGTTTTGATTATAAAATGTGTTTTAAGAAAACTGTTATTGTTTTCAGTTTTACTAAATAATCACATTGAAAATTTTCATCAACTAAACAGACTCTAAATAAGTTAACTCATGGGTCGACATGATCCCAAAATGAAAAAAAATTTGAGATGATTCGAACCTAACCGAAAATAATCGAGTCAAAATCAATTCGACAAAATTTGATATGAAAACTTGTTAACACAGACACGACCAATTCGAAGAACGTTCGATCACAGACTTTAGTTTTTCAAGGCAGGTTATTAATTGCAACAATGATAGCATTGAATTAATACAATTTTTGGTTTGCTGTTTTGTATTCTTTGAAAAGTTAAATAATAAATTTATGTAATCTTAATTTAGATATTTTTAGGGTTTTAAATTTAGATCTTTAATTCTTTTATATGCGTTTGGATCGTTGGAATTTGATATGACAGGATTTATAAATAATAAGATTTTGATATGATAAGATTTGAAAATGATAGAACCAAAAAATGAAAGGATTATAGAAAACTTAGTTTAAGAGATTATATAATAATTGGGGTAAAGAGATGATGATAAAAAGAGGAGGTTGGGGGAATACCAAATGCCCAATGAAATTAAATTCTTTCCTCTTTTTTCAATCAAACATATTAAAATCCAAATCATAAATGAGGTGTTCAAATCCTTCAAACCAAACACACACTTAAAATAACAATAAATCGATAATCTTATAGTTTTGATGGGTATATTATTGGTTGATAATGAAATGTAACAATAACTAAAGAGAGAATAAATAATGAGAAATTATGAATGATATAGTAATATGTCAAGAGATAAAGTAAAGAGTTAATTACAAAAATGGTCATTGGTTGTCCTAAACTTTGGATTTGGTCCCTGAACTTTTAATTTTGCAGAAACGGTCCTTATTTTCATAGTTTGTTTGCAATTTTGGTCCCTCAACCTATTAACTTTTCTAATATGACCAAATTGCCCTTATTTTGATGCAAACTATAGGGACCATTTCTACAATTAAATTTATAAGTCTTTTTTATTCTTAATTAAATAAATTATTTTTTTAGTGTCACTTCAATTTAATAAACTATAAAAAAAAATTAATTATTTATATTGGTTCATAAATGATTTAGATATTTTTAGTCTTAATTAATTTTAATTTACTATAATCAAAGTGTAAACCAATCAAAATTTATAATAAAAAAAATCATTTATGTTTAGAAATTATTTTTACAGGTTTCATAAATAAGAAATTTTTTCTCTATAATTATTTATATTGGTTCATACACTTATAATAAAAAATATTTGTGTTGATCAAACCACAAAGATCATTTATGTAATTGACTCTACTTTATTTTTATGTTAATTAACTTAATAAATTATAAAAAAAAATTATTTATGAGCCAACAGTTTAATTAAAGTTAAAAATATTAAAGAAATTAAATAAATAAAATTTAATGTTTAATTTGACCGAGTTAAAAAGAACTTCCAAATGGTCTAAGACAACTCAAATTTTTTTATTTAACGTATCAATTATTTTAACGTTTTAATTTTTAGTTACACCAAAAACGATTTAAAATTTTAGGTTCATATTACATCTTTGAGATCATGATTAACAACTTTAATCATCAAACTTTGGTTTGTTAGACCTTTACATAAAAATCGAGAAATATAAATAGGTTTTTATTTTTTTTCGTCTTTCAATTTTACTTTTCATTTTAATTCGATTAAATCGACACCTTAAAAATTTGAAACATTTAGATTTATCACTTTACCATTATCACCTTGTGTTGATTAAATGTGAACGGATTATAAAATAGAATATTTGGCCGATTTTATTTAAGAAGAAAGTAAAATATATTTGACCAACAAACATATTTTTATTATAAATTTATGAACCAACACAAATAATTATAGAGTTAAATATTTTTATAATATTTTATATAAGAAACCTCTAGAAAATAGTTTCTAAACATAAATTATTTTTTCGGTTATAAATTTTGATTGGTTTACACTTAGATTCACTACTACAAAATGAGCCTGTTGCAACCTTTTGAAAACAACTTTTATATGATTAGTTGCATTAGATTCTAAAGCAAGTTAAAAAAAATAAAGGTTGCATTAGAAGATCTAATGCAACATTTAACTTAAAAAGTTACATATTTGATTGAAAATGGCAACATTTATAAGAAAGGTTGCATTTGTTATAGATTAAAAGTAACCTTTATTTTAAAAGGTTGCATATGTCTAAAATAAATGTAACTTTTTTTAAAAAAGTTACATAAAAAATGTGATTTTAATTTTTTTTTATTTTTCGTTAAAATAAAATGGCTTAAGTATCATTTTTACCATTTAACATTCAAATTTGTCTCATTTAGCCACCAAACTATATTTTGTCCTGATTTAGCCACTAATTAAACTTTAGTTTAATGTTCTATTTTGGGGAAAATTTATAAAACTAATGGCTAAATCGGTAAAAAAAATTACGATAGTTTAGTGGCTAAATCGAGACATTTTTCGGTGGTTAAATCGGTAAAAAGAAAGTTAAGTGGCTAATAAAAATAGTTTAATGACTGAATAAAAAAAATCGGTAAAAAAAATACAAAAAATAGTTCAGTGGCTAAATCGGGACAAAAAATAGTTTAATGGCTGAATAAAAAAATCTAAAAGTTGAATGATCAAAATGGCATTTAACCCAAATAAAATATATAACTGTTTACACTCTCACATTTTCACTTCAATGATATCATTTGCAGAAAACCGTCTCCCCTCCCAACAGCTGCCGCCCCCAACCCTCGCCGCCCTCACCCTCCGTCGACCCCATCCCTCACCGCCCGCACCCTCCACCCCTCGTTGCCCTCACCCCTTGCCGCCCCAACCACTTGATTTTTCAGCGTTTTTCATTTTCCGGTTTTCTATTTCCTTTGCGCACCCTGCTCTCTAAAGCACCGATAGATAGGGCACCATTTGTCCCTCTTCGCTTATTCGTCAAAAGATCGATTGAAGTTGTTGACGGGAGGAGAACATCGCGGTGACGCCGCCCATGTCCACGACGGAGGAGATTTTTCAGGACCAAGGTCTGGAGCATGATTGGTGGTCCGTACTATCGCCCCAAGCACTGGAAGCAAAACACAGTCTTCGCCAAGGCTGGTATTGTCCTCATTTGCATCCCCATTGCCATGAAATCTGCACGGCTTGAGGTCTGTTTCTATGTACCGATCACTTACATCCTTGTAATTTTCAGTGCTTTACAATGTGGAAGATCTAGATTTGGGCGTCCCTTGAGTTTAGATTGATCCAGATTTTGAATTCTAGGGTTTCAAATTCTACTGATTTCAATTAAAACCTATGCCCTAATTTGTTGTAAGGGCTTGCGTGATAATAATGAAATCACACCCGTATCAATCGCAGACTCCAGTGAACGCATTTTCTAAGCTTAGCATAGCTACTATTGCTTGGCCTTTGATAGTCATAACAGTTCTCTAAATCGGTTTTGATAATATGACCATTCTGATTCTAGTTACTTTTATCATAAAGGATCATAATAATATGATTTAAAGAACCGCCTAAGAAATTGTTGTACTGTAAGAAAGCTCAAGATTGTGATGATCGTGCCAAATCTTTCTCCTGTTTGGCTAGATGGCTTTATTTCAATATATTGATCATGACTTTGTGATTTTTAGTTGTACTCTTTGCAGGTATGAAAAGTTACAACATATTTGCAGTCAGCACCAGATAGGGGTGTTACTTATTGCACATCATGCTGATGATCAGGTCCGTTTACATGTGGTATATGATCAAAAGTGATTTTCGTGTATTCACTTGTTTATTTTTTTGAATTGGGCTTGCTCAACTTCTTTATGAGAAAGAAACGAGGCCTGCACAACTGTTTGAAGCTTTCTTTGGATATGTCGATATCATGTTTGAGGGGATGCTTGGATGTGTGTTTTGAATGTGATTATTGTGATTTAAAATTCAGAGATAGATAATTATACACTAAGAGTTAAATATTTTAAAAAAATGATTGTAGATGCTAAGAAATGAGCAAAATGCAGGCAGAACTATTCATTCTTAGACTATCTCGCAATAGTGGCGTGCTTGGACTTGCTGTTATGTCATTGGCAACTCAATTGTTCGCTACACATCCTGATGGAACTTCACATAGCATTTTACTTGTTCGACCTCTTTTAGATTTCTCAAAACAGGATCTGTATAAGGTCAGCTATTGTTTTTGCATTTTTAAAGTTTTAGTTGTTTCATATAATTGAGTTTTAAGTAAGATTTTTTATATGATTTGTAGATGATAAGATTACCATTGAGACAATGAATTAATCGCAATAGACAAGTGGCTAGTTTATTCAAATGTTGGACCTTGGAAAGGTAGCTCATTTAGCTTGGAAGAAGATAAACATCTTGGAAATGCGATTCACCGAGTGCATGTTTCATCATTGGTTTGTTCTTTTCATATCTATAAATTAATTATATTTATATTTTGTATAAAATTATAGTTGTATTAGTTGTGCTTGCAATATTTTGTGTATACATACAACACACATTTGCTTAGTTATTATTGATGCAGCAGGATAACCCGTAATTGATCACTTAAATCCCATGTTGGTGTTTGTTTGGAAGCAAATATTCAGAACCAACGAGATAAATTAGTTGAAGATGCGATGAAGAAGCTTATGGAAAAATTGTTCTCTTCAAGTTTGTGAGTTTCTAGCATGAGTTATCGTCTATGTTTAGTTCAAGGTATGATGTCATCACGATCATAACAAGTATAATTATT
This sequence comes from Centrapalus pauciflorus, assembly GCA_020465985.1. Taxonomy (NCBI): domain Eukaryota; kingdom Viridiplantae; phylum Streptophyta; class Magnoliopsida; order Asterales; family Asteraceae; genus Centrapalus; species Centrapalus pauciflorus. The sequence goes on from JAANYP010002741.1 coordinate 462,427, forward strand.
TCATCAATTTGATTTTTTTGGTTTGAGTTAGTTGCTTATTATTATTACTTCTGTGTGACAGGTAACTTTGTTTTGGGATATCGATATATATACGAAGACCGATGTTTTTTAGAGGATTTAGATACCTTTTGTCATTATAATTAACAATTATTATATGAAATATTGTGTATTGAGATTATTGTGTAATTGGTGAAGGATTTTGATACCTTTTAATTATTGTAATCGGCATTTTTTGAATTGGTGATGCTTATTAATTGTATTCGTGTATTAAAACGTTGTACTTTGTGTATCTAAATTCCTAAATGTTGCATTTAAAAATAAAAAAAGTTACATTTGAATGTTAAAAAAGTTGTATTTGAGCATAAAAAAGGTTGCTTTTGAGCACTAAAAATAGTTGTATTTTAATGTGAAAAAAGTTGCATTTGAATATAAAAAAAGTTGCATTTGAGTTTGAAAAATGTTGCATTTGATGTAAAAAAAGGTTGCATTTGAATGTGAAAAAGGTTGCATTTGCTTGTAAAAAGGTTGCATTCTAAAAAGGTTGCATTTCTATGATTAATGCAACTCTTTCAAAAAAGGGTGCATATTCTATCAAAAAAGTTACTTTAGACCTAATGCAAGAGGACATAATGCAACTCTTACTAAAAGGTTGCTTTAGGCATAATGCAACTTTTTACAGGCCTAATGCAACATTTTGTCAAGGTTGCAATAGACTCGTTTTGTTGTAGTGATTATAGTAAATTAAAATTAATTAAGACTAAAAATATCTAAATCATTTATGAACCAACATAAATAATTAAATAATTCTTTTCTTTTATTTTATAGTTTATTAAATTTAAGTAACACTAAAAAAATAATTTTTTTAATTACGAATAAAAAAGACTTAAATAATTAGTTGTAGAAATGGTCCCTATAGTTTGCATCAAAATAAGGGTAATTTGGTCATATTAGAAAAGTTAATAGGTTGAGGGACCAAAATTGCAAATAAACTATGAAAATAAGGACCGTTTCTGCAAAATTAAAAGTTCAGGGACCAAATCCAAATTTTAGGACAAACCACATGGACCATTTTTGTAATTAACTCTAAAGTAAAATATAAAGATAATATATTCGTTTTTAAAATCTCTCGAAAAAAACATTAATAAATTAAAATGAATAGTGCTATTTTAATTTTATAAAGGTAGATACAAAAGTATGATGATTTTTATTGCTTATTTGTTATCGAAAAAATTATTATACTTTTATATTTTTGCTTATATTTATCAATTTGTTCTATTTAGGTCTGTTTGGTAAAACTAGCTGGAGCTTATGTTAGTTGGAGTTTTATTAAATGTGTTTGATAAAGTAATTAATTAGGGTTGGACAATATAAAATTACAGAAAAACACATATAAATAAATAAACCAAATTGGAATCATACTTTATCAAGGCCATTTAGTAATTTTATTTACCAAATGCTCAAGTTACTTAGGCCACAGGGAGTGGTTGGCGAGAATGTCAAGCAAATCTGCAGCCACGTCAACGCTACATCAGCTTTGCCATCCTTTGCCATTTTGAGGGTGTGGATGCCAATTTGCCATTCTTTTTTTTTTATCTTCAATTTAAATTTAAAATAAAAACATTGAAATAAAAAGTAAAATAATGATATTAAAATAAAACATTAAATGATGAACATTAAATTTTAAAAAATAAAATAAGAACATTAAAATTTAAAATTAAAATAAAATAAGAACATTAAATTTTAAAAATTAAAGTAAAAACATTAAAATGAAAACTAAACACGTGAAGTTTTGGTTCGAACATTTGTTTTCAAAATTATCAACCGGATCAACGTTGAGATCAATTTTTTGAACACCCCAAATATATTCAATGTTTTTTTTTTAGAATTTGAAATGATAAAAATGAAAGAATTTATATAATATGTTGGTTTGTTTAGTTGAGAAATATGAAATAATATGTTTGTGTATATAAAAAGTATTGATATATATATATATATATATATATATATATATATATATATATATATATATATATATCACACATGTATATATACATCAATATTTAAATGGAGATAGAGTAGAATTGTGTCTCGGCATTCAAATGCCGATGCCGAGATTTTTTTTGCCAATGCCATGGCCAAGGGGTGGTGTTCAAGCTTGGTACCATGGCAATGCCATGCAATACCGAGACCACTCCCTGTGGCCTTAAAGTATCTTATGCTTTTAATAAGCTCCGGAAAAAAATGTCAACCAACCTTAACTTATGGATAAAAAGTAGTTAAAACTATTAGAAAATCCTAAGCTTAACCACATAAACTCAGGGGCGGATGCAATATAGAGTTTTGGGTGTCACTCGATACCTATAAAATTTTAAAATACTGATTTACGTATGAATCAAAAATTCGAGTGACACCTAGGATTTTTTTTGAGTGACACCTACGAAAACTTTATAAAAGTATTATATACATATCTAATTTATATTTGTTGATTTCGTTACCCAAACTTATTAAAATATTGCTGAGTTTAATCATAAAAAATTAAAAGAAAAACATAAGCCCGTTAGAATTAAAAAGGATAAGAGACAAGATTCAAGAATCAGCCCAAAAACATTAAAAAAGCCCGGAAAAAAACTAACCCAAACATTGTTGAAAACAACGGTCTAATTGGTTGAAAACCCCCTAATCGATATCATCGTTTCATCGGTTATGGAGGTGCTTAATATGTTAAAAAATCCATAACCTTGTGATTCTTTTCGGGACTAACACATAAGTCAATTAAAAATCCAAACGTAAGAAATTAATTTTTAATAATTTATCAAATAGTGTTAACTTTACTAAAGAAAATCATAAGTTTAGTAAGCAAAAACTTAATTTTAGTAAAAAAAATGTCTAAGATTTTTAATGATTTATCAAATATTGAGGATGTGAAAGACGATCCAATATTTTCTAAATTTATTGGAGTCCGCGAGCTTGCTAAAGTAACGGTGAAACTAGGAAACATCTTTCGTTTCATTTCGTTTATCAATTGTTGAAGATAATTTTTGTCGGTCGAAACTGCGACAGTTGAGAGATGGTGTCGTACTATGTACTTTTGTATTTATAAAAATCTTGTTATTTGTTAATTTTGTGTTGACAACCTGTTTCGGCAACCCGATTCGTCTTAGAATATATCTTGAAAATCTAACCATTAAAGTTGCTTTAAAAAAGTGACACCGATAACAAAAAATCCTAGATCCGTCCCGGCATAAACTACACGTCAAACATACTCTTTTATCACGTGACACCACAATAATTGAATTCCTTATGTTTTGTTCATGAATTCAGAAGGACAATGAGAAACAAAAAGTAACAAATAATGAAAGAAATTAATATTTTTGTTTGTGTTCTTGAACAGGAAGGAAATGAAAGAAAATAAATAAAAAAGTTTATAATCTTGAATAGGAAGAAAACAAAAATAAATATGTATTTTTAATATTATGTGATTATGTCTTTATAATATTTTCCTAATTATTTTATGAAAAAAGTGTTTTTATACAGAGATAAGAAAATAATCTTTTTCCTTCCGTGTTTGGAAAGAAATATTGGAAAGAAAACATCACTCTTTTCATTTCCTTTCCCCTACAAATGTTTACCATGTTCTCGAATCAATTAAAACGGAGAAAAGGAAAAAAAGTGGGAGAAAGTAAAAAAAAAGGTAAAGCTATACATTAGCAACCTACTTTTGAAAATGTATCGATATGGTACGTCTACTTTTTTAATTGTCCATATGGTACGTGTACTTTAATTTTCTGTATCGATATGGTCATTCTACATAATAGAGCCCGGTTTTTATATACGAAACAGGGTTTTAATGGTATGAAAAACATGGGTCTATTACAAATATGGTCATATCGGTATGAAAAATTGAAGTATATGTATCATATCGATATTTAAAAAAGTAGACGTACCATATTGATAAATTTTCAAAAGTAGATTACTATTGTATGACTTTACCAAAAAAAAAAAAGTTGTGTTCTTTTATCATATTTAAGGAAGGAAGACAATCGAAGAGGAAAGAAAGTAACAATAGTTTTCTTTTCAAAAGTTTCTTCCCAAATATGGAAGAAAGTGAGGGAAAGAGTTGTCAATGTAAATTACAAAGAAACAAAAGTTTTTATTTTCTTTCCTTTATCTTCAAGAACATGAATTTTCTTTCATTCATCTTTCTTTCCTCCTGATCTCTTCTCTTTCTTTCTTTCATATTTCTTTCCTCCACCCTTCTTTCTCGTATTTTTTTTCTTTTCAAATACGAGAACAGAGTGTAGAATGATTTTTTTTCCCTTTTTCCCCATTTTCCTTTTTTATATCTTTTCCACCATTTTTTTTTTTTTTTTTTTTTTTTTTTTTTTTTTTTTTTTTCATTTTCCTCCGTAAGTTAGTTTCAATAACACAAGATTGTTGCTTTTTTTAAGAGCAAACAAACAAATTGTTTATTTGTTATCAGTCAGAATTTTGCTTTGTATAATTATTGAACAAGCAAACTCAAATTACATGAATTAATTTGTTAGGAAACAGAGGATAAAAAGAAATAATTTGAAATGAAATCAAATTACCAAAACGATATATATGAATCAAGGACATGAAGAACATTATCCTTAAGGATATTTAATCTCATTTGGTCGTTGATGGTGATGGTTAAATTCCTCCTAGTAACTCCTTGAATCTAAGAAATCATTACCGAACGATCCAATGAATGTGTACGACATAATGACAGTGTAATAAGTCCTTGAATCATATTTATTGTCATTGTTGAAGAAAAAAACTACAAAAGGATGATGCAAAAGTAGATTATTAAAATTATATAGGATGATCTTGTGAATATAAAACAATCAGTGGTGATTGATCCTGCCAAAAGCATCTCCTCTCAAATGACAGATTGACAGTGTTAACTAATAATTCTTATATATGTGAGTAGGCAAAGGATCATTTGTGAACACTTTATTCGTTGTGAACATTGTGAACAACCACAAAATGACCTTGAATCTTATGAATCTTATTTCAGATACTACTGAACCCTTCTATTAAACTATGAATCTTGTTGGATTTCATAAATTTTGTTGAATCCTATGAATATGACGTATCTTATGAGTCATGTTGAATCTTATGAATCTTGTTACAAACACTGTTATAAACCTTTTGAATGTTGTGAATCTTGTTGTGAACACTTTTATTAACCCTTTTGAATCATATGAATATTGTTACAAACACTTGTTGATATATATAAATGCTTATATGTATTTTTTTATTAGTTCATAACGAATAACTTGTTCACAATGGATATAATCCCTATATGTATGTATGTATGTATGTATGTATGTATGTATGTATGTATGTATGTATGTATGTATGTAGAGAGACGGGTTCAATGGCAAACCCTTACACATACATACACACATACACACACACAGGTGTGTGTGTGTGTGTGTGTATATATATATATATATATATATATATATATATATATATAGATGAGATCATTGCAGAACCTAAATTTAGTGTAGAACTGTAGAACCAATATCGTCCATAGATTAGAATAATCTAATGGTCTTAAGTTTGGAATTAGTGAAAAAAAGATTGGTAATAGTGATATTTTAATTCTTGGAGGGGTAAAAAAGGAAAAGATTGGAAATAGCAAAAAGTTTGACATTAGCAAAATAAATATTTTTTTTTCTTTAAATTAAAATAACATTAATATTATTAATTTTTAAATCAAAAAAATTATACCATAAAAACGAGAATTTTATACTCTTTAAAACGAGACCGGTCATGATATATTTTTTTCGAAAAAATTTTACGTGTTTATTTTTCGTAAAAAAATAATTACCCAGACCACGATGCAATATATCATGGTGAGATAATGAGATCATTCGATATCGAATAAACACTTTGATATCGTATATTTAACGTCAATGCAACACCGCATATACGCTCATTATTAACAGAGCTAAAATAATAGTCACAATTAGTAGTCAAAGTTGGTGGATTTAACGAGAACAGTTATGATATATATTTTTTATTTTTCGTAAAAAAAATTTTACCCAGACCACGATGCAATATATCATGGTGAGATCATGAGATCATTCGATATCGAATGAACACTTTGATATCGTATATTTAATGTCAATGCAACATTGCATATACGTTCATTAATAACAGAGCCAAAATAATAGTCACAATTAGTAGTCAAAGTTGGTGGATTTAATGAGAACGGTTATGATATATACTTATTTATTTTTCGTAAAAAAATTTTTACCCAGACCACGATGCAATATATCATGGTGAGATCATGAGATCATTCGATATCGAATGAACACTTTGATACCGTATATTTAACGTCGATGCAACACTGCATATACGTTCATTATTAACAGAGATAAATAATAGTCAAACTTAGTAGTCAAAGTTGGTGGATTTAACGAGAACGGTCATGAATATATTTTTTTGAAAAAAAATTTATGTGTTTATTTTTCGTAAATTTTTTTTACCCATACGACCATTCGATGTCGAATGAACACTTTGATATCGTATATTTAACGTCGATGCAACACTGCATGTCCATTATATATTAAAAGAGTAAAAAAAAAGTCAAAGTGGACAGTCAAACTTGGTAGGCTGCTATTAATTCAATGTTAATTGTATAATTACCATCTTATCCCTAGTGTTATATTATAATCTAATGGTTTAGATTGGTTCTATGGTTCTGCACTAAATTAAGGTTCTGCAATGATCCCAACCCTATATATATATATATATATATATATATATATATATATATATATATATATATATATATATATATATATATATATATAGGGCCGGGATCAATAGGGAACCATGTTAGACTGGGAAACCGGAGTCCATATCCATGTTTAGTTATAAGTTTAAAAGGGTAATATAGTCAATTAGGTTTATCTTAATTAATAGATGACAACTAATAAATTAATAGATCCCTTAATTATAGGGATTTATTTCCATAACATATCTATAATAAATTTCAAAATGGGTTTTAATGAACATGTTCAATTTGATTCGACAATTGGTATTAGTGTACATGTTCAATCGGATTCGACAATGAGTTTTAGTGAACATGTTCAATCGTATTTGAGAATGGGTTTTAGTGAACATGTTCAACCGGATGTGTCAAATAAATGTATTTATTATTTTCATCAAACCATTCATGGAGGTTCAATTTCATATACATGTTATTGAACATGTGCAATCAGGGTTTATGGTGTTTTTAAAACGTTTTGGTGATAAACCAATATTGACAGTATTGAACATGTTCAATCGTGGTTTTTGGTGTGTCATCATTGCACATGTTCAGTATGGGTGTAAGGAATGATATTAACTGAAATTGAGATTTTCATGGGATACACGAAATCTTTGATTTTGATTTAAACTTTTTTTAATACCATTTTTACCCCCAACATTAATTAATGTGGGAAAAAAATTTAAGCAAAATTTATATTATAATATAATGATTTTAATGATAAATGATTGGCTATAAATAGTTTCCCGATACCCCAGTCTAACATGGTACCCCATTGATCTTGAATACACACACACATAGTCGTGATTGTTGGTATCCGTAATCTTACCTCGTTGGCAGCAAAGCAGCACATCAACGTTGGTAGCCTCATCCCTCTCGATGTAGTCGGTTTTACAACGTTTTCCAGGTTTGATTTTAATTTGGTTTAGAGTCTTGTTATTTGATGATATTAATTTGCACAAATCTGGTATGTTAGATTCCATATTTCTAGTATAGTTTGTTTTCCAATTTGCTGCTATGGTTTATGATTATTGATTTTTTTTATTTCATCTCTACTTTATCAGCTCTGTTTTTTGTTCGATTCCATCTCACATTATATGTCCATTCCGACTCCTCAATATGTTCCTTGTTGACACATTTTGTTATTTTTTTTTTCTTTATGAGTTAGTGGAATATGTTGTCTACTAATGTAAACATGAGCTTTTTTATCAGCTGAGAATAATTTTTACATGATTTTTATAATATCAATTGAAAGAAATTAAGGTTTAAAAGTTGTCAATGGATGTCATATTGTTTGTGTGCATTTTAAGGCATGTTAAGATGTTATGTAGAGTTTATTCTTGAATTATAAAAATTTGAGTACTCATGGAGTGACTTGTTTAGATTGAGACATTCAAATAATGATTTTCAAATCATGAATGTCTTGTATATGTGAAGAAGTAAAAAATTTGAGTTTAGTGTAAACTTTATTTCTTTTTTTCTTTCTTTCTGACATAAAGAGACTTAAAACATGAAAAGATAATAAAGTTGTATCATCTGTTATCTATGTCAACCTTTGTTCATACTTAATTATCATATAGGTTAAAAAAAAACTTATAAATTTAAACAATTTACATTTCATCATAGCATATATACACATATCCAGTTAAGATATTTAATCTAGTTGATCGAAAACTGAAGACGATGAAACCATTGGGAATGATGTGAAATAGATGGAACGATAGAGGGGTCGATGTCGCAACCAGCTGTATAAGATCGACAAGTGAATCCACTTGCATGTGTTGTGGATGTGATCCTTTTGTTAGAATGTTAACTTGTTCTTTTCTTGCATGCATGGAGACAACTTCTTCATGTGTCTTTTTCTTCCATGTTAATTTCTTTTCAACCATGATGCTGATCTTTTATATATATATGCAATCTTAACTATATATATGCACATGCATGTATCTATTTAGAAGAAAAAAAGAATTTGCATTGTTTCGTTTCGTGAGCACATAAAGACAGATAGTATTGCACCTGTGCAATACAGCTGTTAAATAGTCAAATCTTATTTATTCGTTTCTTGTCAAAAACAATATATGTTTTAAGATACATTTTAATAGACACCTTATACAAGTGTTTAATATTGATGATTATATTCTTTTAATTTTAATTATATATTTACAACTATGTAAATAACAGTTATAATTGAATAGAAAATTTTGTTTAAAATTATAAATATAAACACAAAAGTTGAGATAATCTATTGTTCTCTCACATTTGGTTGAGCAATAGGGATGATGTTAGGCTTGACAAAAAAAATATTTTTGATTGGATACCGAAATTCAATCTGACTTAACCAGAGAATCCCTTAACCATATTTAACCAGAGATGAGAAACACTTTAATCACCAACAACGATCCCATTTAAGATTATGATATAAATTTTATGTTTATTTTGTTTATAATACGAATTATTCACTAAAATTTATATAAATCATATCTAAAACATGTTGGTAATTTGTCAGGATGATGAGTATATTCATTCCTTTTAAATTCTATCATTTTCTTCACACTAAGATCATATTAAATTTTCTTTCTTTATAACCTTGTTTTTTTTATCAATGTTGTACTCATCTTTTTATCCTAACCCTAATAACATTTTTTTATTTAAAAATGGAAGCGAGAAAAAGAAACAAATGAAAGAGAGTTATCTTTTTTTTGAACAACAAATGTTAGTGGTTAGTGATTAGCATCATTGTTAGAAACCTTGAGGGTAATTCAAACCCCACACCTCCACCTAAGGAGAAACACTATTGGCAAGACTCGAACCTCATACTTCAACCAAGGGGAACCCCTCCCACTGGTGTCTATTTTACTAAACACTAATCTTATAATAAAAATGGAACTAATCCAAGCTAAAACTAATAGACAATAGGCAAGTGTAACCTATCGTATAGTAGGATAGTTTAGGTAAGAACTGAGTATCGATCTCAGGGAAACGATGCAGAATGATGATAATAAGTCTTTGGTTACTAATTAATCATGGACAATAAGTAGTTGTATCTAAATAACTATTATAATGAAACAAATGAACTAACTTAGACTATGAAGCAGAACAAACAAAAGCAGTGGATTGTTTAATGTCAAAACAATGCATTCACTTAGAATCAATCCCCCTAGTCTCGATGATAGCATTTAAGCTCGATATTGAATTTAACTCATGTGATTCTTAAGCCAATTAAACTTCCTGGTCAGGTTATTTAACTTTATGAATATTGGAAAGACACGTGAAGTTCTTCACTATATCCACCTCAAAACATGCAATTAAAACACAACCACTTTGATTATTGAAGTTATTTGATTAAGAATAATCCAAGTTATGCAAGATGGTTCATCTCAATGTAACTTCACTTGTAAAGTCATAAACTGGAAAAACCATAACAACTTCTTTTTACCGGTTCCGGTTTCAAGAAACGATTAACTGGTAAAACAATTAGTCGAAATAAATATTCAAAACAAAAGGCTTTCGCCACAAATTGAATTGACTATTTATTGAATATTAATGAAATCCCAAGTTTTTACCAAACAAATGTAACCAAATAAAACAATGAAATCAAAATAATGATTCAATCCAATAACGTTATCATCTAAACTAGGGTTCAATCATCTAAGTAAATGCAAAAGAAAATCACCCCATGGTTAGGGTTACCATCATCTCAATCAAAATACTAACAAAAGAATCCATGAAAGATACCAAACTAATGTTAGAATGATGAATGGAGAAGTCGGATTCGTAAGATTCTTCAATTGTTCTTCACAAAAATCGTATCTTGATGCTTGGAATCGTCCTCTTCCCTTTGCGTTGCTCTCTTCCTTCTTTTCTTCCCAGCCGTCGCCTCCTCCTCTCCAAGCTAGGGTTTCCTCCCCTTTACAAACTTCCCCCTACTTCCCTTTATTGGCGTGCGCTCAAGGTTTCATTTCCATGGCCATGTTTTCCTTTATGCAGCAGCGCTCTTATCTACAAATCCATGGCCATGGATTGTCTTTCATATGCAACAGGCGGGCGTTATCTTCAAATCCATGGCTTGTCTAAATTCCATGGTCATGGAATGTTCTTCTTTGTATCCAATAGTTTGATAGTTTATCAATAAATCTTGACATTGCATCATTCGTTTTCCTTAATTCGCAAATGTCTGCTACAAACCTTCGGAAACAAAATTATTTCATTTCAGTATCGAATTTGAAAGTTTAGCTATCAAAACACACTTAAATGAGGGAGATATGCCAAGAAAAATATGTATAAAATCAACAACATCAAATATCCCCACACTTAAGCTTTGCTTGTCCTCAAGCAAAATCTCTCTAAAAGTAATTACCTCAATTAGCCTTGCTTTACAAAACAATAGTTCTCTGGGACATTATCTTGAACGAATGATATTAATACTTTTGTAAGTAAAACTATCGAATGCAAACCAAACAAGAAATTCACATGATGCTAGATCATAGATATTTAGCATTCATGAAAGTCGCTTTTGAATTAGTCTACATAACCAAAGCACCTCACAATAGGATTCTCTCAAACACTCGAATGTGTATCAGGGTTTCTTTTCAAGACAAATTCACTCAAGCCAAGTCGTGGAACATGCTACTATCATAAGCTTGATTGAGAATCAAATCTCCACCACTAAACATGAGAATGAGGCAAAATGAAGGTCTTCCAAAGGGTTGCAACGAGGCTAGGGGTAAAAGGTAGGGTACAAAGGATAAACAGTGTGAAATAGTCCTTAATCCGACACTTTAAAGCACGAGCTGTTAGCTAAAGAAAAACGTAATCACAACTTGAACAATTACAATAGACTGAACTCTAACCAAATAGAGAAATAAATACAAATGAGCATAAGGATAAAACTATACTTTATTTTTTTTTTCTTTCTTTTTCTCTTGTATTTTCTTCTTTTTTTTCTTTTTTTTCTGCTTTTTTTTTTTGAACTTGAGATTCTAAATACTAAGCATAATTACATGAAACTCAAAAACTGAAAGAAAATAAAATTTAAACTAAACAGCTGGAATTGAGATCGGATTAAGACTAAGGGTAATGATAGCCAAACGGATTAAAAAGGTTAGCAGCAAAGGTTATAACTGAAACGAAAAGGTTTAAGCTCAAAAGGGGTAACTAAGGGAAAAACACACACATCATTTTGCATGCTTAGAAGGTGGGAAAAACGAAACGGTAACTAAATGGCTCAATCCTAATTTGCCTTCATTATAAATGCAACATTCTCAGTAATGTGGTCTCGAAATGCATTACATAAGCAAGTTCTGAAGTAAACAAGTACCACCGGCACACTCAACAAAAGAAAACACAAGCATTAAAAATGAATGCTATTCTTGGCTCAAATCCTCACGAATGATATAGGCTAAAATGTGCAAGGGTCATGCAAACATATCCAAGAACCATATCCATGAAGTAAAGTATCTCGCCTAAATCATGCAAATCTACTCAATTAAGTTTACATTCTCATGAAGTACTTAGGCAAGCAATAACACCAATGCTCTCGAAAGTGTAAAGAGAACGCCACAAAAATAAGACTTTTAGGCCAAATTGAGAATAGTTACATCACATATAGAAAAATTTCACCATTAAACAAAACATGCTTAAATGGTCATACCCCTTCCCCACACTTAGAATTGGACATTGTCCTCAATGTTCAAAAGATAGTAAGGTGCAGTGGTGGAAGTGTAAGCAAAAGGGATGAACAGAAGGACTCCCCTGAAGTATGGAACGTGGACTGACATGAGCACCAAGAAGTATGCACAATAAGCCTCTCGTATGTCCACTAGCACGTTTAAGGGTCGAGAAGATGATGCTTCATGGCTACGTGTGGCATTTTTCGTTCTTTCCATATCTGCATCATTTACAAAAATAAGACAATTAGGACCCAAACCCACACTACCAACGGGAAAGCATGTTACCAAATCAACCAGAGTATCTCAAAACCAGAATTAATTCAACAGCTCCAAGTCCAGAATCCATAAACAACCCAAACACATGTTCTGGAAATGATGTGGACTCTTAAAAGGATTAGAAGATAGCCAATTGAGTCTCAAACCGAACCAACATCAGAATCATGTATATACTCCACTCAAGCAAGAACAATGCACAGTCACCAGCAATATGAATCGACCAAGTAATCAATTAAGCACATAAGCATTGATGAGGTACCCCCAAAATCAGACTAATCAACCTTAAGAATCAATGGGTACCGACAATACTAGTAATAACACATATTAAGAGCTGATAATCATCCATAGAGGCAATCACATTATCGAAATCACATAAAATAAAACTCAAATAAGCCCCAACAGTTAAACCAAACCTCCATGAAATCGAACTAAGCAACAATTCAATCAAGGTATCAATTGTACTGGTGAAATCCAATTTGGATCGCAAGAAATCATAAGCAAAACATCACCATCAATTGCACAGCCCCTAAAAAAAAATCATAATACACAGATTAAAGAACAAGGTATTTGCACCTGATTGATGGAGAATGGGAAGGGGGAAGAACCGGAAGGGGAAGCGAAGGAGATGCAAATGAGGAAGAAGGAGGCGACGGGGAATGAGAATGGGAAGAACCGCTGCTTTGAAACCTAATCCATGGTCATGGATTTCGGTTTCTCCCTAGACAATCCATGCGCCGCTTAGAAATCTAATCCATGGCCATGTTTTCTTTTTCTTTTATCGCTTCCGTGACAATCTAAAAATCCATGGCCATTTTTTTTAACCCTAGCCGCTTAAAAAAAAAGGGACCATGTTTTTTTAGAATACATGGCCATGGAACTCACTGGAAGTTTACAATATTGAGGAGACCATGGATTTAGAATTCCATGGCCGTAAAACTCCCTGTTTAAATCTTCAAATATATAGCCAGGGATTCTAAATAAACATGACCATGGATTCCTTTCTTCTTTTATTCTCCAACAGATTGAAAACCAAAATAAAATTAATTACAAAAATCCTAATAAAAAAAACAAACAAAACAAATAAAAAAAATCGAAAACATATTCAATCTACGGGTTGCCTCCCGAAAGCGCTTGTTTATAAGGTCTCTAGCTTGACCTTATTCCACTCATTTTTATTTTCAAAGGAATGAAAAGGATGTAAGACTTACCTTTGGATGAAGTACAAAAAATGGACTTTGACGAATTAAGCTTGTACTCCTTACCCTTCATGCTTCCATTAATACATGTATGTTCATGTTTTAATCTTATTGAACTACGTTTACCATCTTTAATGACATCACGACCTTTTGGTCCTTTCCTTCGTTTTCGAGTACGCCTATTTTGTTTTCTTTTCATGGGTGGCTTCGAGCTATCCTCCCCACTCTGTTGATTTGAGCAAATTATTGCAACACTCCCTACCTGCATATCCATAACATCCACCAAACGATTAGTACATTCAGAATCAGATGACGATTTCATAGAATTAACAATAGCATATGAGTTTCCATCAAATAAATTAAAATCAACTCCCTCATCATCAACAAGGGTAGACTCGTTGACTCCCAAAAGTCTTGCAAGCTCTTCTAAATGCTTTTCGGGATTGAACTCGTCTTCCATCATATCGTTGATCTTCAAATAAAAGACTTGTGAGGTATCTTGTGAGATTGAGGAATGTACTTGGCCAGTTGTTATCTCTGATGTATTGGTGATCAGTTGTATAAGTTGAAAAGTATCATCATAAACAGACTCAACATCTTCATCCGAATCACTAATATCGTATGTATATATGTGAGTACTCCCCTCAACTTGTATCTCCTCCTCTCGTATACCTGAACTACTTCTTGATGGTCCTTCGGCAATCAATTCGACCAATTGTACCATTTGGCATTCGAGATTCTCTATTATAGATTGTTGATCACGAAGACACGTATCAATTTGGCTTTGCCTTGCCTCTTGACTCGCAATATGATTCATCATTAGTCCAGTAAAGCTCAAATTTATCTCAGGTTCATCTTGGGAAGGAGTCTGACAAGCATATTGAATATCTTGACTTTGGCAATATTGAATGCCAGGTTGGTATGAGGTATGATATTCGAGCTGATGTTGTTGATGGCTTTTGGAAGAGAGTAGATTGAACAAGTAATCACAACAATCGTCATAGGAGGATTGAGAGGTCTCAGGCATGTAAGCACCTAAACAGTGGTCAAAATGAGGATTTCCATACGACAACATACCATGTTCTTCATGATTGATCTCGCCCTGACAACAACTTGTTTCGTAGCCATATTCATACATCTAAAATTGTAACATCCCAAATTTTAATTATATGTAATTTACGGTTTTAAGACTCAATTATTTGTATTAATGAAATAATATGTCAATTTAAGTTATTTTGATCATTATATCAGTTAAATGAGAAAATACAAAGTTGAGGGGTATATTGTGCAAATGAGTCAAAATAAAGAATAAAAGAAAGGAAACTCTTCATTTCTTCATTCTCACTCTCTCACTACACTCTCTCTCTAGCGGTTTCTCTCTCTCTACTCTCTCTTCCTCTCGACTCCATCCAAGAACACACACAAGAATCAACAATTTCAAGTGTTCAAAAGTTGGATTCAGATAGCAAATAAGGAATTATAAGCATTACAACAAACGATTTGAGGTAAGAATCACTCCTATTTACGAATTTATATGATTTTGGGTTCGGTTTTGGCGAGAACCGAATCAAAGGATTTTGGTTCAGATTGTTAATGCATGTTAGAATTTGTTATCGATATGTTAAAATCGGGTGTTGATAATGTAGTGTACCAATTTTCAGATTCAGATTCGAAGTCTAAGTATGATTTTGGAATTAAGTGTGTGTTTTAGTGTGTGTGTTCATCGAGACTCATAAGAAAAATGGACATAAATGGGTTATTTTGGTACAATATGACATGTTATAAGTTGTTATAGTGTATATAAGTTCACATTTGCAATATTAGACTCAGAAACATGCAAAAATGACCCAAACATAAAATCTGGAAAATCTGGAAAAATATGCAAAGTATGAATTCGGATGATGATCCATCCGAATTCGGATCATCACCCTAGTTCGGACTCAACCTCAATTCGGACCATACTCAATTCAGACTTACAATGATTTCGGACCTTGCCCTATTTCGGTCCTATCCCAATTCGGACACCGTCCCACTCCGGATCAATAGTGAGTTCGGACCAATTGTATTTCGGACCATAGGAACTTCGGACTATACTTAATACGGACCAACCACAATTTCGGATGCTATCCCAATTTCGGATCATACTCAATTTCGGACCACTAGCTAATTTCGGATACTTACCCAATTCGGATCCCCATACCCATTTCGGATCCATGTACATTTCGGACATGTCCCAATTTGGACCCCAACACCCATTTCGGACACATAGTGATTCGGACCATCCGAATTCGGATGTGGTCCGAAATCAGAACCCAATTACATTTAATTTTCAGAATACAATTTTTAAGCAATTACTGACATTACATCACTATTACACCTACTTTACAGATCATTGTGGTGTTATCAAAACACACATTGATTCAGGATCAAGTCACAAAACCAATCACTGTGAGTTGCAGATTATCATTCGAACATTTATTGTTTTTGCATTCATGTTTATACATTCAATGGCATGTTCACGTTGTTCATATACTTCATTTGGCATTCATGAAATGATTTGTTGTTAGGATGCACACTCGTACTTGACATGTAACACACATGTAGCTTGCGTTCATTTGAAAGTGCATCTATTTACATCATGCTTGCACTGCATGATCATTACTTCATAATCTGATGCGACCTGGACTGGGGCTGACAACAGGCCACTGTCGGGGACTGATCATCCCACTCGTATCCCATCAGGTTCGGCACATCCCCGATCAGCATATTGAACTGCCAACCCATGCTTTCACTGCATGGTTTTCACATACACTGAGGCTTACACTGCCGATATTCACATACATGGGGCTTACACTGCCCATGGTTAAGCATTGTTTGTAAAGAAATATTTGTTGTATGCATAATCTGTTATCTCACTAAGCATTTAGCTTACTGTTGACTCACATTGTTTACAGGCAAAGGCAAGAGTGTAGCTGGACCATCTACTTAAGCATATCAAATCAATATCCCGGAGACTATAGAAGCTATTGGTACTTGAATGTAATAGCTTTGGGCTGGGATTCATTACTTCTAAAACAATTATGTTGATGTAATAGTTAGACTTTTATCACTGTAGACATGTATTCTATTGCTTTAGTGTGGATGTGCTTAATTCTAATTTAAGTATTCAATTTCAATTATTATGATACTCATTGGGTTGTTAGTCGATCCTGGTGATTGCTACAATTATATCATTAATTTACAAGGACGTCTCAGATTTTAATGACAAATGATTAGGTATAAATGGTTCCCAGTTATCCCAGTCTAAGATGGTACCCTATTGATCTTGAATATATATATATATATATATATATATATATATATATATATATATATATATATATATATATATATATATATATATATAGGTGAGTTCAATGGATCTGATTCGTTCATTAAAAATGTGGCAATGACGTAATTAATATTACTTTCCGGATGTATCATGGATGCATCCGTGTGCATAGGGGCAAGATGGTAAACATGTGAAATGTCAAAATAGAAACTTCTCTACTTTCCATGTAAAATATCATTTTTGTTTAATTAATAACTGGTGTCTATTTTACTAAACACATATTTTATAATAAACATAGGAACTAATCCAAACTAAAACTAATAGACAATAGGCAAGTGTAACCTATCATATAGTAGAATAGTTTAGGTAAGAACCGAGTATCGATCTCAGGGAAACGATGCAGAATGATGATAATAAGTCTTTGGTTACTAATTAATCATGGACAATAAGTAGTTGTATCTAAATAACTATTATAATGAAACAAATGAACTAGCTTAGACTATGAAGCAGAACAAACAAAAGCAGTGGATTGTTTAATGTCAAAGCAATGCATTCACTTATAATCAATCCCACTAGTCTCGATGATAGCATTTAAGCCCGATATTGAATTTAACTCAAGCCAATTAAACTTCCTGGTCAGGTTATTTAACTTTATGAATATTGGAAAGACGCGTGAAGTTCTTCACTATATCCACCTCAAAACATGCAATTAAAACACAACCACTTTGATTATTGAAGTTATTTGATTAAGAATAATCCAAGTTACGCAAGATGGTTCATCTCAATGTAACTTCACTTGTAAAGTCATAAACTTGAAAAACCATAACAACTTCTTTTTACCGGTTCCGGTTTCAAGAAACGATTAACTGGTAAAACAATTAGTCGAAATAAATATTCAAAACAAAAGGCTTTCGCCACAAATTGAATTGACTATCTATTGAATATTAATGAAATCCCAAGTTTTTACCAAACAAATGTAACCAAATAAAACAATGAAATCAAAATAATGATTCAATCCAATAACGTTATCATCTAAACTAGGGTTCAATCATCTAAGTAAATGCAAAAGAAAATCACCCCATGGTTAGGGTTACCATCATCTCAATCAAAATACTAACAAAAGAATCCATGAAAGATACCAAACTAATGTTAGAATGATGAATGGAGAAGTCGGATTCCTAAGATTCTTCAATTGTTCTTCACAAAAATCGTATCTTGATGCTTGGAATCGTCCTCTTCCCTTTGCGTTGCTCTCTTCCTTCTTTTCTTCCCAGCCGTCGCCTCATCCTCTCCAAGCTAGGGTTTCCTCCCCTTTACAAACTTCCCCCTACTTCCCTTTATTGGCGTGCGCTCAAGGTTTCATTTCCATGGCCATGTTTTCCTTTATGCAGCAGCGCTCTTATCTACAAATCCATGGCCATGGATTGTCTTTCATATGCAACAGGCGGGCGTTATCTTCAAATCCATGGCTTGTCTAAATTCCATGGTCATGGAATGTTCTTCTTTGTATCCAACAGTTTGATAATTTATCAATAAATCTTGACATTGCATCATTCGTTTTCCTTAATTCGCAAATGTATGCTACAAACCTTCGGAAACAAAATTATTTCATTTCACTATCGAATTCGAAAGTTTAGCCATCAAAACACACTTAAATGAGGAAGATATGCCAAGAAAAATATGTATAAAATCAACAACATCACCCACCTTTCGTGATGGCCACTTGATCTAAGCGGTTAGAAAGAGAGTTATCTTATAATTGCATAGAAAAATATGTAGAAATGATATATGTTTTTCATAGTAACTCAAAAAAAATTGCATCATCAATAAAAATTAACCGAATTCCATTAGTACCTATTTAGAACTTATATATGTCACATTTTTGTCTTTTTCCTACTTCTATGTTAAAAGGTAAAGTATTATATGTACATACAATTTTCATATCTACTCCACCAATCTAAAAGTGCAACATGGCACACATTGATTGGTCTTTCTTTATTTAATTTCTTTATTTTTATTTAATTTAAAATTTTCACAACATACCATTATTTTAGTGTTATCTTTTATTTAACCCCTTTATTTTAATAAATTTTTGTTTAGTCGTCTTTTAACATTTGTTATTATAATATTTTTTTACCCGCTTAAAATTATGATTTTAATTATACGTATGTTTGAAGTTATCTTTTGAAACTATTATGTTATGTCTAATGAATGAAAAAGACTTTATTATTCAAAGGGATAATTGTGCAAAAAACTGTCAACTTGTCAGTTTTTCGTGATTAAAATTCCAAACTATTTTTTCGTTGCATAGAAAACCCCGAACTAACAAAAAATCAGTAAATCAAGATTTTATTAATGAGTAACCAGTTGAAGCCGATTATTAATCCTTTGTGTACCGGTAAATAACCTACGTGGAATAAATTTTAATTGTTGAAACCAGTTGCCAAGTATTACATATCATTTAAACCCTTGTTGATAATTAATAATTGTAATTTTAGACGGGATTACATCAGCAACGAGGGTTTAAATGATGTATAATACTTGGCAACAGGTTTAAAGAATCAAAATTAATTCCACGTAGGTTATTTACCTGTCCACGTAGTATTAATAATCAGTTTCAACTGGTTACCCATTGATAAAACTTTGATTTACTGATTTTTAGTTAGTTCGGGGTTTTTTATGAAACGAAAAATAGTTTGGGGTTTTAATCACGAAAAACTGATAAGTTGTCGGTTTTTTTGCGCAATTATCCCTTATTCAAATGTACAATTCAATATTCTAATGAAATTGCTTTATAAGTAAAATCTAACTAATATATATGTATATGTCTGTGCATATATCTCTGTTAAATCAAAAGATTTACAAATTATATGAAAATCTAAAACTTTATCTTCCCGCAGCGAAGCGCGGGTGTCACCAGGTTTGACACATGGTCAACCATGATTGGTTGGTGCTTTTTAAATTTTTCATATTACACCATCATCATTGTGTTATATTTTAGTTTACACCTTTATTTTAATAAATTTTTATTTAATCATCTTTTAAAATTTATTATTACAACAAAAATTTACACATTTAAAATTATGATTTTAATATGTAACAACCCAACTTTTAGCCCAACTAAATATCTGATCATTGAACCAATAATGTAATTTTATTTACATTATTTAAATTTATAATTTAATTAAGTTATGAAATATTTAATTGAATTATATAATATTATGAATTATGATTTAATAATTATTAAGATAATTAAATAAAAGATATATAAGATACGAAAATAATAGTGGGATAAGTAGCAAATGTAACTAGTTGAAGTATATAAACGGAATAAAGAAACATAAAATCAGATTTCTCTCTCTCTCTAGACTCTCTCTCTAGACTTTTTCTCTCTCTACTCTCTCTCTCTACATCTCTCTAAGTTTTCTCCCAAACCGACCGTCGGATCATCAAGATTTATACGTCATTGGGAAGATCTCGAAGAATACTACAAGAATATACAGTTGCATGTAGGATTACGCACGAATTTGAGGTAAGAATTTACGTTTTAAGTTTTATATCTTTCGGTTTTTAAGTTATAAACTCGAATTTAGCATTTTTATGAAGTTTAAGCTAGAATAACTTGAGATTTAACTAGAATGAGTATAATATAAGCAAATCTAGGAGTAATACTTAGAATATATGTGATTTTAGACCTAAAACGAGTGTTTTAAAGATATAAAAGATGAACAAACTCGAGAAAACAAGAACAAACTCGATTTTGATGTTAAATTCGAATTGGGTTTCGAATCTAGCCTTGGCATTCGACTTTAATCCCTAAACTCGAAGTGGGTATTCAAAACTAATACATGGATTTCGAATCTACTCATAGAATCGAACATGACCTTCGAATTTAATTACATAGGCTTCGAATTTGATCCCAAGTTTGACCATAGATTCGAATTTAACCCTCATTCGAATTTGATACTTTGAAATAGTCCACATGATTCGAGTTTAGTCATAAAGTCGAAGATGTATTCGAAATTGTTCATATAAAGGTCTCAAGTCAAGGCCCAGTAGCAACGCAATATCAATCCTGAACAACCAGTTGGCAGAACAATCCAACAGAGTACTACAATGATGATACCTACAGCAAAGGCGCGAGCTTTCCATATAACTGCTGAGGATGCCTAGGAGACACCAGAGACACCAAAAGACCCTGATGGTAACTAATAATAAGTTTCTTATATGCTAAAATGATTTAATTCTGTTGCCATACGAATTCCAAATCCAAAGTAAGTATTGAGTAAACTGTGCAACCCTGTCATCGATAGTGAATAATGCGGATGACATATGGGTTGTATCAGTTGAAGTTACGATACAAAATATTTTTCTAATCAG
Organism: Centrapalus pauciflorus; assembly: GCA_020465985.1. NCBI lineage: Eukaryota > Viridiplantae > Streptophyta > Magnoliopsida > Asterales > Asteraceae > Centrapalus > Centrapalus pauciflorus. The sequence goes on from JAANYP010002741.1 coordinate 484,084, forward strand.
AAATTATACCTATAAACAATATAGGTATTGTAATCTGAATCGTGTATGATTCAAAAACTTTAAGAAATCAAAATATAATCTTAAAACACAAACTACTTCGTAAATCCTTGTAATCTGAAAGATTACAGCGTGTCTTAAAATGAGACAGAGGTAGAAGTAGTTGATCCAATAAATATTAATGAGAAAAGCATTTGAATCAAATTGACAAACGCCTGAGGACAACTTGAACGAGAATCAAAGAAGTCAGAGGCACAAAGCGAGAGTGATAAAGAAATAGATTGAGAACTTTGTTAAGCCAAGCGATTGGTCATGAATGGCCAATGAAATGCCCGTATATGCCAAAATAAATGTAAGAATGAGTTCTCACTATGTCGATGCGAGACTAGTGAGATATCTAATATGGAATTCCTATTCCACCTAACTGCATATAAAATGAAAAGTCAAACATAAGTCTATACATATAATTAAACATAACCAAAGATTATTGTTTTGTCGAAGTCTCTTGACCGAATTGCACAGTGAACTAATAGAGGAAGGCGATGACGATAAAATAGAAGATGATGTAAATAGTCGTGGAGACGGTTTTGGAACCCTAGTAACTCGAGATCTGACTTCAATAATAGAATCTGCCGTCATGTCTAACGAATCACACCGAGAAAGCCTAAGTAAATTGTCGATTTCTATCAACTTGTTCCTTAGAATTCGATTTTGTATCGCATTTGTTTTCCATGTCGTTAAATGTTCCTATTCGCTGCAAGATTTGAAAGTGTATGATCACTTCAAGTGTTTGATCATATTCGACTTGCCTGAAATATCTCTTAACTGCTGAACCATGGCGAAGAAGATGTGGACGATTGTAACTCCAAACTTTGATTCTCTGTTCGAACTCCTGTTTTGTTCGGCGAGCTTTAAGATGCAGTATTTCAACATTTTGCCTTAATCTCTCATTTTCGGCTTTTAAATACTCGATCTTCTTGGAGGATTTTGCTTCTCGAGAGAGTGCTTACATAAAGGATTTAGCGGATATGGCAGCGCAATTTGAAACCAAGGAAGTTAAGGTGGAGTCGTTACACGAAGAGTTGACTTCGATTGTTGCGCCGGAGAATTAATTCCATTTGTTTAATAGAGCGAAGAAAGTTATAAGTCTTCATAACGAGTCAGCACAAATCAGAAATCAGTTAAGCGATTGATGATTGAAACATCATCAATAAAAGAAACATAAAGTACAGATATCAGACTCCCGAAAAGCTCTATAGTTAATTCAAGAGCAAATGAAAGAGAGATTTGAGCTAATTGATATATTTTAAGCTGCAAGCTAAATTGAAAGAGATATAAAGTTAAATCTCATAAGCCCACAAAGTGACTATATCACTGATAATCAGAAATCTTAAAAAATCTCTTATGTGATTGCATAAATTAGCCCATGAAGATTTTGCAATAATACAGATGAGAGATTTAAAAAGCTATAACTGGCTTAAAATTGAATGAAAGAGATATATGAGCTAACTCATGTAATGAGTTATTATCTGAACTGATTAAGGCATAAAGCTCATATATTAAGATATGAATGATAAGTCAGAATTCCTAAATAATCAAACAGTAAAATATTGAATCAAATATGAACTCCAAGAAGAGATTTGAATTTTTATACATGAGAATCTTAAAGAAATAAAAAGATGTGAAATACAGATGGTGCTCGTTCAGTGGAAACACCACAAAGGTTCGTATCAGTCTTGGGAATCAGGATATCATAAAAGCTATCTGCCCAAGTCTGTTCGAACATATCTAACTTCGGGGACGAAGTTTGTGCGTGATGGAGCCCATTCTGTAACAACCCAACTTTTAGCCCAACTAAATATCTGATCATTGAACCAATAATGTAATTTTATTTACATTATTTAAATTTATAATTTAATTAAGTTATGAAATATTTAATTGAATTATATAATATTATGAATTATGATTTAATAATTATTAAGATAATTAAATAAAAGATATATAAGATACGAAAATAATAGTGGGATAAGTAGCAAACGTAACTAGTTGAAGTATATAAACGGAATATAGAAACATAAAATCAGATTTCTCTCTCTCTAGACTCTCTCTCTAGACTTTTTCTCTCTCTACTCTCTCTCTACATCTCTCTAAGTTTTCTCCCAAACCGACCGTCGGATCATCAAGATTTATACGTCATTGGAAAGATCTCGAAGAATACTACAAGAATATACAGTTGCATGTAGGATTACGCACGAATTTGAGGTAAGAATATACGTTTTAAGTTTTATATCTTTCGGTTTTTAAGTTATAAACTCGAATTTAGCATTTTTATGAAGTTTAAGCTAGAATAACTTGAGATTTAACTAGAATGAGTATAATATAAGCAAATCTAGGAGTAATACTTAGAATATATGTGATTTTAGACCTAAAACGAGTGTTTTAAAGATATAAAAGATTAACAAACTCGAGAAAACAAGAACAAACTCGATTTTGATGTTAAATTCGAATTGGGTTTCGAATCTAGCCTTGGCATTCGACTTTAATCCCTAAACTCGAAGTGGGTATTCGAAACTAATACATGGATTTCGAATCTACTCATAGAATCGAACATGACCTTCGAATTTAATTACATAGGCTTCGAATTTGATCCCAAGTTTGACCATAGATTCGAATTTAACCCTCATTCGAATTTGATACTCTGAAATAGTCCACATGATTCGAGTTTAGTCATAAATTCGAAGATGTATTCGAAATTGTTCATATATGATTCGAATTTAGTATGAATATATTTAATAAAACACATATACAACACATAAATTAACAAGATTAATAAATGATATTCTTAATTATGAAATGAGTATCATGATTAAGTTAATACAAGTTTTGAGTTGAATAATGATTTAACAGAATTTAATATCACATGATAAGTGATTGAATAAAATGAAAGTTAAGAAAGATTTTAATAAAGATCAATGATCGTATAATCAAGATATGAAATTTGAGATTAAAAGATCAACGAGAGAATATTGAGCTTATTAAATTGAATGAACATTGAATATATATTATTAAGATGATATAAGAGCTAATAAATATCAGAAATGATATTAATAACAGATTGAGCAACGAACAAGATGGCGAGCATCTGGAAGTCTGACATAAGTCAGATTGTGGTTCTAATCCACTACAGATTGTGAGCAACAGAGCCAGAGCCAGAAACTAAAAGAGCACAAATAACCAGTAACTGTGAGTTGTAGATTTTACTTTAACTGCATATTATGTGAATTGAGACTTTTGTTGCTTTATTCTGATTTATTTGATATTCTGATCTTGAGCTTATTGATATATTGTCACAGTATATTTACTATGATTTGTTGAGCTGAGTATTTTTTTCCTCTAGATTCGATTCTTTGACGAGTCATTTGATTGTTAAGCTTAACTCCATCACTATTGCTCAGTGTTGGGTTAATGTTAGGCTTATGATGTGCTGATTTACGTGATGAAAGCACAGAGGGTAGCTAGAGCTGAGCATTCCGATGATATCCATAAAGAGCTTTTACTGGTAGCTAGCCCAGTACGTGGCTGATCCCCACTAATGATGCGTGTGTATGGATTTATCATCATCCGAGCATTCCTTATGAAATTGTCTAAAAGTCTTAAGAGCAACAACAGTTTTATAACTGGGAGCTGAGCAAAGTCGCGCATCAAAAGAGCATTAATTGGCCAATGTCCCTTCGAGATTGAGCTGTGCATGAGCCTAGTGCAGTGCATATAGAGCTGAGCCGTGCATGAGCCGAGTGCAGTGCATGTGTTTCCGCGTTCATAATTGCATGTTAAATGTGAAATTCTACATTCTCACTAAGCAAATAAGCTTACCCGTTGTTGCATTATTTTTCAGGTAAAGGCAAAGGATTGGCTGGACCTAGTTCTTAGGTCGGGACTTGAAAGAGCTCGAAGTACATTAGAACCTGTTTCAACACCTTGGTACTTAGCTGATGATTGAGCTTTGGGGTTTGGGCTAATTTATATTTGTGCTTTGATGAAATAGTCTAGAAGTCTGTACCTTATACTTAGTCTTTTGTCTCTGATTGTAATTAACTTTTATTCCGCAACTGTTAATTTTATCTTAGTTTCATGATTGATATTGCATTGCTACTGGGCCTTGACTTGAGACCTTTGAGAAATCTTGGGTCTCACATAATATACATATGTTTGGAGTTATCTTTTGAAACTATTATGTTATATTTAATTGTATGAAAAAGACTTTATTATTCAAATGCACAATACAAGATTCTAATGAAATTTCTTTATAATTAAAATATAACTAATATCTATTTATCTGGCTATGCATATATCTCTGCTAAATCAAAAGACTTGCAAATTATATGAAAATCTAAAACTCTATCTTCCCACAGCGAAGGCGGGTGTCACCACCTCGTTTAGAACAATAGTCGTATTTCTTTTTCCTGAAAGGATAATACTTATTATTATTTATTTTATTATTTGTAACCCACTAACACCAAAACACCTTACAAAGAACATCCGAAGAGAAAATTAAAACATGTTTTTTTTGAACAGTAACAAATCTATCACCAATAAAAAAAACCTCAAGCAAGTTGCTAGAAAAGGACATAGATACAACAAAAGTATCACCACGAGTCACCACGAGCCACCTAAAACAGACCCAACAAAACCTAATAACAAGGCTACCGATATCGGACTACAAAGCCAAATACACCAATCTAAATTTCTACCACGTCTACCTCTAGAGTTTATCCATAAGCAGGATCAACCTTGAATGACATAGAGTAAATTGGATACCTTCAATGGATGAAAGGAAAAGATCTTTAAGTTTCTAGCATTCTATAAAAACCAAAACAAAGTGACAATAGTTACTGATAAGACTTCCAAGCCATTCCCCTTGAGGCCCAAATGAAGTCCCCAAAACCAATATGAGGAATGATCAAACCCCTTCAAAGAATCAATCTGAAATAATGATTTTTGGTCTAAGTTGTAGCCCCCCCATATGTTTTTGAATTCAGATTATAGAACCACCCCAAGCACCACCTTTTAAAGAGTCTAAAGGATCATTTCTACTATACCGACTATATCCATGAAAAGCAAAAATAACGTTCTGTCATAACGAGTCATTCTCAGACATAAATCTCCACCACCATTTGGCTGAGACAAATTAAGGGCCCTTAAAATGTTGATACCAAGTTCGTCAATTTCTTTGGATCCAATTGTGTTTTCCAAGCAATTCAGGGAACTTTCCTATTTTTTGAGTCACCACCCCAAAAAAAACTTCTCTTAATGCTTTCCCATTGGTTTTGAAAACATAAAGGGGCCTTGTAAATCGACATAAATTAAACACCAAGAGAGAGGAGTCTTCCATAAAGCAAACTTGGATTTAAATTTCTTAATAATAAGATCCTAGATTTTAGCTTTGTTCATAGAGTCACCTACTGGATGATCGAGATATTTGAAATGTAGCATTCCCAAAATACAACAAAGTTTAACAGCCACATGTTGGGCCTCCAAACTTACAACACCTATGCCAAACACATTAGATTTGTGCAATGCGGGACGTAATATACAATTAATGTTTTTAACACTTAGGGAAATGAAAACATTAAATGTATGGTGGATAGGACCATCCATTTCAACTACTAATACTTTACCCTCGAAGGCCGGCAAATATTAGATGGCCCATTGATGTTGAATGAAGTTTGTTCGTGGGCTAAGAAAAGTAAACATCAGTCATTAATATGTAAAGTTGACTTCGAAAAGGCTTTTGATTGCCTAGGTTGGTCCTATCTTGATTCGATTATGGAACAAATGCAGTTTGGTAACAAGTGGCGGTCGTGGATTAAAGGTTGTTTAAGTTCGGCTAGAGCATCAGTTCTCATAAATGGTTCGCCTTCGAATGAATTTCCATTATCTCGGGGGGTTCGTCAAGGTGATCCCCTTTCACCATTTTTGTTTATTATCGCAACGGAGGGGCTGAACGTAGCCATGCAGGTTGCGGTCAATAAGGGTCATTTTCATGGCATTAGTTTACCTAATAATGATCCTTTACTTTCCCATTTCCTCTATGCAGATGATGTCATTTTTTTGGGCAAATGGTCCACTTCTAATGATGTGAATCTTACGAGATTATTGCATTGTTTCCATGTTGCTTTTGGACTTAAAGTTAATTTTTCCAAAAGCAAGGTATTTGGGATTTGTGTGCTTGAAAATGAAGTCAGAAACCTCTCTTCCTTTCTTAAATGTGATAATGTGAAATTACCATTCTCATATCTTGGTGTTACTGTGGGGGCAAATATGAATCTCTAAAGAAGTTGGAAGCTGGTGTTAGATAAATTAGATTTGAAGCTTTCTAATTGGAAGGCTAGAAATCTATCGTTTGGCGGAAGAGTAACACTTTGTAAAGCGGTCTTAGGAAGTCTCCCCCTGTACTTCCTGTCATTATTCAAAGCTCCACAAAATGTTATTGATATGATGGAAAGGAAACGTAGACAGTTTCTATGGGGTACTGCGGATCAAGGCAGAAATAAGATTTCTTGGGTAAATTGGAGTAAAACAATCACACCAAAACACATGGGTGGCTTAGGTATTGGTTCTTTAAAAAGTGCCAATATTGCTCTGCTTGTTAAATGGCTTTAGAGATTAAAAGTTGAGAATGAAGCATTGTGGGCAAAGGTGGTTCAAGCTATCCATGGTCTAAATTCATCAAACTCATCTGGGACTTTCAATAAAAGGTTTCGAGGTGTTTGGAGCAATATTGCGAAGGTGGGTGATCATGTATCAAAGTTTAATCTTATTCTTGATGATTTATTCACGAGAACTGGAGATAATGGAGATATCAGTTGGAGATGGGAGGGTGATCCTAATGGTATATTCTCAGTAAAATCTTGTAGAGATATTATTGACAACCTTTCTAATACACCATTCGCAGGTCTCAGATTTTGGTGTAAATGGCTACCTCCAAAAGTGAATTGTTTTGTTTGGCGTCTTCTAATTAACCGTCTCCCCACTAAACCGAACTTGAGTGCAAAAGGTATTATTCTTCTATCGGAGGAGTGCTCTATCTGTAGAAATCAGATTGAATCGGTTGCTCATCTTTTTATTCATGCCCCTTGGTGTTGCAAATATGGACTTGGTTCACAAATTGGTGTAACATGCAACCCATGTCGTTCATTTCAATTGAGCAGTTGATTTGGAGTGTTACTGATTGTGGTAACAATGGATAGAGGAGGCTATTTCTTGAAGCAGCTGTTGACAGCTTGTTTTGGTTTATTTGGAAAGCAGGAATGACTTGGTCTTCAACAATAGAAGCTTTGATCCATCACAGGTGATTGATGATTTTCAGGCGTCGTTGTTTGCTTGGGTAAAATATATGGGAAACTGTGTTAGTGTCTCATGGTCATTGTGGAACTGTAATCCTTTATTATCTTTCTGATAATACTGTACTTTCGTCTAGCATCTTGCTAGATTTTTTTATTATTAATAATATTTCTTGGATCTCTAGTCTTGGGTGATGGCCTTGCCGATGCTCTAAGCTAGTTGTCCGTTTGGCTGTTCAAAAAAAATACTAATTCTTTAACACCCCAGACCACCCCGAAACAAGATATTGTCCGCTTTGGCAAATGTCGCATGGTTTTGTTTCTGGAAGCCAAGTCATAGGCCCGCCCCAAAACGCGTCTTGGTGGATAGAGACAACCTCACCCTTATATGGGCATATTAGTTTCTCCTCTCAATCGATGTGGGATGTTACAAATACAAGCATTAATCATTTTTTATTTTTCCCATTGAATTTGATCGTTTAGTGATTTGAGTGCTTTGCCCATTTCTACGTGTATTGCATCTACGTTTATTGTGGTCATATTCATTGAGGTTTTACTTTTATTCCTTGGCCTACAACCTATTTGAGAATGGGTTATACTTGGTATTTCATAATTTGGTTCCTCATTAGGCATAAAAAAAAAAACCCTTCTTGAGTTCCTTGAGCAAATGAATGTACTTCGTTAGGCACAGGAAAGCCTTCTTGAGGAAATGTATTTACCTCGTTAAGCATATTAAATCCTTATTGAGTGCCTTCGGTAAAAGGGTGTCCATCATCATCTTCTTGATCTTTAGTTTGGACGTCATCAATGTCAACTGACTCGATATGACGAGTACAAGATGGTGACGAAATCCTAGGTCGTGGTGCACGTGAGATTTACAAACAATCGCCTACAAAGATCGGGAAATCGTAACAGACATGTCCTTAAACCCTCTGCTTTTAGATGACCCTGCATCAAGGAACGAATATGTTGTTTATAACATAATCATTATAATCATCGACGGGTGAATGAAATGAAATAATGTGTATAAACACACCTTATAAAAGTCTTTTCATTATTTATCTGTAACATTGAATGTGTTGTTCTCTGGATTATAAATATTTCCCGTTTTATTTACCAAATACAATCATCCTGATAACTTGTCTTTCAAGTAGCCGTGTTGATTTTTCATTGTTTTTCTTCCAGCTTTGTGTTGGAGGGGAATCCACTTGGACCAACTTTACACACTTCTTCAAAACAACATTCTAAGAAAGATTTAAAATTAAAATTTTTGATTTTCTTTTATTCTGGTTAGGTTTATTACATGTTTTTGTTTATCTGTATTTCTAATTTTAAATATAGACCTTTATATATATATATATATATATATATATATATATATATATATATATATATATATATATATATATATATATATATATATATATATATATATATAAACTTTTTAAGCTTGTCCCAACATACAGGTAAAAACACTTATATTTTATCTATTATCAGTTTGGTTTGGGCAGGTTACACTATACTTTTAACTATCAAACAATAAATGACATCCGATGAAAACAATATTTTGAAAATAAAGATGTAGATGAGTCGAATTACTCATATTCGGCTCGTTAAAAGCTTTAGTTAAACGAGTCCACGGTGAGTTCAAGCCTAAATTCGAGCTCGTTTAATCAACGAGCATCGCGTCTTAAACGATCCTATGTGTGTGTGTAATTTACATAATAATATAAAATATTTAGATTAAATAAATATAAAATATATGTAATATATAAATAGATTATAAAAAATTAGTATATATAATAAACGAATCGAGCCTGAACCGAACTCGAGCTTCACAAACAGTGCTCGAAACGAGCTGAGCTTGAGCTTGAGTCTAGTACTTTTAAACGAGCCGAATTCCAACTTTAACAGGTTCTGGCTCGAGTTGACTCATCTCGTTTACATTCTATAATAGAAAACTATAATTATAAATTAAAATTATAAATACTGTATTTTCAAATAGTAATCGAATTAAATAAATAATTTACTTATGGCAGTGTTATTATCACAATTATATATAAGATTAAATAGCTAACAACATTATTAATAACCTCTTTAATAAAATAAAAATTCATAATAAAATACATTGATTTATCAATAACTGAAATAATAATTGATTTAATAAAATAATAATCATTGATTTATAATTGCATGATACCAACTTAGGGTATGTTTGACACGACTAGCTGGAGCTTCGAGCTGGAGCTTTTAGTAGTTGGAGCTTTTGGAAGCTTTTTTCGGAGCTGTAGCTTTTTAAAAGAGCTGGAGCGTTTTGTTTTTTATAAATGAGTTTGGTAAAATTAGCTGTAGTTGTAGCTTTTATTATTAAATGACATAAAAAATTAAAAAGACATATATTAATTAAAAATTATAGTTTATAATTATCTAGAGGGTAAAAAAGTAATTTTGTTTGACTAAAAACTTAAGCTCGTTTAAAAAGCTACTGTAGCTTTTCGTGGAATAGCTTTTGAGCTATAACTTTAAAAAAATAAAAAATTGAAGCTCCTAAAAGCTCTCAAAAAACTATTTACCAAACGCACCCATAGTAAAATCCTTTTTTTTTTTAATCATTTTTAAGGTGAGATTACACAACCATCTTTCTGTATATTTAAGTTGCATATCAGATTTTCTCTTCTACATTTATCACCTTTTTAAGTTGGAAATTCTCTCTTTTCTAACATTTCCATCTTTCTTAATTTTTTAAGAATTTCTTTTTGATTTATAAAACAATTAAAACTAAAAAATTAATTTCATACATATTTAAAACTATTGCATAATTAAAATTAAAATTACCTATTAAAAATAAAAAAAATACGTAACAATAAATAAAAACTAAATTACGAAACTAAATACGGGTATAAAAAAACTAGACGAACATTAGGAAAATATAAAGTAGTCGTCTAAATTTTGTATTTGGGCAAGTGCAATGTATAGAAGTTATTTCTAGATTGAAATTTTTTTAAAAAAATTACATTTAAACGGTGAAGGAGAAAATAAAAAGAAAGAAAAGAGTCGTTGAAAGGTTGGCAAGCTGAAGAGGAGGAAAAAGGGTAGGGATGGCAACGGGACGGGTTTAGTCCAGGGAATGGAAATCTCGTCCCCGTTTTAAAAAAAAACCCGCGGGTATTAAACGGGGATCCCCATTTGGTACATGGGGAAACCCGCGGGGAATCGGGGAAACCCATTTATAAATCATGATATGAAATTTAGCCACATGGTTCATAATTTAAGCTTAAAACGTCAATGTGTTTAAAATTACAATACTAATATTAAATTAAATTTGTATTCCTATCAAATGATAACGAAAAAAAAACTCTTTTAATAAATAATATATAAATAAATAAGTTCTTTAAATTATACATAATAATTTTTATGTATAATATATAAAATAGATAAAATATTCATCTTCTATATATAATATATATACAATATAAATAGCATGTTGCTATTAAAAAAGTAATCGGAGTATTCGGAGATTTAAACGGGTTATGTAATCGGGTATACGGGACGAGTATTATCATAACCATACCCTCCCCATCCCCGTTTAACTTAATCGGGTTCGGGGAAACCTACCCGGATTAGATCGGTTTTCGGTTTTCCCTATCGGGTTCGGGTTTTTTTTGTCATCTCTAAAAAAGGTCAGGGCCGAGGGGGGGGGGGGGGGGGGTGGCCGACGACAACACTTTTTATTACACATATTGTCTGATTATCAGTTTCATCACCTGTTCAAACATAAATCCAACTATGTCAATATGTCATAATTGAAAAACAACATATTTTTATGTTTTTCTCACATTGGTCCATCCGTTGAGGCAGAGGAAATAGGTATGACAATAAAAGAGATTTAATAAGAATAAGACAATAGATTGACCAAATCAATAGAAA
>JAANYP010002741.1:495778-605778 GCA_020465985.1 Centrapalus pauciflorus
TAACCAACTAAAAGACCTTAATAGTTAATCTGATGCACAACATTCAATATACGATTTTAGGGAGTCCAATGTGACTTTAAATGAGCATGACCACATATGATTTTAACCCATTAAGCATAAACCTTATCCTAATCAGTGAGTGATGTGAATGCTTAAAATAAACACAAGTACCAGTATATTTATATAATTACATGATTTGTGAGCGATCATAATCTGTTTCTTGGACTAATGTTTATTTAAATTTAAACTCTTTTTATTGGTTGATGGCCTTCTCCTCTAAGGATTGAGGGCCTCCTTTTAAATGGATTGTGAAATTAAAAAACATAGCTTAAAATCACATTAAATTAAGCAATTGTTAACAAGCATGGGGGCCCCTCCCCCACTTTTGAACATGTGCATCCGCCCATGGTACTCGAGTCGACCATTGTTTGACACTTATTTCTTATTAGTTATGACTAGTTTAAATAATAGATATATGGGTGATTGGAAACAAGGGTACTTTCGGTATGTATATTATTGATTGCCACTTAAACAAAATTCTCCATTATCATTCCAAAACATCCAAGGTTCTAAACAAAATCACATGAATCACTCATAATCTGTCATCATTCTTATTTTCATTGAGATTGGTTGCACACATATATATCGCGCTCTCGTTCTTCATTAAAATCATGAATCATCGTTCATCTCATTTTCAAAGAACCAAGGTCGGAAAATCTCTCCGTTGTGATTTTTGTACCCGAGTTTATTTTGATTTTGTGGATCTTGCACCCACAGTTCAGGTGACATTGATATTGTGGATCACTGTCAAGGTTTTTCTTGTTTGATTTGTCCATCGGTTCATGTATGTGAAATTGAGATTTATCTCATTGACATTTTTATTTGATACATCTATGTCTATGTACTACATGTATACCGATTTTAGATTTTAGGCTTTTTGCCATCATTGTAGTTGCATTTGTTAACTATCAAACACACTTGTTTAATTGTTAAATCCATATGTTTATGAGCCAAATGCACATTGTTCAATTTATGATGTTAATGCACATATTATAGGTGTACTTGTTCATTAAGAGCCAATGCACATGCTCAATTGTTTATTACACTTGTTCAACACATGTTCAATTGTTAATTGAACTGTTCATTAAGGATGCAGGAAAAAGCGGACACTGTTTAACACTGCAGTTGCACTTGTTCAATGTTATATATATATTATTATATATATATTAATATATATATATATATATATATATATATATATAGGGTCTGGATCCGTAGGGTATATGTTAGACTGGTGGACTGGAGTCCACCCCATGTTTGGTTATAAGTTTAAAAGGGTAACAAAATTATAGATTTATTATTATAGTTCCATTAATAATAAATACCTAATTTTTTTTGTCAAGAAAGGTAACATAAAATTCAAAAATTACCAATAAGGTAATGTAAAATTTTTTAGACCAAGAAAGATAACATAAAATTCAAATTTGACAAAAAAGGGTATTGATGACAAATTAAGAACTGTAAAATTTTAATTCCTGCTCCCTTTTTTGGTAGTGATAAATTTGATACTTTCTTGGCTAAATTTGGGATTTCATGTGTTCTTTCTCGGCCAAAATAGAATTTTAATTACCTTTCTTGGCAAAAAAAAAATTTACAATACTTTATTGTCAAATTTTGTATTTTATATTAACTTTCTGGTAATTTTCCCTTAAATAATAGATGACAAATACTAATACAATAGTTCCATTATTTATAGATTTACTTCCATAACATATCTATAATAAATTTCAAAATGATTTTAATGAACATGTTCAATTGGATTCAACAATGAGTATTGGTGAACATGTTCAATCGAATTCGACTATGAGTTTTAGTGCACATGTTCAATTGGATTCGATAACGGGTTTAATGAACATGTTCAACCGGAGGTGTCAAATAAAGGTATTTATTATTTTCTTCAAACCGTTTTAGTGAAGGTTCATTTCATTTAAACGTTATTGAACATGTGCAGTTGTTTTTTTTTGTCTGCTGTTAACCGTTTGGTTGATAAACCAATATTGACGGTATTGAGCATGTTCAATCGTGGTTTATAGAGTGTCATCATTGCGCACATGTTCAGTATGAGTGTAATAAATAATATTAACTAAAATGAAAATTTCATGGGATACACAGAATCTTTGATTCTAATTAAAAAAATTTAATACCATTTTACCCCCAATATTAATTAATGTGGGAAATAATTTTAAGTAAAATTTATAATATTTCAATGATTTAATGATAAATGTTGGCTATAAATGGTTCCCCGGTACCCATTGATCTTATATATATATATATATATATATATATATATATATATATATACATATATATATATATATATAATCTATAGAGAGAGAGAGAGAGGGGGTTCAATGGAAACCACCTGCACCGGAAAACTTGTGAAAACCGCACTGCACCACCACAAATGCATCAAATTCCCCGCGTGATGCATCAAAATCCCGCGTGATGCATCACCTTATTTACGATCATGCCACCGCGTTTTTCATGAAATGCACCAAATCGGACGGTTGGCGTAGGTTTCCATGGTTTTCAGGTGCATAGTGGTTTTCCATTGAACCCACCCCTATATATATATATAATGTAGGTCCCGAGAGGTTCCCAAAGTATATAGCTTTGAGCTGTAGAGGGGGGGGGGGGGGTGAATACAGCTATTTAAAAACTACACACTATTTTCTCAATATTTGTATGTATTATCAACAATTTGTTAATTACAAACAAGCTTGAATGCGGAATAGTTCAAGCTGAGATGACAGATACAACAGTATGTTCACTAGTCTAAGACAAACTCAAACTAGTATACATGAATACACTCACTAAGAAGCACTCACTGTGTTTACAAGACTTAAGGGAACATCTTATGTAAAACAGGTTAGCACACAGACACTGTTTACACAGAAGGCTTGCATGCATGAAAATCACACTTGCACGTTCACTACGTTCACTCTTGGTTTCAGCACTTAGCTTTTTCACTCTTCTTTCTGTCCTTAGAGCTTCCTTTTATACCCACTCAGAGGATCTAAGAGAAACATCTTCATTGGACGAAATGAAAAAGGAGAATCTTGTTGAAAAGACAACATAACCTTTTCTGCACTTTTCTGAAAAGCAGACTTGACTTCACATGTGCAGATTTTTTGTCTTTTCACTTTGTCTACTGTTGCATTGCCTTAACTAATTTAGGAATGTCAACTTTGCGTCTTTCTTCCTTTCTTAAAGGCCTATTTTGATATAAGAAAAAGGCCTGTCACCCTTTTTCAAATAACCTTTTGTCTTCATGTTACGAACAGCGTGGCAGGCTGAGCAGTTCTGTTTTCCCACTTTGTCTTCACTTTGTAAACTGATCTTGTAGTAAAAACATACATGATGACTTGGAAACATATTCCCTAAAGTGTTTAGCCTGTTCACAAAGAACAGGTTCTGTTCACAAAGAACAGAACACTTTAAAATTGCCCAAGCTGCTCAACAGTGTAGGCAGCGTAGAAAGTTATGTCCAGCCTGTTCAGCAGACAGAGCACTTGGACAAACTGTCTTAGTTGCAACACATGCCACATATAGAACAGCTTTAGACTGATATTGCAAATCATTTTCAGGTTTCAATAAGGCAAATAACAGGCTTAAATTCAACCTTCAAATGCATCAACAGGTTTGATTAATCTCCCCCTCAGATGTAGAATAGGTTGACTGAGGCCTTTTGTGCCTAACAATCTCCCCCTATTTGCATAACCAGTCTAAGCTGGTCTTATCAAAAATCACTCTATATTTTTACAGTTGATTTGCTGAAATAAAATTACAACACTTACAGTAAATAAAAGATCAGTTTATATACACTGATTCTTGATTTCATACAACAACACATTGTTTTTACAAGGTACAACTAATGTACTATGTATTTTACAACTAATGTAAAAGAGAATTACAACATATGTAACATAGAGTACAACTAATGTACATTGGCTGTTTTTGTTGGGAGCAAATAATGGTAAGCCTGTCCAACTGATGGACGCTTCCATTCTTCACCTACCCAGACGGTAGATGGACTTCATTACAGTGGAGAGGATCCTGAACCATCTTTTCCAGTTCTTCCCTTGTATCCTCAAGTTCCTCACTTCACTTCTGATGTCATGAACTTGGGATCATTGAGCTCTCCTCTTTCATAGAAGCCTCTGAGCTGATCCCAGATGGCTGCTCTCATTTGGCTAGACTGCCTAAATGAAACTGCAAGTCTGAATGCGGCAAGTTGTCTCAGATCAACTTTGTACAGCTCTGAGGCTCTTTGGAAGCACTTCTTCTGAGTTAGGGGATCTACAAAAAATGCCCCCAGCTCAGGTTCTTCAATAATTTGCCATCCTCAAACTCTATTCCACTTGGCAGGCTATGATCAACTCCTTTCATTTCAATGGCAAGTCGCCCTGTTCGATCAGTGTAAGGAGTAGCTCCATCTCTGTGTCCTTCTTTGTTCTCCTGGCCTTTATTTTGATGTGTCACAAAGACACCTTCTACTTTCCTTAGATATCAGGCCAAGATCCTTACTCTTTCCATCAACTTCTTGACATATGCCCTGATCTGTTTAGCAGTTTCAGACTTTGATTCACTCAGGGCAACTGCCAGCTCAATCCACTCCCTGTATCCCATCTGAGCTACATCAGTGTGGTCATAAGTTTCCAATTCTGGGCCTGTTGCACCCATCCTTGTTATTTTAAGCTTATACTGACTGCCTTTCCTTGATACAGGGACATCTTTAACAATTGCTTCCTTGGCTAGCCTTCTTTCAGCAACATCATGAAACTTTTTCTTAGCCAAGTTGTCAAAGTGGTATTGAGCTCTTGCATGGGGTACTGATGATTTGGTCACAGAGACCTGAGTACCTTTCTCTACTTCCTTCTCTTTCTCCCCTGCTGATTGTCTGGCAGCTTCCATTATTTCTTTTGCACCTCCAAGGTAGACATTTTAATTTTCTTTGCTTCTTGGAGTGCAAAGGATTTAGCAGCTTTAGCAGATTCTTCTTCTTTTCTCAATTCCTCCAGAGCTTGAAGCTGTTCTTCTCTAAACTCAAAGATACTTGTGCATAGGAAGACCCCCCATCTCTTTAGCCCTGGCCTTGTGAAATTGAATTTCTGCCTGTTTCTGCTGCATGGGATCATCAACTGCCTTTTCTTTTCCTTTAGCTGCTGTGTTGACAGCAGCCTCAGGAATTTCCTCTTCTTCTTCTTCTTCTTCGGTTGTAGAATTAAGTGCCTCTTTTACTGCTAGGCCTGTCTCCGGAATGACTTCCTCCCCTTAGACTGAGCAGGGTTTGGAGAGACAGCTGAGTAGGCTAGCAGCTTGAGAGGCACCTTCGCTGTACTGTTGTTCAAAGACATCTGCTGGCTGACCAGTGTGAGTTGCAGACACTGTATCTCCTTAGGAGAAGAAGTTTTCTCCCCCTTAGACTTAGTCTTCGAGGCAGATGACTTCTCCCCCTTTGAAGGAGAGAAACAGCGACTTCAACACCTGGTTGCCTTGAAGACACAAAGTCAGCAGGCTTGCCAGCAGGTTTAGTAGAAGGTTTAGACCAACAGGCTAGTCACTAAGTAGCCATTATCCTTCACCTCAGTAATCTGGGAAAGATAGGTCTGAAGAGAAGATGAGTGAGAATTAGCTAGGGAGGTCAGCTTAACTATGTTTTCCTATCAGATGCTGTGAACAGCAAACTTTGAAGCTGTGCAAGATGTATTCGAGAGAATCTTGCACATCACCAAGGTTTGAAGACACAGTTTGATAGGGAGCCAATTAAGGTTGTCAGGCTGGCCAGAGTGGCAGAAGAGTAGAAGTGCAAGAGTAATTAGTGATGACAGCTGTGGGAAATAGCTGTCATGGAGGACACAAAGTCCTGTTGAATGGAAAGAATTGAGGAAGGGAGGTGGGACACAGTTTGCAGCTAGCAGTGAGTCTAACAGCTGTGGAGATTGATCAGGCTGTGGAGTGGTAGGTAAAGAGGCCTTGAACGAATCAAAGACCCCTGAAGCTGTGCAGACACAGAGTCTATATGTGGAGGGTAGAGAGTTCATGTGTTTTTCCAAGAACCAACTTTGTTGGTCAGCAAAGAAAGCTGATCCTTCAAAGGCAGGTCTTTGGGAGATGGAGGTGTATGGGTTAGATTGTTTTGAGTGGGTAGATGGAGAAGATGATGATGAAGCTGGTGTTTGGGGATGTGTGGAGATGAGAGGGACTTTGGACAGAAGCTCCATAGCCTGGGCAAAGTAAGTGGCCCAGGTTGGAGGGATCAAGGGGTCCTTCAGCAGCGGCTTTGTTGTAGCTGCATCACTAGGGAAGGGAATGATGTTTGGGGCCTTCTGATGTGCTTGTGTTGCAACACCCCTCATGAAGACCGTGGTGGTTCCCTCTGCGTGCCTGGTCTAAAGGCACCTATCATTGGGAAGATGGATATGCATTTCAACTCAGCAGTGTGAAACCTGCTGATGGAAATTTGCATGAAGGAAGCCGCTTCACCAGAGGGATGGTATGATCCCTAAGGTTATCACGCTTGGGTTGTTGGTCCCTCAGCAGCTGTTTGTGTAGTAGAACAGCTGTATCATGGGGAGCAGAAGTTTGAGGCTGAGCTGCTGATTGGTCTTTATCAGGCGGGGCACTCGTGCAGACTCAGGGTGTGAGGAGGATATGAGTGGGGGACAGTGTGGACATAGTATGGAGTGGAGAGGACTCTGTCTTTCAATATCCTCAGCCTGTTGAGAGCTGGATAGTTGTGTGGGTATCTCATTTTACAACTGGTTCCTGTTGGGAGGAACCAGAGGGTTAGGCTGACTCTGGGTAGACTCTAATTGGAGTGAAGCGGCTCCAAATGAGCTGAACCTTCTCCTAAAATAGGGAGGCAGCAGGATTGCTTCTTTTACAACTGAACCTGTTGGAGGGAACAGAGGAAGTGGTTCTTTGGGCTATGTTCTTTTTGGTGCGTTGGTAGTGAGATGAAGTGGGTGATTGTGTGAGAGGGGAGAGGATCTGTATGGACAGGGTGTGAGACTGGTTAGGAACAGTGGGGCCGACCTGTTCCATGGTCTCTTGTGCCACAGAGGCACCAGCCACTAAGGCTTCAGGCTCAACAAATGAACCACGGTGAGGAGTCTGCTCCTCCTCAGCCACAGAGGCTAAAGGAACAGACTCAGACTGAGCTGTTTTGCCTTCTTTTCACAGGCCCAGCTTCAGCAGTTGCCCAGGGTCCTCTTTACAGTTTGGACCTGGCTTTGGATTTTCTGGCGGGCAGCAGCGCTTCTGGATCCACCCTTACAGCAGAGGGTCCTTCCACCAAACCTAACAACCTCCTCATTGGTGTGGATAGAGGAGGCTCATTAGGTAGAACTGGGTATAGAAAACTCTATTCCTTGACAGGGAAGCAGCAGACTTAAGTAAAGGGCTGAGAGTTGTATAATTGCTCACCACAAAACATGTCTGAAAATGAGGCTCAGAACCTGGGATAACGGACAGCAGCTGGTCTTGACTCTTGCTGCACTAGTTCCTCAAGTTCACAAAAATCCACTTACCCATATCAAGGGTAGTCCCCATCCACTAGCTGTAGGCTATTGGAACTTCATCTCTGCTGAGTTGGTCAATGAACCAACTTTGCTTCCAAAAACACATCACCACTGAGGCGAATAGAAAGCTATAGGTAGGAGAGAGGTCCTTCCTAAACAGTGTTGCTCAGGTTTGGGTTCTGCTACACCACAAAAGCGTCGCAGATTGCCCATTTGTGCATCCTCAGCTTGGAACTTGTCATAGGTCTACAGCAATTGTAGTGAAGCACCTCTTGAGCAGATCAGCAGTTATCTCAATGGTCTGAGTCCCATTGAGAATTGTCCCCTTGATGACTTTGGTGTTGGGGTTGTAGGAACAGGTGTACCAGAACTCATACACCATCTCCTGGTACAGGACACCAGGTTTGCGTCATTGCATAGTTCAACGGATGAACTTGCAGAAATTCCACCATCTGATCGTAGCCTTTCCCACATAGTTTTTGGGAATAGTGAGGTTTGCTACGTAGTTTGTGGGTTTAATGGTCAGCATTGTGGAGACTGTGAGTGTTTGACAACATCATCACCAACGAACACTAGAAGAAAGGGTTAGGTCTGTGAGCCATTTGGGAATTCTTAAGGTTTGGAGAAGCAGAGGACACTTAGTCGATTTTTAGGTTCTGAGGATTTCTGGAAATGATGAGGAGACGAAGAGGAACAAGTGGTTTGTTATTTATAGGATTTGAATGTGAGTGTGTATGAGAGAAGGTTGGGCGGTTCGTTTGAAATGTTAGCTTAACGGAAAACGGAACGTTGTCCATGTCAGAAACATTTGTCAGACCACTTGTACCTTTTTAATCACTAAACACACGTAACCCACATTATCCGCAGTAATTAAGTTAAATAAAACATAAATTAAGTAACTTAGTTTGAAGAAAGGTACACTAAAAACTGTTGGTCCAAGCTGTTGGTCAAACCTGTGATAGTTGTGGGTCAACACACACGCTGTTCAGTCTTCAAGCTGTTCATTCTCAAACTGTGCCTTGCCTGCTCTCTTTTGTAAGAACAGGTTGTGTTCAATAGTTGAACAGGTTACAAGACAATGTCTTGTAAGACGTGTGAGAAATGACAGGGTGAAGATTGGACCATCAGAGCAGGCTGGACGAATAAACTGGATTTTGTTCAGCCTGTTGTATGCTCAAGCGTTCACAGTTTTTCAGACAAATGACTAAGTAAGAACATGTATAACCTGTTCTGCCTAAGCTGTTCAGAGAAACTTGAGCGTGTGAACACACAAATTCTTAGACCTTTGAGAAACACTTAGTCACTCTTGTTTAACATGCCCAGCTTGCTGACAAGGTATTAAACCTCGTTTCATCCAGAGTTTGTGAAATGTCTGCAAGCTGTTCATTGTGGAAATAAAACTTACCTCCACATTACCTTCTGAATGTGATCTCTGATGAAGTGAGTCTGACTTCAATATGCTTTGTTCTTGAATGAATACTGGATTGTTGGAGATGGCTATGGCACTTGTATTATCACACAGAATAGGAGTTTCCTATACACAAGGCCATAGTCTTCAAGCTGATGCTGCATCCACAGAATTGCCCACAGCAGCTTCCAGCAGCAATGTACTCACGCTTCCTAGCGTAGAAGTGGATACTGAATTCTGCTTCTTTGCTACTCCCACTGATTAACTTTCCACCAAGAGTTGCAATCCACCTGTTGTGCTTTTTCTTCCTATCTACATGCAGCCTGCAAAATCAGAATCTGAATAGCCTGTTAGTTCAAGCTTGAGTCTTTGGGATACCAAAGACTCTAAACCTGGTTGTACCCTTCAGGTATCTGAAGATTCTTTTAACACAAGTAGATGGGATTCCTTTGGATGAGTTGGAACCTAGCACACAGGACAGGTGACAAACCTAATCAAGGTCTACTCAGTTAGTATAGCAAGCTCCCAATCATGCCTCTGTAATGTTACTGAAACAGCTTTGCCACTGGCATCCGCATCAATTTTACATTGGTTGCCATATTTGGGTTTTATAGGAGACTTGATCAAATTTTGAACTTTTTCAATAGATCTAAAAGTGTACTTTCTTTGATTTATTAAAAATTCCAGTTGAGGTTTGTTAACCTGTATCCTAAAAAGAAAGTTAGTTCTCCCATCATACTCATTTCATACTTCGATTTCATGAGTAATGAGAAATTCTTGCATAGCTATCATTAGTAGAAACCAAATATTAGTCATCCCCATAAAATTGAACAGCATATGTCAGACTTCACTTTCTTATGAACATGTTGTAGTATCCACTTTACCTCTAGGACTACCCCTTGCTCATAAGGAACTCAGTAGAGTGTCCACCCGCTCTAGTGGCTTGTTTGAGACCATAGAGAGCTTGTCCAAATTATAGACAAAAACCTGGATGTTGTTCATTTCAAACTGGAGGCTGCTTGACATTAACTTCTTCTTGCAGCTTCCCATTCAAAAATGCACTCTTCAATCCATTTGAAATACCCTTAATGCTCTTATGAGCAGCGTAGGCGATACAAACGATTGCTTCTAGCCTATGCCACAGGAGCAAATGTTTCCTCATATCAATTCCTTCCTCCTGGCTTGTAGCCCTGAGACAACCAGTCTTGCCTTATTTCTCAATGACATATATATAGGGGTGAGTTCAATGGAAAACCACTATGCACCTGAAAACCATGGAAACCTACGCCTACCGTCCGATTTGGTGCATTTCATGAAAAACGTGGTAGCATGATCGTAAATAAGGTGATGCATCACGCGGGATTTTGATGCATCACGCGGGGAATTTGATGCATCACGCGGAATTTTGATGCATTTGTGGTGGTGCAGTGCGGTTTTCACAAGTTTTCCGGTGCATGGTGGTTTTGCATTGAACCTCCCTCCCTCTCTCTCTCTCTCTCTCCCTCTCTCTCTCTCTCTCTCTCTCTCTATATATATATATATATATATATATATATATATATATATATATATATATATATATATATATATATATATATATAAGATCAATGGGGTACCGGGGAACCATTTATAGCCAATCATTTATCATTAAAATCATTGAAATATAATATAAATTTTACTTAAAATTATTTCCCACATTAATTAATATTGGGGGTAAAATGGTATTAAATTTTTTTAATTAGAATCAAAGATTCTGTGTATCCCATGAAAATTTTCATTTTAGTTAATATTATTTATTACACTCATACTGAACATGTGCAATGATGACACTCTATAAACCACGATTGAACATGCTCAATACCGTCAATATTGGTTTATCAACCAAACGGTTAACAGCGACAAAAAAAACTCCAACTGCACATGTTCAATAACGTTTAAATGAAATTGAACCTTCACGAACGGTTTGAAGAAAATAATAAATACCTTTATTTGACACATCCGGTTGAACATGTTCATTAAAACCCGTTATCGAATCCAATTGAACATGTGCACTAAAACTCATAGTCGAATTCGATTGAACATGTTCACCAATACTCATTGTTGAATCCAATTGAACATGTTCATTAAAACTCATTTTGAAATTTATTATAGATATGTTATGGAAGTAAATCTATATAATTAATGGAACTATTGTATTAGTAGTTGTCATCTATTATTTAAGGGAAAATTACCAAGAAAGTTAATATAAAATACAAAATTTGACAATAAAGGTATTGTAAATTTTTTTTTTGCCAAGAAAGGTAATATAAAATTCTATTTTGGCCGAGAAAGAACATGAAATTCAAATTTTAGGCCAAGAAAGATAATCAAATATTATTCACTTACCAAAAAAGGGAGCATGAAATTAAAATTTTACATTCTTAATTTGTCATCAATACCCTTTTTTGTCAAATTTGAATTTTATGTTATCTTTCTTGGTCTAAAAAATTTTACATTACCTTTATTGGTAATTTTTGAATTTTATGTTACCTTTCTTGACAAAAAAAATTAGGTATTTATTATTAATGGAACTATATAATAAATCTATAATTTTATGTTACCCTTTTAAACTTATAACCAAACATGGGTGGACTCCAGTCCACCAGTCTAACATAGTACCCTACTGATCCAGACCCTATATATATATATATATATATATATATATATATATATATATATATATATATATATATATAACATTTGAACAAGTGCAACTGCAGTGTTATAAACATGTGTCGCTTTTTCCTGCATCTCTTAATGAACATGTTCAATTAACAATTGAACATGATGTTGAACAAGTGTAATAAACAATTGAGCATGTGCATTTGGCTCTTAATGAACAAGTACACCTATTAATATGTGCATTAACATCATAAATTGAACAAGTGCATTTGGCTCATAAACATATGGATTTAACAATTAAACAAGTGTGTTTGATAGTTAAACAAATGCAACTAACAATGATGGCAAAAAGCCTAAAATCTAAAATCGGTATACATGTAGTACATAGACATAGATGTATCAAATAAAAATGTCAATGAGATAAATCTCAATTTCCACATACATGAACCGATGGACAAATCAAACAAGAAAAACCTTGACAGTGATCCACAATATCAATGTCACGCTGAACTTGGGTGCAAGATCCACAAAATCAAAATAAACTCGGGTACAAAAATCACAACGGAGAGATTTTCCGACCTTGGTTCTTTGAAAATGAGATGAACGATGATTATGATTTTTAATGAAGAACGAGAGCGCGATATATATGTGTGCAACCAATCTCAATGAAAATAAGAATGATGACAGATTATGAGTGATTCATGTGATTTTGTTTAGAATCCTTGGATGTTTTGGAATGATAATGGAGAATTTTGTTAAGTGGCAATCAATAATATACATACCGAAAGTACCCTTTTGTTTCCAATCACCCATATAATCTATTATTTAAATCTAAGTCATAACTAATAAGAAATAAGTGTCAAACAATGGTCGACTCGAGTACCATGGGCGGATGCACATGTTCAAAAGTGGGGGGAGGGGCCCCCAATGCTTTGTTAACAATTGCTTAATTTTAATGTGATTTTAAGCTATGTTTTTGTAATTTCACAATCCATTTAAAAGGAGGCCCTCAATCCTTAGAGGAGAAGGCCATCAACCAATAAAAAAGAGTTTAAATTAAATAAACATTAGTCCAAGAAACAGAATTATGATCGCTCACAAATCATGTAATTATATAATATATACTTGTTACTTTGTTTTATTTTAAGCATTCACATCACTGATTTAGGATAAAGGTTTATGCTTAATGGGTTAAAATCATATGTGGTCATATGCTCATTTAAAGTCACATTGGAATCCCTAAAATCGTATATGTGAATGTTTGTCATCAGATTAACTATTAAGGTCTTTTAGTTGGTTAAATTAATTGATAAGTTGTTACGGTTAAATTAGTTGAACCGCTTGAAAATTTATAAATGGAAGAACTAGATCTGAAACTTAAGTTAAGGATCCTCGTAATGAAAACGATGAACACGACTATACATCATGCCCCCAACGTAAAAATTTCCTAGATCCGCCACTGTCTAGTACCCCAGTCTAATATGGTACCCCATTGATCTTAAATCTATATATATATATATATATATATATATATATATATATATAGACACACACACACACACACACACACACACATATATATATATATATATATATATATATATATATATATATATATATATAAATAGGGTTATTGTTAAAAAAAACATATATGGGGTTGGGTTCCACAATTCCGTGAGACTATGATAACCACTCCAAAATGCAAAATTTGTACATTAAATGTACAAATTTAAAAAATAAAGGGTAAATTACAATTTTCATCCCTGTAGTTATAGGTAAATTATGGATGTCGTCTTTTTCAAATCAAAATTACAATTACAGTATTCATGGTTGACTATTTGTAATGGTTTTGGTCCTTTGACTGGACACTTTTTTTTCAAATGACCATTTTGCCCTTAAGAATATTATAAAATTAAGTAATGAACTTTATTTTTCATACACTTAAATAATAAAATTAATAAGAATACAAATTAAAAACAAAAATAAAATCAAAAACATTTTTAATAGATTTTACCACCTTCTCTCTCTCTCCTCCCTTTTTTCTCATACTCTCTATGGTTCTTTCACCAACGTCGTCCACCACCACCAATAACCCAACCAACACAATCATCATCCACCACTACCACTACCACCACTGACATGTATTTGCCTCCATATCTATAATCCCCTTCACCACTTATATATGTCACTTCCTGCCTTCTGTTACGCACCAACTCAACCACCGGCGATTCATATATTGCAGCAAATCAAAATTAGGTGCAGAAATATTTGATAGAAACAAGAAAATGCTTCAATCTAATGGAAATCTCTTTATCTTAGAAAAACTATTCTACCGTGAAACAGAATACTCTTCCATCTAACAAGATTACCTTCAAGACAAGAAGATACCTCTTGATCTGGAGCTGTCTCAATGGTTCACGACTCCCCGTGGTTATCGACTATCGATATGGTTTTATATGGTGGGGTAGTGGTCCTTGATTTTTGGATAAAAAAACGACATTGACGATGGGGGTCATCTTATGACGATGATGGTGGTCATCGTTGTTTTGTGTTCTAAATCTCTGCTATTCTTCTCTCCCCCTTATGACCTAATCTAATCTTCTTCTTTATCTAACTGACTTGCTTTCTCACCTCCCTCAACATCACAGATATATTTTAGGATGAATAATCTTTTATGGAAATTCGATTTTTGCATTGAATTGGTTTAATTTTTGTAATGTATTGTTGTATGTCCCAAAAGGTTTCCCTAGTATGTTGTTCTAAGCTGTAGAAAGGGGGGGGGGGGGGGGTGAATACATCTATTTAAATTTTCAACACACTTTATCAATGTTTGTATGTATATTATCAACAAGTGTTAATTACAAACAAACCTGAACTGCGAAATGGTTCAAGTTGATATGACGGAAACAACAGAGATTACTAATCTAAGACTCACTCAGACTAGTTACGGTGAATACACTCTCAAAGATGAACACACTGATATTACAAGACAGACAGACAGACAGACAGCTTGAATAAGGACAGCTTGGACACACTTAACTGTTTTATTCAAGCAGACTTTGCATGCATGAAAACACACTTCTTTGCACGTTTTGAAACGTCACACTCTTGGTTTTCTCACATTCCTTAGAATCTTCCTTTTAACCTTTCACTGAGAATCCCAGTGAAGCTTCCTCATTGGACGTAGTCATAGTGAAATGTCTTTCCAAAAAGACAAAAATACTTTTCTGCATGTTCTGACAAAGCAGTATTTGTCTTTATATTGCAGAATCTTTGTTTTTTCTTTTTTGTCTCTGTTGCAGGAGGCTTTAACCAAAAGAGAAATGTCAACTTTAAACCTTTCATCTTCTGTTATGGCCATTTTGATATAAGAAATGGTCTGTCACCCATTTCAAATATCCACATTGTCTTCATGTAAGAGAGCAGCGTGGGCAGTCTTAGCAGCTTCTGTTTTTCCACTTTGTCTTCGACTTTGTAAACTGATCTTTTTGTCCACGACAATACACGAGGACATGGAAACATATTCCATAAAGTGTTTAGCATGTTCACAAAGAACATGTTCTGTTCACAAAGAACAGATTACTTACAATTTGTCCAAGCTGCTCAATAGGTTAGAGCAGCGTAGATAGTTGCAACAAATGCAACAGGGTAAGCAGCTTTGACTAATATTGTAAATCACTTATCATGTTTCAATAAGGCATTAACAAGCCTTAAATTATACCTTCAAGTGCATCAAACATGTTTGATTAATAATCTCCCCCTAAGATGTATAACAGGTTTGACTGAAATCTTTTTGTTCCTAACAATTGCATTTTGTTTTTATTTTGTGTTTTTATTAATTTTATTATTTAACTTTATCAAAAATAATTTAGACTTAATTTTTGTTTTTAGTTTGTATTTTTATTAATTTTATTATTTAATTGTGTGAAAAATAAAGTTCATTACTTAATTTCATAATATTCTTAAGAGCAAAATGGTCATTTAAAAAAAATGACAGGTCAAATGACAAAAACCATAACAAATAGTCAACCATGATAATTGTAGTTTTGATGTGAAAAGGACGAGCTCCATAATTTACCTATAAATACAGGGACGAAAATTGTAATTTACCCAAAAATAAGTTTGTAACTTAAAACCATTATTAGTCATAAATATTAACAAATATCATAATCTAACATTAAATTTACATTTAAAACTTATATTCATTAAATTATAAAGTAAATACACAAATTTGAACGTTAAATACACAAATTTTGTCAAATGCATAAATTAGTACATGAAGTTGACAAATATATAATTAGCTGTGTAAATATTTACATGAAATGTATAAAATTATCAAATGTATTAATTTTAGTATCAAATGCACAATTTTATACATTGGATGCACAAATTTTAAAACGGTTCTCATGTTTTCACGAAATAAAAGGAATCTATGTGAACCCAACCCTCTCTCTCTCTCTCTCTCTCTCTCTCTATATATATATATATATATATATATATATATATATATATATATATATATATATATATATATATATATATGTAGTCAGGTTCAAATAAGTATCTCTCGAAATCAACTGCACCCGAAGGTACCAACCTTAAAAAACTTTTTTAATTTTTTTTTTCACATAACTATGTTTAATTTAATGTTATACGCATGATATATGAATTTTATATAGATTCACATTTTCTGTGTCTTTAAAAATTATGTGAATGCTCAATGCATATTTATGTGAATGGTCATCCATGTCTTTATAAACGAAGTTTCTGTCAAGTGGTTCACAAACAATTCGTCTATGTTCAGTTCATTAGCAGTCCTAAGGAGTAGTGATCGATTAGGGATATGAATGGCAACCGGACGGGTTCTGACCGGGATTAATCATCCCGTCCCCACTTAAGAAGACCGTGGGGGCTTAGCGGGCAGAGAAGGAGTCTTGACGACAACAACATAAACGGTGATCACATTTCATATTTGATTTGGCAGGTTGTTGAGGTCGATTTCAGCCTTCAATTCCAAACGATTTTCAACTTCCTTTACTCCCATTTGCATCTGCGATTTTAGTTATATATATATATATATATATATATATATATACATATATATATATATATATATATATATATATATATATATATATATATATATATATATATATATATATATATATATATATATATATATATATATATATATATATATAGAGAGAGAGAGAGAGAGAGGAAGGTTCAATGGAAAACCACAATGCACCTGAAAACTTGTGAAAACCGCACTGCACCACCACAAATGCATCAAATTCCCCGCGTGATGCATCAAAATCCCGCGTGATGCATCAAAATCCCGCGTGATGCATCAAATTTCCCGCGTGATGCATCAAAATCCCGCGTGATGCATCGCTTTATTTACGATCATGTCACCGCGTTTTTCATGAAATGCATCAAATCGGACGGTTTGCGTAGGTTTCCACAGTTTTCCGGTGCATAGTGGTTTTCCATAGAACCCACCCCTATATATATATATATAGGCTAAGGATCCTTTGAGCACCATTTATAATTAAGCACCGGTGAGCACCAATCAAAATAACATTTTATACATACAATTTTTTATATATACAAGCTTTGAACGAATAGAATTAAACTTTCAGTGGGTTCATTGCATTCATAGGCTTTAATATACACAAGATTCATTAGATTCATTGCATTCTCATGCTTTTATATATACAAGCTTCATTAAGCTCATTACATTCATAAGCTTTAATATACACAAAATTCATTAGATTAATCAAATCCAAACTATGCAAATAAGTTATTTGTAACATGCAAATGTTTTAATTGATGCTAATTTGTTAAAAATCTTGTGGTGCTCACGGTGCTTATTTATAAATGGTGCTTAAATGATCCTCGTTCTCTCTCTCTCTCTCACTCTCTTTATATATATATATATATATATATATATATATATATATATATATATATATATATATATATATATATATATAACACATATATATATATACATATACATATATATATATATATTATATATATATATATATATATATATATATATATATATATATATATAGGGTTGGGTTCCGGTAAGAACCTTTAATTCCGTCAGAACCACTCTAAAATGCACAAACTTGTACATCAAATGCACAAATTTAAAAATTAAATTTGTAACTTAATGAAACGCCCCGTTCTAATAACGCGACGTTTTTACTAAAATCTGCAACATAAACCTCGAAGTGATAAAATAAAGCAATCTAATATCAAACTTCAATTTCAATACATAAATAAGCTAAAACCAATCCATTCAGAGTGCGCTAAAATAAAACATCTTGTTATTACAACCAAATCAAAAGTCTAGGGATCTACCTACCCAATTACAAGTTCAATAAACATTACAATAATAGCGGAAGTCTTTCTGATACCATAAAACTTCAAACTCTAGATCCTGAAGCTGGTGCCTTTCCCTAATCAGCTAAACCTGAAAAGTTGTCCCCACAACCGGGGTAAGCCGTCGCCTAGCGAGTAACAGATTTAAAAGCACAGACAAACATATATAACATGATCAACACAAATATTGGCCCAAATTCAGCATATGTAGCATCACGACTCGCTCGATTTAGCATACACGAATAGGGTATTGTTATCGGCTCGCCCGATAACAAGTACACGACGTACGACTCGCTCGGTTAGCACGTGTACAATTCATGCGGCTCGCCCGACATGCAACTCGGAAGCACACAACAACCTCACTTAATCCACATATACACAGTATGCATGCTGGGGTAAGGGTTCTCAAATAACAACTCATATCAACAGAATTAATAACAACAAACAAGGCTAAGCATGGTTATAAACAAAAATCATGGCAATAAAAACGAATGAGATATTCAATGTTAACATATCACGTATGATCATTTGTGAAATTAAATCAATTACTCACAGTGCCTGCAATCTATACTCGCCAAACGTATACCCGCTATCAGCTGAAAACACTAACGAAATCCACACACCTCAATCGAATATCTAAAGACCTGATATCAAAGTACATTTCCTATTTGTCAATATTCTCAACTCTATAATTAACTAAGATCAATTCTATTAATTAAAGTCTAGGGTTTAAATCAATAAATTTCGATTTATTTGCTAAAATTTGATTAGCCCCTTTAATTAATTAAATTCCGTATCCATTTCTATATTATATAACCCGCAATATTCATATGATAAAAATAACAATTACACCTAAAATGAGTTTGTATTGGACTTAGAAAAATAAAACTAACTCAAACCCAATTTAATTGATTTAAATTATCCAAACCTAAAAGAAATATTAAAAGTAATACTAAACTTAAACCTATAAATCTTTTAATATACTAATTCATTTGTACCCAAAATAACCCAAACAAATTGACATAGCCCATCTTAATTTATTAAAAACTACCCAATACGATTCTTTAATTTCTAACCTATAAGCCCAAAATATAAATAATAATGTCAGCCCATTAAGAAGAATACCTAAATTAAAACCCTTAGCCCAAAACACTTAACCTACCCTAATTTAAAAGACCCAATCGGGTCAACCCACAAATCAAACTCATTTCCCTTATTCTCTCTCTCTCACAGTAGTAACACAAGAAAAAAAAAAGAGCAGGACACAAAATAAGCAAACAGCAGCCTCGCTGCTTTCTCCTTCATACCGACCGCCGGCCAAGGCATTTTCCGACGCCGACCAGAGCTACCTCCCAAAACACACTAGATCCTACTCCCTCATCTCCCTCGATGGACGAAAACAGCAAGGAAGGGGGCAGACAGAGCAGCCGCCGGAGCTGCTGTCGTCGCCGCTCAAGTCGTCGGCCAAGGCGATCCCGGTGCCGACCGACCACCATGCCATTCGGCTTTCTCCGGTGGTTCCATTTCTCATTTCGTTCTTTGATTTCCATTTTCCTAGACCATCTAATTTGTATATTTTTTTTATCAAAATACAATTCTTCAAAAATATTAGAAATCAACCAATAGATCTCTAACTCCAAGATTATTCATCTCATATAAAAATAGTAAGGTTTCTAATCATATTTGGATCATTTCTAGGTAAATTTTCGGTTTACAACCTAAACCCACTTAAAACCTTCAAGGAAATCCATTAATGGGGTTTCAAGCTTTTCAAATAAGCACAAATGAAGATTATGAATCCAGAAATTATTGGTTGTTCATTTTCAGATTTTATAAATTTCTAAACAACATTATATGACTTCTAAATTTACCTTGAATATTACATACGGGAACTAACATTTGTTTGGGTTCATAAACATTACCTCAAGATTTCAATGATGGTGATGAATGTGATGATGAGGTTAATATTGTTGCTCCAATCTTGAATTCCAGCCCAAAGATTAGAAGGAATTTCACAGATTTATGATTGTGTGTTTGTGTTCTTGAGGAGCAAAAATGTGCTATTAGGGTTTTATGTATATATAGGGATCTATGTATTGATTTGATGATGATGGTGATTATGGTTATGGACATGCATTCCATGCATGCATAACTTTTATATATATATATATATATATATATATATATATATATATATATATATATATATATATATATATATATATATATATATATATATATATACACACACACACACACATCATAATTATATCCAAATTCTTAAATTGCAACAATTCAATATTTAAATGTCTAACGATTGAATTGATAATTTATATCCTATTTTCTCGAAATAATTAAATTAAAGAAATCGAAATTGATTATTTACCTCGAAATTAGCGGGTGTTACAATCTCCTACACGTTGAATTGATCTCGTCCTCGAGATCATATGAAAGTAAAGTAAATTAGATTACTCGCCTACATCTATGTCTTAAACTCCCACGTATAATTCGAATCTCGGTAATACACCACCTTGATAAAATCATCTTGACATATCCAAGCCTCGTATCAATCTTATCATTTTGAGTGGATATCATCCTATCGGCATTCTTCAATTTTTATTAAATATAAAACTAATATTGTATCCATCATGTACATTACAAACTCTCATGGTAATTCTAGTTGTTAATCTTGCGCACCTATGCACTTTATAGTCCAACACATTATAATGAACTTAGGATTAAGCTTTTTTTTATTTGTATAATTACCTTCCCAAACGATATCCTTAGCATCACATAACCATTAACTTCAAACTCAAGTGATCTATGCTTAAACCAGATTTATCTTCAGTCAATCCTGAATAACTCTCAATCATTCGCGAATTATCTGAATCCAATCATGTGCACAGTCTTCAAATGTTAACTGATAATACTTACTCAATAAATTCAAATAGTAAAATTCTTTCCTAATACATGACATAGTAAAATTATAACTTCACGTATTAATGACTAGCTAACATCCCTTGCCATTTAATTAACATCTCTATAACTTCAATGTAAACATCATCGCAGCCATTCTAAGTCGCGTATCAAATCTTTTCTCTCATGGTCTTTCAGCTACCTCAATGATAAGTGATTAATTTTCTCTGTTGCATTATAACACTACAAACATATATATATATATATATATATATATATATATATATATATATATATATATATATATATATATATATATATATATATATATGTGAATACTACGCCTCAAACAGGCAATATGTACATTATAAGCAACCAACAAATCCACACCACAATCACATTCAATCCCCTAGTAACGATAACTACACGCTTTAAGATAAAATCTTAATCACTAAGACTAAGCATATGAATAACTATCTTAAGCCTAAAACTACACGCCCGCTCACGATCTCAACATCTATGGGATCAAACAATATAAGAGAAATACATTCGCATGACACGCAAAAGAGGCGCAGATATAAGAATAAATGGTCGCACCCCAATTAAATAATAAATAAGCGAGTAAAGCGTTAAGTCAGAAATACCCGTAACCACATCAGGAGTCTCATAGGCCTCATCAGCGGTGATCTGAAAAGCACGGGTCGGAACTCTATCAGTGCCGCCTCTCCTCGACTGAGCTGGTCCTGCAACTGGCTGACTCATAGATGCAATGCTAGCACTCATATTCTGACTTTGTCTCCGCTGAGGACAGTTCCTCGCTACATGGCCCTGAACCCCACAATCAAAACAAATCAACGGACGGACAGTTAACTCTGATGTGCCTGGTATCACCACAAGCATGGCATCCTCTAGATAAACCACTACATAACCCAGTATGTCTCTTCCTACACTGCTGACAATCGTGTGGCATCTGTGTCTGTGATGTATACTGCTGTTGGGATTGGAAAAAGAAGAACCAGATGATTTTGCTGAAGCCTGAAATAACCGATCAGAACCCGCAGTCTTAGCTCTTTTGGGTGATGACATCAATGAAGTAGTGGAACCTAACAGTGCCCGCTCGCGCTTCTGCGCGCTCATGACTGCCTCCTCAAGGGTCCTATAGTTCTGCATCTCAACAAACTCTTTAATTTCAGCACGAAGCCCAGTCACACACATATCTACCCTCGTCTCTTCATCTAATGCATATCTCGTCACAAACTGGAATTTCTCTCTGAAGACCGCCTCATAATCCTGAACCATAAGCCCCTCCCGTCAGAGACAAGAACTGTCTCTCGATCTCTCTTGTCAAGTCAGCTGGACAATACTAATCCTGGAATCTCTGCCTGAACTGAGCCCAAGTCATCACCCCCACCAGATCAGAACCTATAGCCCTCGAAGTGTTCTTCCACCAAGTCAACGCTGGGCCCACTAGCATCCCCGCGGCATACTCTACCATATCAGTCTCTAAACAGTGACTCAGGCGAAATGCCCTCTCTGAACACTCGAGCCACTCCAGAGCCTTCACAGGCTCCATAGTCCCATCGAACTCTTTCGCTCCAGACCCCTTAAAGGCCTTGAACGAAGCACGGTCATATCGTCGTCCGCCAGTCTCGGTCCCCACAATGTTGCCCCCGCCAGTAGGAGCAGATACCAAAGGATTTCCCGCATCAGATCGGGATGAAGCAATCAGGTCATGAATCTCCTAAAAATCCTGCTGCACCTCCGCGCGGCTCTCATCCATAACATCTCGTACATAACGGGTCATGTACCTTATCATCCAGGTCTCATGAGGGGTCAACGGTCCTCCCTCGGGTCCAATATCATCATCAAAATCATCCCCATCCTCACGCTCTTCGTCAGAATGCTCTATATCCTCTGACTCTACAACAACTCGCTCATCGCGTGGATGACTGTGGCTCTCATCATCAGCCATGATGCTGAAATTAAATTTACGAATTAAATTAAATTTCAGTTATCTTTTCATACTTGATTAGATTCTGGTTTGCTCATAAGGGTATATGTTTACATAACTGTAAAGGTTACAGTTAAACCTTATCTTAACCGTACCCAATTTCCTAAGGTCATCAGGATAGAGTTTACCTTGTACAATCATAACTTACACTACTAGTGATCTTACGGTTTAAGACTAATCACCAAACAAGTACTTAATTCACTTAAACCAAACTTGGCTCTAATATTGAAACGCCCCGTTCTAATAACGCGACGTTTTTACTAAAATCTGCAACATAAACCTCGAAGTGATAAAATAAAGCAATCTAATATCAAACTTCAATTTCAATACATAAATAAGCAAAATCCAATCCATTCAGAGTGTGCTAAAATAAAACAACAAATGGGATGAACAAAATATAGAAACAGAGAATTTTAACCACATATGATGAACTCAATTTTGCAACAAATATGACGAACTTAACAACATCCATATAATTTTATAAAAAACGACATTGATTATTAATATTAAATTTTAAAATGATAACATTACAATAAAATCCCTAGAAAATAGCAATGATTCTCTAAATTAATTTTAAGCGACAAGTGTCAAAGATAACACGTGTCTAAAGAAGCTATGTCAATAGCAGGGGCGGATCCATGAATTTTTGTAATCGGTGTCACTTTTTTTTAGAGTAAGTTTAATTAGATTTTTAAAATATTTTCTAAGATGGATCGGATCATCAAAACGAGTTGCCAATACAAAATCAACAAATAACAAGATTTTTCACTTAAAAGTACATAGTACAATACTATTTAAACTTAAAACGAATAAGTTTCGTAAGTCTTAAAGTTTTACAGTTTTTGCATTCGAGTCTTCATTTATTGAAGTTTTATGAAGGAATTTGATTCACAGAATTTGATGGAATTGGAATGAAAATTCCATTCCGATGTGCTGTTTGGCGGTAAAAAGAAATGGAATGAAGATTTTTTTTTAGAAAAAACACCACTTTTGAATAAATCTATTTTCCTTGTGTTAGTGTCATGGAATTTAAATTCCATTCCAAAGATTTTAACAGTTCTAAAACCAAATCCTAGACTTCATCTTCACCGCCTCCATATCTATTCCGACAGATTCTATTCCTTCCAGAATTTCATTCCTTGACAGATTCCATTCCATGAATAAACATTCTACGAACCGAACGCCGCCTAAAATATTTACAATTATTGTCTTTGTAGGTGTCTGTAACACTCCGTTTTTTAGATATATTATGTGGGTTTAATTGATTGGGTAACTAAATTATTAATATTCCGTTGGGCCAACGGTATTGCGATTAGTGGAATTAACACGTGTCGCGGTCGAGTATGCGTGTCATCGGGTTTTAATTTTAGTGGATTAGTAGTAATTATGGATTCACGGGATTAAGTGGAATTTAATTATATAAATGGTTGATTTTTGATAACAGGGTCGGGTATCGGTGTTGAACCCGCACGATAACCGGAAACGTATGATATGTGCGTTAATTGTTTGGCTTCCTTCACTTCTCAAACTCACAAGGGTTGTGTGTGTGTGTGTGTGTGTATGTGTAAATTCATGCTGCTAGAGACCAAATCAGAAGGAAGAATCAAGAATTGTGCTGGGAATTCGTCAAATTAAGCGTCATCTTCGTGTTCATGGAGCTTCAAGGTGAGAAACCTTTGATTAAATTCTAATTTCGTGTATTAGTTGGATTGATATGTTGGGAATTTGTATAGCAAGTGTTTAGAAGTGTTTTGATATGATTTCTGGGGATTGTCATGGCTAAAATCGAGTTATGGAGGTTTACTACCTCCTGGGCAAAACAGAGACGAAACGGGGGGGACCTGCAACTCGACGCGAGTGCGGTCGCGATGCAGGGAGCGCGGCCGCGATGGGCGGCGCAAGAGGGACCGCGATCTAGGGTTTGAGCTCGGTTCGCGATGTAAGCGCGGGCCCGCGACGGGTCCAGCGCGGCCGCGATCCAGCTATCTGGGCCAGATTTGGGTTTTTGGCTTGGGGTACTTTTTGGGGTTAATCAGTTATGTTACTGATTATGGGATATCCAGGGCCTATCAGTGAGTTTGGGTTAATCTGTGAAGATTTGTTGTGCGTGTACAGGGACTGATAGAGATCGGGCTGAGATAGATTCGGGACACCGGGGAGCTAGTTAGAGTTGACTATCGTGATCTAGGTGAGTACACGAGTTCTTTTAAACTGGCGCCTCATTTTACAGTGTTATTCTGTTACCTGTTTATATGTGATATATGAATGAGAAAGGGAAGCTGCACCTCAGGTATGACTTACCGCCGTTTATAATTGTGATAATTATGTGCATGAGTTGAGATAGGGTGAGAGTATGAGATGAGATCCACCCGAGCTGTCTACGATGGGTTATCGTGGAGGTCGGGGTTCGCGATGGGTTATCGCGTGGACTTATATTCGCGATGTGTTATCGCATGGGCTGAGTAGCCCCACCTAGCCATGTGTAGGGTTACCATATATATGGCAGAGTTATAGCCAGGTCATTCATGTGCTTTATTATGTGGCTAACCGCTGCTGTGTGCGACCTGTTAGCAGTGGGGAGGGTTCCCCACCAAGGATGGGATGCCCAGTGTGATTGTGAGGAGACGTCCTCACCAGAGATGTGATTCTCAGTGCTTAGATCTCATGCTTCGTGATAGTGGTGTCAGGGATGAGAACAATGTGCATATATGAGAATTGAGTTGCATATTAATTCTGCCATGTGTTATGAGCTATGCTTTGGTGTATGGGTTATATTGTTGAGTCTAACCCTTGTGTACTCACGAGCTGCGAAGCTTTTCGAGTCTGAATGTGTGTCTCACGGGGTCGGAGATCAGGTTGGCAGTGAGGAACTGATGTCAGGGATGATGATTCGTTCGAGGATTCTTGTTCGTGGCAATGGGTGGATTGCAGATCCTCGTATGATTCGATCAGTGATTATGAGATAAGGTTAGTGTATGTGTTTACATATGGTAAATCAGAGTTGATTGGGTTGAGATTAAAGTTTTAAATCAGCAGTGTTTGTCGTTAATCCTATGACTTATGTGTAATGAGTTATATGCGTTATGCCACCTGCGAATTATAAATGATGTGGCATTTGTGTGCGGAAAGAGGGTGTTACAAGTTGCCACTCGAGTTTTTCATACATACGTACTTCAGTATTTTGAAAATTTATCGGTGTCAAGTGACACCCCACTTAGGGGTGTAAACGACCCGAGCCGAGCCCGGCCCGTTTAAGCTCGAACTCGGCTCGTTTGAAAGTATCAGGCTCGAGCTCGGCTCGTTTCGAGCTTTGTATGTAAAGCTCGAACTCGACTCGTGAATAATTTTTCAACCTCGAGCTCGACTCGTTTATTATATATTTTAATTAATTTTTTTAAATAATATTTTTATATAATATATATAACTTGTTATTTTAATATATTTATATTTATTTAATCTATATATTACATATTTATTAATTTAAAATTTATTTATATATAACCTCGTTTAGACTTGCGAGCTCGATATCTAAAGCTCGGGCTCGAGCTCGTTTATTAAACGAGCTCGAATTTAGGCTCGTGCTCGTTTAATTCGAGCTTTTAAGAGTCGAGCCCGAGTAGCTCACGAATAGTTCGGCTCATTTACACCCCTAACCCCACTTAAAAACTAGATCCGTCCCTGGTCAATAGACGATCTAGTTAAACGACAAGTGGAAATTATTTAATTTTTTAAAATAATAGATAGATATAGAATATAGATTAGTATCGAATATTTACAAGAAATTGTGGGCTACTCATGGGCATGATTTCTCCATTTTTAGCTACAATTTTGGTATAATTGTTCGTCCAACTTTCTGATTTAATTAGAATGGTACAATTTTTTGTTAAAATATCTTATATAAAAAATATTTAAATATACCTTATTATTTTGAATTTGATAAAATGCTATAAATATTAATAAATATATAATTCTATTCATGATTATTTAAGAGATACTACTTGTCATCATTAAAATTTTTAATAACCTTTAATTTATTAAAAATCTAAATTCAAAAAAATCTAAACTTAATTGATTCTATAAAAATTTTAA
Source organism: Centrapalus pauciflorus (assembly GCA_020465985.1). Classification (NCBI taxonomy): domain Eukaryota; kingdom Viridiplantae; phylum Streptophyta; class Magnoliopsida; order Asterales; family Asteraceae; genus Centrapalus; species Centrapalus pauciflorus. Next base: position 522,843 of record JAANYP010002741.1, read on the forward strand.
TGTATGAAATTTTAAGTTGGAACTTAAAATTTACACACACACATAATATGCTTAGAGAGAGTACCACATATATTTATATCTTTTTAATTAATATAATTGTTAAAATTTAACAAATGTCAAATATATAATTACGACAAATAACGTTTGGGATAACGTCAAATAGTGGATAGAGTTAACTATTTATTAATGTTTATATATATTAAAATAATGATTTGTATTTATCTGTATTTTATTTTATTATAAAAATAATAATATGTGTTTATCTTTTTAGATACAATGTTGTGATTCCATGTATCAAAGTGTGTTATCAAATAGATAATGATGACAAGTAACATTTGAAATAATGTCAAATAATGGATAGATTAATTAATTATTAATGTTTATAGATATTAAAATAATGAATTGTATTTATCTTTGTATTTTATTATATTATAAAAATAATAATATGTATCTATCTTTTTAGGTGAAATGTGGAGATTCCACGTGGCAAATTGGTTATATTTTATGTATGTAAACTTAAAAATCAAACCATATAAATATTGATTATTATAAAAAAAATACAAGAAAAATGTAGTCATTTGTCAAAAATATTACATATCTATCTTTACAAATCTCTCTCTCTCTCTCTATCTCTCTCTCTCTCTCTCTAAGATCCATTGTGAACAAGTTATTTTTTGTGAACGTTGTGAACTAATAAATATATATATATATATATATATATATATAATCATTCATATATATCAACAAGTTCTTGTAACATGATTCATATGATTCAAAAGGATCATAGGAGTGTCTACAACAAGATTCAGAACATTCAAAAGTTTCATAGTAGTTTTTATAATAATATTTAATGTATATTAAAAGAACAATATATAATTTATTAAAAGAGCCTCACGTGACAATATTTATTCTACTCTTTTTAGATATGTAAATTCATCTTAAAAATTATATTTTTAATTACATATTTGATACATACTACTTATATACTTATTACAAAAAATAAAACATGTCATGGCATATGTTTCTTTGATATGTATTTATCTTTTAAGGATGAACGTGGTGACGCCATGTAGCGTTTTGTGTTCTCCTTTATTTTATAAGTTTACTAGCTTTTTTACCCATGTAAACATGAATAATTATTTATTATGAAAAAAAAAAGTTTATGTTTTTAAAAAGGATCATAGAAAATTATTTATGTTTATGTAAACATGAATAATTATTTATTATGTAAACATGGGTATTTTGAATAATTATTTATGTTTTTAAAAAGTTTAATAGAAAATTAAGGATTTATTATGAAAAAAAAACCAATGTGTTTTCATTTTTTTTTTGTTCTCATCTCTCCATGATATTTTTTCAGAAAAATCATCAAGTTAATTTTTTCGTTTAGTGAAATTTGACTATAAAAACCCGATTTTTCAGTCTATAAAAACTTAGTCTACCAATTATAACCTGACTCTAATAGACAAATTTCACAAAACCAAGAAAAAAAATAAATTAAAGATTTTTTGAAAAAAAAAATAACATGGAGACTAAAACCCAAAAACCGTGAAAACTTGTTGATTTTTTCGTAATAAATCCTAAAATTAAATACAAATTTACTTATGAATAAATTGTTGTACTAAAAATAATTATAAAATTAATATTTAATTATTTAAAATTTTAATGTGTTTCCTTTATTGCATTTCATGAATTAAATAGGAAAGTATTCAAAATAGAATTTTCTTTTATTGATAATAGATAAATTAGTAAATGAAATATTAAATTATGGAAAAAAGACGGGAAAATGAAAATTTAATGGAATGAGGAAGCGACATGTGTCTTGAATTATTTTCTTTTATTAATAAACTAGTTTATAAACCCATGTAAAACATGGGTATAAATTTTAAATTTTAATATCATTAATTTTGTAGGATATTTTTTAGATATATTTTATCAAATTTATAATATCTATTTATATGATATACTAAATATAAATATATAAGAAAAGTTAATATGCAAATTCAAATTTGAGTTTTATATCAGATAAGATTTAGATTTGATTAGATATTATTTTAATTATTTATTATTTGGATTAATTATAAAATTAAAAATATAAGATCCAAATGACGGTAGGAGGTGATGCCACGTGGCAATAGCAAATTACGACACGTGACAAAATAGTTACTCTTTTAATATTATTTATAGATATAGATATAGATTACCCCCGTATTACGCGGACATTTTTAATATATATAAAATATAATAAATTAAAAGGTAACTATTTTAACATTATTATAATTAAACAAAAATTATATATATAAGAATGATATTATTATTTGTTATAACCTATTAATTTTATTTATCTCTAAATATACATTAATAGTAATTATTTTCTTATATTTTTTTAACTTTTATTATATTGTATTATATTATAATTAATAAGTTAGTAGAGTATTACATTTGAATTTAAAAGTAGACTATATCAGAATTCTTTAATTGACTAGTACTTAATAAAAAATTATCACATTTGAATCTCATCGATCTATTAAATACACACATTAATACACAAAATACATATAAATACACACACAATAATATACTAAATACATATAAAACGTTTATAAATACTTAAAAAAACACAATAATTCCAAAAATATTTTAACAAATTCTAAAAAAACCTAATTTTGATAAATCTAAAACTTTTATCCAAGAATATAATTTAAACAAACCTACAAATAATTTTTACAATTCAATAAAAATAAAAACCTAATTTTGATCAATCTAAAACTTTTATCCAAAAACAAATACACACAAATACATACATTAATATAATAAATACACAAAAGACAAACAAATACACATTTTAACACTCAAAATACATAAATATACAAACACAAACACTAATACACAAAATACATACAAATTAAAAACACACACTAACACTCAAAATACATACAAATACACACACTAATTTAATACATTACAAACAAAATACATACCTTGAGAGAGAGCCGGCGGCGAGAGGCAGCACCGGCGAGAGACAGCACGGCGGCGAGAGACAGCACCGGCGGCGAGAGAGCGAGAGAGATGAGATCTGAGACACCAAACACATCAATACCCACACATTACATATATTTATCCAAAAAATACACAAAACACAAAGAAAAGCATAGAAAATCGTTACCTGGAGGCTGGAGGAAGGAAAATCGTTTGGAGAAGAAGAAGGAAGAAGTAGGTGAAAAGTGAAGAAAAGAGGCTGGAAAGGGGTGAAAAGAGGCGGCACATTGGGCGCGTTTTTTTTGGGTATTAGCGGCGACACTGTGTCGCTGCTAAAGCCTTTAGTGGCGACATCGATTCCGCTTTTTTGCTTGTCGCTGCTAATGCCCCTGTCGCTGCTAAAGGGTGTCGCCGCTAAAACCCTATTTTCTTGTAGTGATTAGCACGACAAAGTTATTACAAACATGTAATTCTTACTGATAAAACTAGTTTATGAATAATTTTTTACCGAATTATTTGTGTAAATATATATATAAACTCAAATTATAGCATATAAATATTATTTTTTTAAAACTAATACAAGAATAGTCCTTCTCTTGGACACCATATTTTTTGTGTCTATGGAATTAATTTTTTTTTTATATTTTTATCTGAGTAAAAATATTTTATGTATTTACTTGTTTATGTGTTTATCAATATGAATCATATATCAATTTTATATGTGTTTATCAAGTTAAAAAATATTTTATTTGTTTATCCATATGACTATATATCAAATTTAAAGTTAAAGTTAAAGTTATATTTAAATCTTATAGAATCTATACTTAAATAACATATCAAAATAAAACATATGTTATATAATCATAAATTTATTAAAATTATATTAAAAATAAGGATTAAGGTCTACAATAGCAACCTACTTTTGAAAATGTATCGATATGGTATGTGTACTTCATTTTTATGTATCGATATGGTCATTCTACATAATAGAGCCCGATTTTTACATACGAAACAGGGTTCTAATGGTATGAAAACAGGGGTCTATAACAAATATGATCATATCGGTATGAAAAATTAAAGTACAGGTACCATGTCGACATTTAAAAAAGTAGACGTACCATATTGATAAATTTTCAAAAGTAGGTTACTATTGATAGATAAAAGGTAAATGGTAAAAATCATACTTCATAAAATTTCAATCATCGTAACGTTATTACATTATGTTATGTTATATTATATTAGATTAATTATGAAAAAAAAAATTATTTTTATATTGTTTGTGTTTTCATACCACAATAGTATTTTTTTCTTAGAACACCTTAAGTTTTTAATTTTTTTTTTTTTGGTTTTATGTAATTTGGCTATTGGAACCCGAAAAACCAGATTTTCTAAAAATTTAAAAACCAAATTCTAATAATCAACTTTCATAAAACCAGAAAAAAAAACGTAAAAATATGTGTTTTTTTCATAATTAAACCCTATGGGTTAAATAATAATAATTTATTTTATTTTACTCTCTCACACACACACACACAAACACTCTCTCTCTCTCTCTCTCTCTCTCTCTCTCTCTATATATATATATATATATATATATATATATATACACACACACACACACACACACACACACACACACACACACACACACACACACACACACACACACACACACGTAATCATGCTTTGATTAACATTACAAAGATGATATATAAACTTTTACAAATTCACACATTCTAAGTGTATGAAATCATGCATCACATAAGACGTGCGGTATACCTTAGCCGAAGGCGCGCGGCCTTACCAAATCAGCACCAAACCGCCGGGAACACCACCCACGGTGCCCGACCCCGCGCAAAAAGGGCGCCCCCCCCCCCCCTCAGCTTGAGCTCCCCGCACGGCCTTGCTTGCTTCACCCCTCTTTTCCTTTTTTTTTGTTTACTGTCAACACAAACACATGTGTGTGTGTATAATTTTAGTTTTATATTTTTTTATTTTTATTGTTGTTTCTTATTATAGTTTCGTAAATGTTTGTATTTTTTATTTTATTTTCGTAAATGTTTGTATTTTTTTTATTTTAGTTTCGTAATTGTTTCGTTCGTACAGTTTCGTATTTTACTTTCGTGATCGGGAAACACACAATAACCTTCGACCAGATCTCGTGGAACATATTGCACTTGCCCAAATACCAAATTTAGACGGTTAGTTTGTATTTTTTAAATGTTCATTCGTAATTTTAGTTTTTATTTATTGTTATGTATTTTTTTTATTTTTAATTCGGTAATTTTTAATTTTAAGTTATGTAATAGTTTTTAAATATTTATGGATTTTATTATTTTCGTTTTAATTGTTTTGTTAATTAAAATGAATTTATGTTAAAAAAATAAAAATGATGAAAACGTTTAGAAGGATGAGTATTTCTAAGTTAGAAAGGTGGGAAAAGGTGGAGTGAGAAAAACTGATGTGGCGCTGAGGTGTACAAAAAGATGAGTTTGGGAATGGTGTGTATACTGTAACGTCCATATTTTTAGACTATTATTTAAAGAATGGAAAAAAAATTGAGTACTTGAAATAATAAGAAAATAACCAGGGAGTAAAACTAAAATAAACATGAATTGTGACAAAAATAAATGAATAAATTACAATTAAAAAGCTAAAAGAAAATTTCAATTAGTGAGATAATGGTTACAAAATCTAGAAGAGTGCTTTTAAGAAAAAACATTGACATTTCACCAAAATGGATTAACCTTTCTCTGTTGAGTTTTTCCACCACCTTTGACTTTCCATATTTTCCTTTCTTTTGTATACAAAATCCATATCCAACACACTTAACAAAGTCAGTAATATTGAAAGTATTGGAACGAACTAAAGCAAGAATTACCACCTTCATATTCTTCAATGTCATCTTCAACATCCTCTCTTTATTTGAAGGTAATTTCCATAAACCATTCTTGTCATTTTTCTTATAGGTTGAATCATTAGTGAAATGTAGTTTATGTTGATGATTAAAAAAAAAAAAACGAGCTCAAAACCATCATCTGCAACTTGCTTCAACAACTTCGTTAACAGAGTAAATCAAGTTTTCTATAAAACTATATAATATATCTCACAACATTAAACTTATATTAGAAATGGACTTAGAAACAAGTTGTAGCAAGTTTTCGTAATTAAATTTAAAGATTGTGCTCAAAATATTAGGTTTTGGGATCTTATAAAAAAAAATAATAATAAAATGAAATCATGTTTCGTTGGAGATTGGAATAACTAAAAAGCTAGAAATAAAAAAAAGAAGATAATACTTTGTGTCTAAACATGGATCTAATATTCACTTGCTATTTTTTTTATTGATTTAATTTATTTACGGCCCAAGTAAAAATTATTTAGTTTTAGACAAATGTTATAATTTGTTCTAAAATTTATTAACGAATAAAATTGATTTATTAAAGCAGTTAATCAATTAAGTTCTATAAATTAGTTTAATTGCATTGTTTCTTAAATTAATTATATGATAAAGTAATTAGTTTGGTTTTATCGAATCAAGTTAGTAATAATCAATTCTAAACCCTTTTTTTATAAATTCAAGGTCAATTACGCTATTAAATATCACATTAGTTTATTGAAATGTTTCACAACTTTATATAAAAACTTGCGACCCAAAATAGGAGATTTAAAATATATTTAGGCTCAATTGGCCACTAGAATTGTGCTATCAATATTATAACCGGGTTAAGAATTAATTTATCTCATTTTAGAGCTCAAATTGAAATTTCATTTTAGCCTTATATCTTCTAACGTAATTCTCTAACTGTTAGTAAAGTTTCATCACTACTCCCAAAACAATAAATTTAGGCAACATACTTTAGTATCAAGTCTCTTTCAAACTAAAATTATAATTTTAATAAATAAAGAAAGATAGTTAAATGTTAAAAGTGAGGTTTTCTTTATTATATCAGGACAATAGTAGAGGTTGTGGTGAGCTGTGGCTAGTACTTGAATATTATTCTTTGAGTTGTTCAGAGCTTCGAGATCGAGTCAGATAATGGAACGTGCTGATATGCATGTCATGTGAGTAACAAATTTATCTGCATAATTAGTTATATGTGTTTATGCATATTTGTTATATTCGTTTCATATGTATTACCCTACCATGTTATTATCATTTTCATAATTATATCAAACACATGATATATATATCCTACCCTTCTGTTAGAAATCTATGTCTATGTGTTAGCGTGAATTCCCTGTATGCATACTTGTACTATATGATGTGGATTTGGGCGCCGACGCTACTGTGTGTAGGCCGGGTCGGTTTGCCCCAAGTTTTTGGTTAAACCGGCGCCAGCTCGGATGAGGGGTTGCACGGTTTAACAAGCACCAGCTCGGATGAGTGGTGCGGCGTCAGCTCGGATGATGGGGGCGTAGGAAATTATTGAACTCATGCTTCTTTTCTAATCATGCATATTTACATATGTGTTGTTATGCTTTTAAATTTTGTTACTCTCTGGACGACGGCTTACCCCAGTTGTGGGGACTTATTATTTCAGGTGGAACAGTTAAGGGTAAGGCTCCAGTTTGAGACTGTTGATTCTGTTGACCGAGTTGCTAGCATTCCGTTGTATTGCCTTTTGAGGGTCGGGTAGAACCCTAGATGTATTGACATGTAAACTTAATCTTATTTAGCGTACTCTGGTTAATGTAATTTACTATGATGGGTGGTTGTCTTATTTATTGATGTATGACTTTAGAAAAAATAATTTAAATTATCCCGTATATTTGGGGTATATTGCGCTATGAATGGTGGAAATTTAGTTTTAAAATAGTCGGTCCTTTCATATACCCTCCACTCTAAGTGTACGTGAAAGTTTGAATTTAGGTGCTGAAAGTAAGTATAAAGTCGTCATTTGGGGCAAAAGGAGTAGCATATGAGTAAGTTAGTTTGCCGTTAAAAAAACATAAATGTACGTTCACATACATACAAATTCATGTAAGTGTACGTCCAAATCATTTTTAATGAATTAGAAGATGTGAATGTTTGTGAAAATTCTCATTTCAATTTCAGTTTTCAAGAAAATGTTTCAGATTTACTTCTCTCAAAAACAATGTGAAAATTCTGAAAGCAAAACCCTATACATCATTTTGAAAATTTGAAAAATCTTTGTTTTCATTTAAATTTGAAAAAATTGTTGAAAATAAGTTAAAGTTTATTATAAATTTTGAAAATGAAATTTTATGAAAATGATTTTTTTATTTAAAATTAGCAAATGAACATGTTTTCATAAATTTTTTGTTTTCATTAAAGATGAAACCCGAAACACTTTTGTTTTCATCAACAAAACATGACATGGTTATAAAATCCAAACAAATTTTCTTATTTCCATTCCACTACACGATATCAAATTCGGAGGAGAAGTTTGGTTCGTTAAAAATTAGGATAATTGAAAAGAAAAGATTTCGTATTTTAATTGATAACATATTTTATTCCCTTATAAACATCAATTAAAATGCATTTCAACAAATCAAACTGGTACTTCTTAAATTCATACTTGTAAGTATCACTGTGATATTAATAAGTTAAAAACTGTTTGATTTCAACCATTTATCACACATATATTCATTTACTATCAATTGATCAATGTAACAAAAATAAAATAGTTTTTATTAATTAATACTGTGACATTGAATAAAAAAAAAAAATAAGTGCTGATGCAAGCAGAGCTTCTTCAAATCCTTAAATTATTATTGAAGTTGAAAGCTAATGTCAAATGTAATATCCAAATTCTTCATAAACATACTAATTTAAAATTTTATTTACCAAATACTTGTATTTTCAAATTTATTTACTAAATAATGTTACTTTTTTAAAATAATTACTTTTTTACTTTTTTATCTCTCTTTATTATTTTCAACAATTACATTTTAAAAGGTGTAAATTACACAAATGATCCCTAAAATGATTTGGTTTGATTATTTTAAATATCATGTTCATTATTTTTAATTTGTTTCATTTTTTATCAGTTTATTTCATAACATGTGTTTATATATATATATATATATATATATATATATATATATATATATATATATATATATATATATATATATAAAATCAGATTCATCAGCGTACTAATGAGATTCCAACGTATCCTAATGTGAATGATCATTCACATATATATATATATTTTTAATAGACATGTATAAGACAACATTATAAAACTTTTTTTCAAAAAGAGCAACATAATAAATCTTGTGAATAGTAAAAACAAATCATGTGAATGGTCATTCACACCATTCACATTGTGTGAAATGACCATTCACATGGATGATCATTCACATAAAGATGCATTGAGCATTCACATAATTTTTAAGGACACAGAAAGTGTGAATGTATGTGAAATTCATATATCATGTGTATAACATTAGTTTAAACATGGCTATGAGAAAAAAATTTAAAAAAAGTTTTTTAAGGTTGGTACCTTCGGGTGCCATTGATTTCGAGAGGTACTTTTTTTAACCTGACTATATATATATATATATATATATATATATATATATATATATATATATATATATATATATATATATGTGTGTGTGTGTGTGTGTGTGTGTGTGTGTGTGTGTGTGTGTGGTATCTTATATTATTGGTCCCTAAAATTATTAAGGTATTTTAAAATAATATATTATTATTATATTAGTATATTTTGTTAAACTAAAAATTATCTAGTTATGGAAACATCAAAATTACATATTTTTTATCTAGAAATAAATCTAAATGTATCAAAAGTTATATATTTCATTAAGAGATTTAAAGACAAATTATACTTTTATATGTATACACAATGTTATAATTACAAATTTTCTTTTTTCATAAATTTATATTTAAATCTAACGTTGTTTTTTTTTATAAATCTATAAAAAATTCTCATTAACTACTATAAATCAATTAAAAATCTCTTTATATATATAATATATATAACTTTATTTTTAAAATCCTTTATAACTTTACAAATCTTGATGTTAATTTTTAACAAATCTACATTTAAAATCTAAAAGTTTTATAAATTTTTTGAAATAATATTAATTCTTTTATTTTACTCATATATTATAACTTTTTAAATTTATATAACTGTAAAGAGATTTGAAAGTAATTAAATTATATTCTTAAAGTAAAAGAATAAAAAAGACATTTTTTACAAATCTGATTTTAAAAAACATATAAATTAATTTTTTTTTTGAAGATCTACAATTTTTAGTTTAACAAAATACATACAGTTAATGTATTTTGATTTAACCACAACTGAAATCGCAACATATAAATAATACACTCGGGTATACCTACATACATTAAGTTAAATTGATATATATTAATCTTATATAGTAAGTTGATACCTTTAGATTTAATTATTAATTTTAGTTGAACTATGTAACTCCAAGAAAAATATAATCTTTAGTTGAACAAAATTTCAGTAAATATAATAATAACATATTATTATTATTATTAAAATACTTAAATCGTTTTAGGGAGCAATTATATGCGTGCGTGTGTGTGTTTGTGTCTTTATTTGTTTTACATAAAATGCAACAAAGTGAAAATGATAAACTTGATCAAAAGGGAAACAAAATTAAAAAAAAAATTGACATTTATCAAATTAAATTAAATAATTGTAGGGATCAATTGTGTAATTTTGGATTTTAAAAATATAAAAGTTAAAAATAAAAATTAAACATAAAAAAGAGAATTAATAATAAATGACTAAAAGAAAGTGTCATCATTTAGTAAATAAATTTAAAAATATAAGTGTTTGAGAAATAAAATTTAAAAACAGCAACCAAGTCAATAAAAATAAGTTTCAGTTTTAAAAAGTAAATAAGAAGATGAATTAAGAAAATACTATTTGTGAAGAGCAATTGATCAAACCAAACAAAAACTTATAATCACAAACAATCAATGCATGTTTCTATCAGATCAAAATATGGAAAACATATATATATTTCAAAAACATAAAAGAGCTTGAATCGTTTAAAGTTTTTCAGATCATAAAAATCAAAGCACACCTATGGTATACTTATCATGATAAAAGGGTCCGCTTGGGTCGAGTTATTTGCACAACTCTAGATACGCTAAGTAAAGGACCCGATCCTTCGCACCCGTTCGATGGTTCCCTGTGTGCTTACAGAATTACTTCAAGTGCTCCAAGGTACAACACCCAAATAACTGCGACAGAAGCAAAAACAACCAATTGCTAGCTTTCTTCTTCTTCGCCATCTTTGGCTATTACTTTCTTGATGACAGTAATTACAGTTTAGTGGTATTGGGTTCAACAAAAATGGTACATGTTCTCAACCATATAGCCAGCGACTTCCGAGAATTTTTCTTCAAGATTGTATTCAATTTTGTAGCATCGATCGCAACGCTTGCATTGCACGTCGCCAGAGATCTTGGTGATGTTTCTTTCCAAAAGGTATGTCAGGCTGTGTACTTTTGCACGACAATTTGTTGCCCAAGGAAAAAGCACACAACCCAAGGAAAAAGAAAAAGTACACAGCCTGACATACCTTTTGGAAAGAAACATCACCAAGATCTCTGGCGACGTGCAATGCAAGCGTTGCGATCGATGCTACAAATCGAATACAGTCTTGAAGAAAATTCTCGAAAGTCGCTGGCTATATGGTTGAGAACATGTACCATTTTGTGATCGGGCTCCCTACCATGTGTTGAACCCAATACCACTAAACTGTAATCACTGTCATCAAGAAAATAATGTAAAGCCAAAAATGGCGAAGAAGAAGAAAGATATAAATTGGTTGTTTTTGCTTCTATCACAGTTACTTGGGAGTTGTACCTTGGAGTAGTTGAAGTATTTCTGTAAGCACACAGGGAACCATCGAACGGGTGCAAAGGATAAGGTCCTTTACTTAGCGTATCTAGAGTTATGCAAACAACTCGACCCAAATGGAGCCTTTTATCATGATAAGTATACCTCAGGTGAAACACTCATACAATCATAATACAATTTGAAGTAGTATTTAACAATAATTGATACATGATACTTGCAGATAGTAGGATTTAAAACTTTTACGATTAACGGCACCAAACATGATGCCTACAAACTACCAAGTATAAATTTCTACAATAGGACAAGTGAAGATCCTGTGAGTATTCAAGTCCAGGAGTCATCTACCCAATTACCCAAAACAACAGTCAAGGTGTACCAGCATCGGTGGTCTCGATACCATTAGCTTCAGGATAACCAATCAGTAAGGAAGTCTAGAGGCTTCCTATAAGATAACTCAAGTCCTGTAAAATATTAACAACTAAAGGGTCAACATTACGTTGAGTGAGTTGCTAGATTAACAAAACATAATGAATAATGCATGTGAATACCACAAATGATACACCTAACTATCATATGAATGGATGCTCAATTTAGACTTAGAGCTAGTCCAACGTATTGCTCAATTTAGACTTGGAGCTAGTCTAAGGATTTGCTCAATTTGGACTTAGAGCTAGTCCAACAATTTGCTCAATTTAGACTTTGAGCTAGTCCAACATTCCATGGATATCCAGGTGATGTCAAATGAAAAGATGATCAAAGTGATAGGAATCAATACATCTCAAACATGTCATATATTGCAATTCTCATCTCAATGTTAATGAAGCATGTAAGTATAATCACGAAACAACAATCAAGTCTCAAGTGTAGCATGTAATGACATAACCACCAATATGCAATGCACATTATGAACTAATAATACTAGAACTCACAGTGATCAGCAATAAGGTTTCAGCTTCCACAATCGTCCCAAATAAAAATCCAATTCAAGTTAAGCCCCAAACCGAAAAAATGGAATCTTCAAGTCACACAAGTAATTTGGAACTTCAAAAGTATCCCCAATTATGTATACATATGACCTATATTATCCTATTAAAAGTTGCATGAACATCCCAAACAAAACAATCAAATTATCAAGACCAAACGTCTTATATTTTTGTCTATATGTAGTTGTGAAAAGTAGGTTTTTAACCTTATTATAGATTGAGTTATCTTAACATATTTTATAATAAGATAGAGTAGACTGTTTTATCTTTCATATCCAACTTGAATCATTCCAAATGGATCTATAACCAATTCTATATAACTTTATAAAGTTTGATATCTCCATTTCTCGTAAACTGCAGGTCAGCAGTAATATATTGCATTTTTTTACCTATTTAACGTCCAAATTAGCTTCATATGAGTATTGTAGATTAAATTACGTTCTCTTAGCTTTCCAACGACATATGGCACGCCCAAAACGGAGCTTCATGTGATTTTATATGAATTTTACAAAACAAAGTGTCAAACCTATCAATGATCACGAAAATTATGTGCCCATTTTCTCAATTTGACACATATTAATCATTTCAATTCAATTCATATCAACCACAATTGATACCAAAGATTTTACAAATCATAATGGGTCGTCCGCACACCAATTTTAAGTCAAAATACACTTGAGGCATTTCATCGAACACTTGGTGTGCGGTTTAGACATAAAACACAAAATTGAACATTTGCTTGAGTTTGGTGTTATCTGATACATAGAAACACTTTAATAACATACATACATACTTTCTAAACATATTAGAATCATTACATAAGTAAATTTTCCATAAAATTCATATTAACTCCATTTGAGTTCTTGAACGGGTCAAACTTCAATTCACCACTTCAAAACTCCAAATGAGTTTCCACTTGCCTCAAATCAAATTCATATCAATATTTAACATATTTGGATCAAAATTGATCATATTTATCTTACTAAAACATCAAACTCAAATTCCATATTCTCCATTAGAGCTCATTTGAGCCCTAGATTGGGTCCAAACAAAATCACTACAACAAACCCAATAAACAACAAATTTTGGCTTCATATATCTCAAATAACAACATAGTACAACATTTATGATGATTGGAGCCAACATTGATCATTTAATTATAAAAATCACTATGGGGTTATACTCCATTAATGGGGGAATCAAGAAATACAAGAAGAAGATGATGAGAAAGTGATTATACCTTAACTAAATACTTGAATCCACAAGAATTTGGCTCAAAAGTTTCACCTTGATGATCAATCACCCAAAAACCCTAGTTTTTTCTTTCAATTTTGCAAGATGAAATGAAATGTGTATAGTGTGTGTGGGGGATGATTTAAGAAGAAAAAGGGGAGGGGGGGGGGGGGGTGGCCAAACCATCCAAATATCAAAACCTTACACTATACACCCCTCAAATAAAATCTTTCATTTCCGTTTTATTTAAATGTCAAAGCACACTACCTATTCTTGTCAATTTAATAACTAACCAACATTATATTTTCTTTTTATCATACAAGACTCAATAATAACAAATTTCATAAATTTTTGGCAGTTAACTCATAATATTGCCCTTAAGTTCACAATTGTAATTGTTTAACAAAGTTGATTACCTCTTTAGTTAATATTAATATTATCTCCAATTAATTTTTATTATTCCAATAATTATATTAACCCAACATTGTTAGGGATATAATTACTTCCTAATTATTAGGAGTGTTACAGTAGGTGTGCTTTGATTTTTATGATCTGAAAAACTTTAAACGATTCAAGTTCTTATATGTTTTTATAGGATATATACGTTTTCCGTATTTTGATCTGATGGAAACATGCTTTGATTGTTTATGTGATTTTAAGTTTTCATTTGGTTTGATCAATTGCTCTTCACAAATAGTTTTTTTTTTTTTTTTAGAAATTCGATCATCTTCTTATTTACTTTTGACATTGAAACTTATTTTTATTGAGTTCTTTGCTGTTTTTAAATTTTATTTCTCAAACACTTATATGTTTAAATTTACTTACTAAATAATGATACTTTTTTTAAGTTAGTCATTTATTATTCATTTTCTCTTTTCATGTTTAATTTTTATTTTTAACTTTTATTTTTAAAAAGCCTAAATTACACAATTGATCCCTACAATGATTTAATTTAATAAATGTCAATTTTATTTTTTTATTTTGTTTCACTTTTGATCAAGTTTATTATTTTCACTTCGTTGCACTTTATGTAAAACAAATAAATACACAAATACTTACACACACATACAATTGCTCCTAAAATGATTTAAGTATTATAATTATAAATTTATTATTATTATATTTATAGATATTTTGTTCAACTAAAGATTATATTTTTCTTGGAGTGTATGTATGTGTCATTATTTATATGTTGTGATTTCAATTGTGGTTAAATCAAAATACATTAATTTTATATATTTTGTTAAACTAAAAGTTATAGATCTTCATAAAAAATTAATTTTATATGTTTTTTTTAAAATCAGATTTGTAAAAGATGTCTTTTTTATTTTTCTACTTTTAAGAATATATTTTAATTACTTTCAAATCCCTTTAGAAGTATATAAATTTAAAAACTTATAATATATGAGTAAAATAAAAAAATTAACAATATTTCAAAAACTTTTCTAAAACTTTTAGATTTTAAATCTAGATTCATTAAAAATTAACATCTACATTTGTAAAGTTATAAAGGATTTTATAAATAAGGTTATATATATATATATATATATAAGAGATTTTTAATTGATTTGTAGTAGTTAAAGAGAATTTTTTATAGATTTATAATAAAAAACAACCTTAGATTTAAATGTAAATCTATGAAAAAAAAGTTTTAATTATAACATTTTGTATACATAAAAAACTATAATTTGTCTTTAAATCTCTTAATGAAATATACAACGTTTGATACATTTAGATTTATTTCTAGATAAACAAAATATGTAATTTTTAATGTTTCCATAAATACATAATTTTTAGTTTAACAAAATATACAAATAATATAATAATATATTATTGTTAAAATACTTTATTAAATTTAGGGACCAATAATATAAGATTATATATATATATATATATATACACACACACACATATTATGAAACAAAATTATCAAAAATGAAACAAATTAAAAATAATAAACATGATATTTTAAAGAAAAATGATCAAACCAAATCATTTTAGGAATTATTTGTGTAATTTACACCTTTTAAAATGTAAATGTTGAAAATAATAAAGAGAGATAAAAAGTAAAAAATAATTATTTTAAAAAGTACCATTATTTAGTAAATAAATTTGAAAATAAAAGTATTTGGTAAATAAACTTTAAAGTTACTATGTTTATGAAGAATTTGGATATTACATTTGACATTAGCTTTCAACTTCAATAATAATTTAAGGATTTGAAGAAGCTCTGCTTGCATCACTACTTATTACTTTTTATTCAATAGCACATTATTGATTAATAAAAAATATTTTATTTTTGTTACATTGATCAATTGATAGTAAATGAATATATGTGTGAGAAATGGTTTAAATCAAACAGTTTTTAACTTATTAATAATCATAGTAATACTCACCGAACAAGTATGAGTTTAAGAACTACCAGTTTGGTTTGTTGAAATGTATTTTAATTGATGTTTATAAGGAAATAAAATATGTTACAAATTAACATACGATTTCTTTTCTTTTCAGTTGTCCCAAATTTCATCGAACCAAACTTGTGTAGTGGAATGGAAATAAGAAAATTTGTTTTGATTTTATAACCATGTCATGTTTAGTTGATGAAAATAAAAGTGTTTCGGGTTTCATTTTAATGAAAACAATGATTTTATGAAAACATATTCATTTGCTAATTTTTAAAAAAAAATCATTTTCATAATTTATAACTAAACTTTAACTTATTTTCGATAGTTTTCAAATTTAAATGATAACAAAGTTTTTTCAAATTTTCAAAATCATGTATAGGGTTTTGCTTTCAGAATTTCCACATTGTTTTTTAGAGAAGTTAATCTGAAAACATTTTCTTGAAAATTGAAATTGAAAACTAATAAAAAATTTCACATACATTCACATCTTCTAACTCGTTAAAAATGATGTGAATGTACACATACATAGATTTGTATGTATAAGAACGTACATTTATGTATTTTTTTTTTAACGGCAAACTAATCTACTCCTATACTACTCCTTTTGCCCCAAATGGGGACTTTAAACTTATTTTCAGCACCTAAATTCAAACTTTCACGTACATTTATGCGATGCATGATTTTATGCAGTTAGAATATGTGAATGTGCGAGATATTTATATATAATCTTTGTAATGTTAATTAAAACATGATTATGAAAAATTTTCAAAAAAATCAGTTTTAAATTAAAGTGATACATTCTGATGCACTGCATAATAAGTGGTACTCTATTGAACCTTAATCACACACACATATATATAATACAGTAAAATAAAATAAATTGTTATTATTTAATTTAACCCATAGGGTTAATTATGAAAAAAAACACATATTTTCAACTTTTTTGTTCTTCCATGATAATTTTCCTTAAAAAAATTCATAAAGTTATTTTTTCTGGTTTTGTGAAAGTTGGCTATTAGAATATGGTTTTTTAATTTTTAGAAAATCTGGTTTATTCGGGTTCTAATAGCCAAATTACATAAAACCAAAAAAAAAAAAAAAAAAAACTTGAGGACTATTCTAAGAAAAAATACCATTGTGGGACGAAAACACAAAAAATTAAAAAACATTTAATTTTTTTCATAATTAATCTAATATAAGATTACATAATGTCAATGTTACAATAATTGAAATTTTATGAAATATAATTTTACCAATTACCTTTATCTATCAAACATTTAATATAGTTTGTATAACTTGTATTTATTTTTAATATGTTTTAATTAATTTATAATTATATAACATATGTTTTAATTTGATATGTTATTTAAGTATAGATTTTATAAGATTTAAATATAACTTTAACTTTAAATTTGATATATAATCATGTTGATAAACAAATAAAATATTTTTAACTTGATAAACACATATAAAATTGATATATGATTCATATTGATAAACACATAAACAAGTAAATACATAAAATATTTTTAATCAGATAAAAATATAAAAATAAATTAATTCCATAAACACAAAAAATATGGCGTCCAAGAGAAGGACTATTCTTGTATTAGTTTTGTGAAGACCACCCCTTCCGGGTCAGTCCTCAGAGTCTAGGTCCCACAAATAGCAATACGATATCAACCATACTAAGATAGGGTAATTAAATTGCGGAATAATAAAATTACATGTACATACAAGATTAGGATTAAGTTTACATATTTCAAAATAAAGTTATAAAAGGGTAACATCTAATCTAGTCATAACATCATACATCACGTCAAGTCTACCCAGAACCACCACATTTGCTGTCTTCCAATCAGTACCAGAGAGTTTGTTGAGTAGTGGTCTAAGAAAGCTTCAAAACTTGTATCTTGAATGACCTAAGTACTAGGTCCTGCAGGTGATTTTCCTTTGGCTTTTCCTGTAAAATATTAAAGCAACATCTGTAAGCAACGCTTAGTGAGTTTATAGATTTTCAATATCAACATGCGTGTCAAGCGGAGTCATTAGTCTTAGCGTGATATGTCTTGGCTGCCGCTACAGCCCTCATGATTGAGATATAGAATCATAGAATCGGATGATGTTCAAGCCACACTCACGCTTAAATCGTGGGGATCAGCCACATACTGGGCTAGCTACCAGTAAGTCAATATGGCGGAACATCGGAGGTCATTACCAAGTTCATAAGAACTGGTGAAATAGCCGGGTCTAGAACAATAGACCATAAGGGCTTGTCAAGCTGAATCAATCTATCAAATGTCTGATCAATAATGTAGGCATATGTCTTAGAAGTCATGATAGCAATGAATCATAAAGCAAAGTCTGAAGCAATATTAAATGCAATATGAAAAGATAATCAAATAGCTATCATGATCCACTGGGCAACACCCATCCATGGTGTGCACAGGTCTCATTCCAGCTGATAAAGTGAATATCAATAAATCTATCAACAACAATATATCTCAACCGGATCTATGCATGTTCAATCTGAATATCTATAACTCACAGGTCTGGGTCTTGGTCAAACAGATATAAGAATCTGCCACCTGAGTTATCTCAGGATTTTGTCAATCTGTAATCTGTCAATACTTTTCAAATCAGAGACCCGCTTTCAAGTCTTTAAGTCTTTAATCTTTGTTCAGATAATAACTGAACCTGTTCAAATTCATTCATGATAATATCATGTCAATTTCATATCATTATTATCATCTTTATCATGGAATTTCATCATCTTTTGGTCATTAAAATCTTTAATTCTATCTGATTCTGATAACTTATTTATTTCACAAATCATTCTTTGTCTCAATATTTCTCAAAAGTCCTCTATTTATATATTTAACAATATATATAATCATTCATTTTATTGTAATATCAAATATATAAAATTTGGGTTTCGGATCCCTCAATTTCGGATACATCCGGATTGAGGACCCGGATTCGGATTAGCCCGGATTCGGACGCATCCGAAGTGGCAATCGAATTCGGACCATTCAGGATCCGTAATGTTACATCCGAATTAGGATTAAAATCTATATAGGTACCGAATTCGGATCATTAAATCCGAAATAGTGTTTTCCGAATTGTGGAATATCCGAATTGGGCACATCATCCAAATTCGGTTCCAACCGAATTCGGACTCAAGACTTAGAATTTCCAGAAAATTTGTTCTTGATGTTCTTGAATGTGCTCATTCGGATTTTTCATAAAATTTCCCAAAACTTATTTATATTAACATGCAATGTTTTATATTGTTGTATTATCATTATTTGAGTATTTTTATACTAAGTTCTTTGATCAAAAACATCTTAATTTAATCAAGATCATCAAAAATATGGAATTTTGTCAAGAACATTATTTTTCATCAAAAATTCCGATTTCTTCATAATTTGAAAGATCTAACCCAAAATCTTTGTTTCTTTTACATCCATTACCTTAAATTCATCATAAACTACTAAAATCTTGAACATGCAATAACAAATTCATAATTTAATTCTTGTATTTTCGGTTTTCTTATAAAAACCGAACCAAATACATAAATTTCAATATTTTAAGAAATTGTTACCTCTAAATCTTGCTAATTGATGATGATTGTTGCTTCTTGTAACCTTCAATTGTATTGATTCTTCAATTACTTGCAATTTATGATGAATTTCTTGTGGATTTGTTGGAATGGTCGTATGCTTAGAGAGAGAGTAGAGAGAGAGAGGTTTTTGATATTAATGATCTTAACTGATCATTAATTTCATTTTTATATATCATTTAGTTATATTATAATTTTAACCCACTAAACTTTTGTATTTTACTTATCTTTTAAATTAATCATCTTTAATAATTAATAACTTAAATATAATTTAAGTACATTATTTCATTCATATTTAAATTACAAGATATTTAATGTAATAATATTACATTATTTGATCAAAATACTGAAATTACGACTGGATCAAAAGCTAGGTTGTTACAAGTTTTTTAAAAAGAATAATTTTTATATGCTTTAATTTGAGTTTATATATATTTTACACAAATAACTTCTTAAAAAAATATTCATAAACTAGTTTAATTAGTAAGAATTACATGTTTGTAATAACTTTGTCGTGTTAATAGATCGATGAGATTCAAACGTGATAATTATTACTAAGGACTGGTCAATTAAAGGATTCTGAGAAGATATAACATTTATCGAAAAATCTGGAAAAGAAAAAAAATGAATAAAAGGATTGTTTCGATAATCATAATTCATAAATATTAAAAATTATCTCTAGGTTATGAGTAATATTTAATTGACAATGACTTATAAATGTTTTTACTATTTAG
Organism: Centrapalus pauciflorus; assembly: GCA_020465985.1. Classification (NCBI taxonomy): domain Eukaryota; kingdom Viridiplantae; phylum Streptophyta; class Magnoliopsida; order Asterales; family Asteraceae; genus Centrapalus; species Centrapalus pauciflorus. The sequence goes on from JAANYP010002741.1 coordinate 543,633, forward strand.
GATCGTAGAAGTCGGTTCTTCAAACAAGTTGATTTTAAAAGCAATGTAGATTGTAGAATAATAAAAAGAAAAAGAAAATCTAAACAATAGTGTATCAACTGTAACGGTTTCAAAAGTTGAGGGACTGCAAGTGTCGATTACAGAAAGTGGTTTAAAATTTAAATTTTAAATTTTAAAAATACAGATTATAGATAACCACCAAAGGAGTGGGGGTTTGTTATATAAACCCTCCATCACGTACTCATTCATTAGCAGATCAAGAGACGATTAAGGAGCCCGAAAGTAAATTCTATTTGATGTCTTAGAGGCGTTCTAACACTTTCCATCGTTTTTCTGTTAATTTCCCATTACAATTTCAAGGTAATAATTAATCCTATTATATATATATATATATATACACACATATATATATATATATATATATATATATATATATATATATATATATATATATATATATATATATATATGTGTGTGTGTATATATATATATATATATATATATATATATATATATATATATATATATATATATATATATATATATATGATTCTCGTAAATAGAATAATTAACTGTTAATTGCTTGATTAGTATCGATTTCTTTTAGTTATGTTGTCGAAATCTTTGTCAAGTAATATTAAGTTTTAAAGAGAAAGATGATCGAGCTGCATTCGATGTTTTTACAAAACGATTGTCTTACAAATTAAATTAATCAATCGATGCTTAATGGTAGCAATTCGATTTCATGGCTATAAATCGTGTAAAGATAAATGGTACGTGTTTGTATTATTAGGGTTTGTTTCTTTTTAGCTTTTAAAATGTCATGCACATGTGAATTAATTATGAATTATTTGTGTGGATTGCTATATGTACATAGATACACTCATACACACATGATGATAGATGAAAAAGTATAGATAAATACAAGAATTTGAATTTTGAAGCTCCCCGCTAATTGGGATTGACTTTTTTTTTTTTTGAATAATCTGAATTAATGATCCATGTTATTAATAAGTTTATTGAGTTAAAACAACAATAAAAGTTCTTTTATCAGATTTTTTAGTTACGCGTCAATCTTGATTTCAACGTACGCTTTGATTTTAAGTTTAATAATTTCTACACACATATATATATATATATTAAATAATTAATAAATATTTCCATAAAAGAAACACATGAATGATTCGATATTAAAAATCAATATAAAAGAGTGTTTTTTGGTGGTTTTGAAACTGAGTCATGTGATTTTTTCATATGGATTATATCTCCGGTAGAGAAGATGACATATTTATGGTATTATTTTATATTTTTATGAGAGGTGATTCATCTTTAGTTTTTTGTCATCTATAAGTCTATAACATTTTATATACAAATTAATTATTTTAAATTGACGTTCTATATCTATTTTAAATTTTTATTATAAATTGAACTATTAATTAATTTTTTTAGAATGTTTTACTAATGTAAATGTGTGTAAAATTAAGGGTTGATTATGAAAAAAAGGTAATATATTGTCATTTTTTATTTTGGTAACGTATTAATTTTCTTTTCAATTAGGGGATTATAGTATTATACAAATACAAACATACCAATCAATATAACATATTATGTGATCAAGTAACTGATAATATTTAGAAAGTGTCACACTGAAAATTTTTGCTAATCGAATAAAAAACTGTCATTTTGGCATAATTTACAAGTAATATTAACTAGATTGATGTGTTTAATTAATGTGTGTATCCCTAATGATATAAAATTAATATGTATGTTATTTAAAATAAAAAGATTGCAATAAATATGTTATATTTTTCTTCTGTAATTAACCAAAAAAAAAAAAAAAGAATTGTTAGAAAAATAAACAAAACAGTTTGTTACTTCTATTTGCAACAAACCAGAAAAATAAAACAGAAGTAGCATATATAATTTATGTTCTTTATTAATATTATATTTTTTTTCTTTTCAAATGTAATCTTATTTATTTAAATATTTAATGTCAAATAGTTAATTATTTATTAATATTTATGGATATTAGAAATAACTTTATGTGTATATCTTTTATTTTAATTGATTTTTAAAAATAATAAAATGTATTTATCTTTGATACAATTAATTGTATTTATCTTTTATTTTATTATATTTTAAAAATAATAATATGTATTTATCTTTGAAATAATCAATTGTATTTATCTTTTATTTCAAAAATAATAATATGTATTTATATTTTTAAATAAAATAATATGTATTTATCCTTTTAAATGAAATGTGGTGATATAATATGTATATAACTTTGAAATAATCAATGGTATTTATCTTTTATTTTAAGTAGTAATATGTATTTATATTTTTAAATAAAATAATAATACGTATTTATCCATTTTAATGAAATGTGTTGATAACAAGTGGCAATTTGTGTTCTCTTTTATTATTATTATTAATATTATATATATATATATATATATATATATATATATATATATATATATATATATATATATATATATATATATATATATATATATATATATATATTGATTGGCATTGATTTAAATATGAATCATTTTAATTTGATTGTCTCATGATTTGGATTCAAGACAGAATCATTTTTTAATAAACCTTTTTCTAACTTTTTTTTATTTTCATGCTTAAAAATTTAAGTTATGCTGAAATGAATTAGAAGAACTTATATAAAATACTATTTATTGGTGAGGTTTGCTAATATGCGTTATTTTATATATATATATATATATATATATATATATATATATATATATATATATATATATATACAGATTGAGGTTCAATTGAGAACTTTTATGCACCGAGGCACCTCTAGGAACTTTTGTGCACCAAATAATCAAACAAAGGTACACTAAGGGTATTTAGGGAAAACTAAAGATATGATAAATTTATATCTAAAAGTCATTAAAAAATAATTAGGAGTTACATTTTGAATTAAAATCTCATATTAACTACATTCCTACTTTTCCTCCCCATTTCTCTCTATCTATATCTCTCTCTTTTTCTCTTTAATCGTGTTCTTCATGATTTTCATAGTGATGATGATTTGAAGACAAAGATTAACGATGAACAACGATGATGATGAACATGAACAAGAGATGCAACCGATGATGATTATGAAGAACACAATGCATAGATGGATGATGAACGATTAATAATGATGATGCATAGATGGATTATGAACAATAACGATGCATAGATGGATGATGAACGATGAACAACGAAAAATGATGATGCATAAATGGACGATGAACAATGACGATGCATAGATGAATGATGAACAAGTTGAACACGATGCATAGATGAATGAAGAATATGAACGACGAACACGATGCATAGATGAATGATGAACAAGTTGAACACGATGCATAAATGAATTTGTGTATTTTTTTTGTTAAATGCATCTTTTTTGAACACGATGCATAAATAAACACGATTACGATGAAATGCATCGATCTCCATCATCTTTTTTTGAATTTGTGTAATTTTTGTTAAATTTGGAAATGTATCAATTGAATTTATTTAGCATTTATTATTTGATTATTTGTTGAAATATTAAATTTAATAAGGTATGCACATTCCCCAAAATGTCCTTCCTTGTTTGGTTCTATAATGCACAAGATGCATCAAATTGTCCAACTATTTACCCTTTTGTCATTAATCTAATCCATACAATTTTTTGATCTAATGGATGATATGGGTACTTTTGTACCTCGGTACATAAAAGTTCTCAATTGAACCTCCCTCTATATATACATATATATATATATATATATATATATATATATATATATATATATATATATATATATATATATATATATATATATATATATTTATTTATTTATTTATATGAAAATTATATAATGAGAATGTCTACATGTTGTTATATTTGTAGGATTTTAAAATTTTTTTTGTTTAAATACTAATTATTTCTTAGACATTTTGAAAATAAAATTTATTTTGGTTATTAAGAACTATAATTATGTCTTATTTTGGTAATTTTGTGTTTAGTTAAAAAATCAACCTTATTTTATATTCAATCTAACGTAATGTTTGATTAATTCTAACTAGTTTGTAATGTTTAGTTTATTAAATATTATTGATATTATTTCAAATATTGACCAAACCAATAAAAAAGTTTAAGAAAATATTTTGCTTTATTATATTATTGGTTTATCGTCGTTTTCGATTATATAGCATAACTTTTAAAATGTATCTAATGAAAGCAAAAGTTTCTTTGAATAAAATATATTATGTATATTGATTTATTATTTATTTTAAATATTATTTAAATGTGATTTTTTATTTCAAGAAAATTTTAAACATTTTTCTTTAAATTTTTTTAATAATAAATAGGTTACTGGTAATTTTATTAAATCGAAAAGTAATATGTATTATATCACTTTTAGTTTATCATTAAAATTTTATTTACTTAAGTTTTTTAATTTAATGGTTAATAATTCGTTTATGATAAAGTTTTTTTAGCGTCTATCTATTGGACCATTATGTGTGTGTAATTGCTTTAGTTAAAACAATCAATTCGAATTTTTTTATAATTTATTTTATATTATACTTGTTAAGTTGTAAATTTTAATCAATGTACTCTTTTATTCATAAAAATAATTTATAGACATTATGAATTATAGTAAATTCTTTTTAAATATTAAATATACAACTAAATAGTTTAAAATTCAATTTGAATTTTGTATGTTAGTTAATTTAATACTTAGTTAGTTGAATGCTATATTAGTATACTATTGTGTTTTAAAAAAAAGGTTAGAAACATTATGAGTTTTATTTAATTTATTTTTATAAACTTATTATATGTCATTCAAGAAATATATCATCTTTAATTTTTGCTTATTTCTATTATAAAAAATGTAATATATTTGATTTCTTAAAAATTTGTAGTTGTTTTTAATTATTAGTTCATTATTCTTTTATATTTTTTGAATTATTTTATCAATTTATCAATTGAAAAAAAAAAGAAGAAATTACATCACGCTTCAACGCGCAAACATCAGATTACCAGTTATAAACATAAAATCTATTATTATGAATTATGAATAATATCTATATATTTATATTTAAGTAATCAAGAATGACTATTTTCATGTACGTTATCCTTTATTGCATGCATATTTTTCTTAATTTCCCATCGATATTTTGTATTTTAAAACCTAAATTAGTGATCAATTAAATTAGTTACATTAGGATGTAAAATAAGTAATGATTTGTTACCTTTTTTATCAACAAATAATATATAACCATTTAGTTATGACAACACTAAAAACCAATTAACTAAACAAAATATGATTATAATCGTTAGGGTAAAACAAGAGTATGTACATGTACGCAAAATACCGTTATATGTGAGTTTCTTAACTTATAAATATTATATAAGATCTCTTAGTTATATTTACAACTTACTTTCGATCTTTTTTCATTCAAAAACCTAGTTATGGCATCAAGAACCACAAGAAAGCTTTTAGACGTTCCTGACGATGAAGAACCCGAATCGTCGTCCACGGCGGCAAGAACTCGTCCCCGACTTGACACCGAGCCACTAGTGTCGCTACAGGTCAATATTCCACAACCACAGACAACGCCAACTCCTTCCATCGACACCGAACTTACTCTCTATATCAGCTGCGCACAACAATCTCCTCGATTGCCTGAACAACCTCCATCGTCATTGCAACTCCCACCGGCACAACAACAACTGCTACCAGACCCACAACCGCAACTGCCACCTCCACCTCCTCCACAACGTTACCGTAGAAAGCCTATGAATGCACCACGACATGGAAAACCCTTAACGGTTCCACCACCTTTTCCTTGGGCGACAGACGGTCGTGCAAAAGTACACAGCCTGACATACCTTTTGGAAAGAAACATCACCAAGATCTCTGGTGACGTGCAATGCAAGCGTTGCGATCGATGCTACAAAATCGAATACAATCTTAAAGAAAAATTCTTGGAAGTCGCTGGCTATATGGTTAAGAACATGGACCATTTTTGTGATCGGGCTCCCTACCATCTGTTGGACCCAATACTACTAAACTGTAATTACTGTCACCAAGAAAACAGCGTAAAGCCGAAGATGGCGAAGAAGAAAAAAGCTATTAATTGGTTGTTTCTGCTTCTGTCACAGTTACTTGGGTGTTGTACCTTGGGCCAGTTGAAGTATTTTTGTAAGCACACAGGGAACCATCGAACGGGTGCGAAGGATCGGGTCCTTTACTTAGCGTATCTAGGGTTATGCAAACAACTCGACCCAGTCGGACCCTTTTATCATGATTAGTATACCACAGGTTTGCTTTGATTTTTATGATCTGAAAAACTTTAAACAATTCAAGTTCTTTTATGTTTTTAGGATATATACGTTTTCCATATTTTGATCTGATAGAAACATGCTTTGATTGTTTAGGTGATTATAAGTTTTTGTTTGGTTTGATCAATTATTACTCTTCACAATATAATTTTTTTTTAGAAATTCGATCGTCTTCTTATTTACTTTTAAAATTGAAACTTATTTTTATTGAGTAATTTTTTGGTTTTAAAATTTATTTCCCTAACATTTATATTTTTAAATTTATTTACTAAATGATGGCACTTTCTTTAAATTAGTCATTTATTATTCATTTTCTCTTTTCATGTTTAATGTTTATTTTTAACTTTTATATTTTAAAAAGCCTAAATTACACAATTGATCCCTACAATGATTTAATTTGATAAATGTCAATTTTATTTTTTTTATTTCGTTTCACTTTTGATCAAGTTTATTATTTTCACTTCGTTGCACTTTATGTAAAACAAATAAAGACATAAACACACACACACACACACACACACACACACATAATTGCTCCCTAAAATGATTTAAGAATTTTAATAATAATAATAATATGTTATTATTATATTTATAGATTTTTTGTTCAACTAAATATTATATTTTTCTTGGAGTTACATAGTTCGGCTAAAATTAATAATTAAATCCAAATGTATCAACTTAATATATAAGCTTAATATTTTTCAATTTAACTCAATGTATGTAGGTAAACCCGAGTGTATGTATGTCTTATTATTTATATTATATACATGTTGCGATTACAAGTATATAAATTTAAAAAGTTATAATATATGAGTAAAATTAAAAAAATTAATAGTATTTTAAAATTTTTATAAAACCTTTAGATTTTAAATATAAATTTGTTAAAAATTAAATTGTAAAGTTATAAAGGATTTAAAACAATAATATATATATATATATATATATATATATATATATATATATATATATTTAATTGATTTATAGTAGTTAAAGAGATTTTTTATAGATTTATAAAAAACAACGTTAGATTTAAATATAAATCTATGTATAAAGAAAATTTTTAATTATAACATTGTGTATACATAAAAAAATTTATAATTTGTCTTTACATCTCTTAATGAAATATATAACGTCTGATACATTTAGATTTATTTCTAGAAAAACAAAATATATAATTTTGGTGTTTCCATAAATAGATAATTTTTAGTTTAACAAAATATACAAATAATATGATAATATATTATTTTAAAATACTTTAATAATTTTAGGGACCAATAATATAATATTACATATATAGATATATCCACATATTATGAAACAAAATGATCAAAAATTAAACAAATTAAAAATAATGAACATGATATTTAAAAAAAATGATCAAATTGAATCATTTTAGGGATCATTTGTGTAATTTACACCTTTCAAAATGTAGATGTTGAAAATAATAAAGAGAGATAATAAGTAAAAAAATAATTATATTAAAAAGGTACCATTATTTAGTAAATAAATTTTAAAATACAAGTATTTGGTAAATAAAATTTTAAATTACTGTGTTTATGAAGAATTTGGATATTACATTTGACATTAGCTTTCAACTTCAATAATAATTTAAGGATTTAAAGAAGCTCTGTTTGCATCACTACTTATTCTTTTTTATATAATGGCACATTATTAATTAATAAAAAAAAATTTGTTTTTGATTGATCAATTGATGGTAAATGAATATATGTGTGAGAAATGGTTAAAAACAAACGGTTTTTAACTTATTAATATTATAGCAATACTCACTGAACAATTATGAATTTTAGAACTAAGAGTTTGGTTTGTTGAAATGTATTTTTATTGATGCTTATCTAGATATATAATAAAGAAGAACACTTGAATGTCACACGTCATCACCACGCTGTGCCAGGAAAGATAAATACAACTTTTATTTCTAAATAAATAAAAGATAAATAAAATTTATTATTTTTAAAATTTATTAATATTATTAAATAATTAACTATATCTATCATTTGTTATAACCATCATTATCTTTGTGTTATTTATCAATTTATTAACTAACATGTATTCAAATCAAATCAAATTAAAACCTAATATTATCTATAATTATTAGTTAAATCAAATTTGAAATTTAAAACTTTTAATATATGAAAATTTAAGATCTATCTATACAACAAAGAACCATACAAATTACCACATGACATCATTACATTTTACCTAAAAAGATAAATACATATTAGTATTTTTAAAATATAATAAAAGATATAAAAGATTAAAATAAATAATATTACATCCGAAAAGAAAATATATAATATTATTGAAGAAAATAAATCATAAAGATTATACAAACAAAGTATACATAATACAATATTAATAAAAATCATATAGAAAAAAATCTATATCTATAAATAACACTAGAAAAAGTAAATAAACATTTTTATTTTTAGAATAAAATAAAATATAAATACAATTCATTATTTTAATCTATAAATTAATATAGGAGAATATTAAATGTCATGTGTTAGCTCCTCATTTCATCTGAAAAGATAGATATAACTTATTATTATAAAAACATAAAAGATAAATCAATTTATTATTTTTTTAAAAAATAAATACTTTTTATTATTTTTTAATCTATAAATAAGAAAATATAAATATAATAATTATTTTAAAAAAATATAAATACGTGGGACATAATTATTTACACATATAAAAAATTCGAAAACATGATTGGGTCGTAGTTTTTCATTCGGGAAAACTAAAAGTTGAATGGTTTGTAATCAATTTCGTTTGGAATTTACTAAAAAGCCGATCAATTCATTTTTAGTTTTTCTATGAATGGAAAGACCATGACTCTTTGTGGTTTATAGTTTTATGAATGAAAAATATTGAAACTTATTTTGATTTTTTGTTTTTTTAATATAAAAACTATGACTCATTTAGATTGGAAAAATCTAAAAATGGAACGATTTGTATTATTTTATTCGGAAAAACTGAGAAAATGATGGTTCGTAGTTTTTTAGTTTGAAAAAGTAAAAATTGAAATGATTAATATATTTTTTTCATTCATATTATATATAATTGTGAATAAATAATCAAATATTATCTATCCGCAAATATTCGGAATATAAATTTGGTTTATTTTGGTGTTTATGAAATATTAGAAAACTTAATAAAATAAAAAAAAATTATGTTTTAATTTGATATGTTACTATTATTGATAAAAATCTGAAAAGATGCTACTATTTTTTATAATTGAAAAGTTCGTGATAATAGATCGATGAGATTCAAACGCGATAATTTTTATTAAGGACTAGTCAATTAAAGGCATCTGAGTAGGGGTGTTCATGGATGGTTAATTAACCGAACCGAAATCGTATTTCGGATGGTTAACCGAAGATACCGGTTCGAGGATTTTGTGTAACTAAAACTAAACCTAAAAAACCGGTACCGATTTTTTCGGTTCGGTTAACCAATTAACCATGTTTTATATAATTAATTAATTTATTAATTAAAACTTTTCAACATTTAGTTTCTAAAAACTTTAAATGTCTAAGATAATAAAAATAAGAAATAAAGCTACAAATTATGTATATATTAACATTAAAATATTGAACATTATCTTTAAAAATTTAATGGAAACAAAAAAAACTATTTTATAATTTTCTAAATTAAATCGTTCTAGTAGAAATTTTTGTTGTAATGAACTTAAAAATTAATGTAGACCAATAAATAAGTTATAATTTTTAAATTATTGTTGGGATAAATGTTAATATTTATAGTTATAAAAGTTAAAAAATATAAAATTAATTTTTTTTCGGTTTTTCGGTTAACCGTCCGTTAACGAAATCGTGAACCTAAACCAAAACTGAAACCGAAGATTTTTTCCGGTTCGGTTAACCAAACCGAAAATAATTAAAAAAGCAGTTCTGTTAACCTTAAAATCGGAACGGTTTTTCGTATCGGTTTTTCGGTTTCGGAATTTTTTGAACACCTCTAATTCTGAGAAGACATAAAATTTATTGAAAAATCAGGAAAAAAAAAACAATGTATAAAAATATTGTTTCGATAATCATAATTCATAAATATTAAAAAAATTATCTGGGTTAAGTTATGACTAATATTTAATAGACAAGGACTTATAAGTGTATTTGATGTCTTAGGCATTGTAGATCGTAGAATGATCAAAAGAAAAAGAAAATCTAAACAATAGTGTATCAACTGTAACAGTTTCAAAAGTTGAGGGACTGCAAGTGGATTACAGAAAGTGGTTTTAAATTTAAATTTTAAATTTTAAAAATACAGATTATAGATAACCACCAAAGGAGTGGGGGTTTGTTATATAAACCTCCATCACGTACTCATTCATTAGCAGATCAAGAGACGATTAAGGAGCCCGGAAGTAAATTCTATTTGATGTCTTAGAGGCGTTCTAACAGTTTCGTTCGTTTTTCTGTTAATTTCCCATTACGATTTCAAGGTAATAATTAATCCATCTCTCTCTCTCTCTCTCTCTCTCTCTCTCTCTCTCTCTCTCTATATATATATATATATATATATATATATATATATATATATATATATATATATATATATATATATATATATATATATATATATATATATATATATGATTCTCGTAAATAGAATAATTAACTGTTAGTTGCTTGATTAGTATCGATTTCTTTTAGTTATGTTGTCGAAATCTTTGTCAAGTATATTAAGTTCTAAAGAGAAAGATGATGGAGTTGCATTCGATGTTTTTACAAAACGATATGATTCTCCTACAAATTAATCAATCGATGCTTAATGGTAGCAATCCGATTTCATGGCTATAAATCGTGTAAAGATAAATGGTACGTGTTTGTATTATTAGGGTTTGTTTCTTTTTAGCTTTTAAAATCCCATGCAAATGTGAATTAATTATGAATTATTTGTGTGGATTGCTATATATATATATATATATATATATATATATATATATATATATATATATATATATATATATATATATATATATATATATATACACACACACACCACACACATGATGATAGATGAAAAAATATAGATAAATACAAGAATTTGAATTTTGAAGCTCCCCGCTAATTGGGATTGACTTTTTTTTTTTTTTTTTTGAATAATCTGAATTAATGATCCATGTTATAAATAAGTTTATTGAGTTAAAACAACAATAAAAGTACTTTTATCAGATTTTTTTAGTTACGCCACAATCTTGATTTCAAGGTACGCTTTGATTTTAAGTTTAATAATTTCCATACACACACACACACATATATATAATATTAATAAATATTTCCACAAAAGAAGCACATGAATGATTCGATATTAAAAATCAATATAAAAGAGTTGTTTTTGGGTGGTTTTGAAACTGAGTCATGTTGGTTTTTCATATGGATTATCTCCAGTAGAGAAGATGACCACATACTTTTGTTATTTTCCTTTTATGGTATTATTTTATTAGGAAATATATTTTCTACCGTATCTATGGTATTATTTTATATTTTTATGAGAGGTGATTCATCTTTAATTTTTTGTCATCTATAAGTCTATAACATTTTATATACAAATTAATTATTTTAAATTGACGTTTTATTTCTATTTTAAAAGTTTATTATAAATCGAACTATTAATTAATTTTTTTAGAATGTTTTACTAATGTAAATGTGTTTAAAAATAAGGGTTGATTATGAAAAAAAGGTAATATATTGTCATTTAACATATTAATTTTCTTTTTAATTAGGGGATTATACTAATACAAACATACCAATCAATATAACATATTATGCGATCAAGTAATTAATAATTTTAAAAAAATGTCATGCTGAAAATTTTTGCTAATCGAATGAAAAACTGTGTCATTTTGTCATAATTATTACAAGTAATATTAACTAGATTGATGTGTTTAATTAGTGTGTGCATCCCTAATGGAATAAAATTAATATGTTATTCAAAATAAAAAAGATTGCAATAAATATGTTTTTTTTTCCTGTAATTAACTAAAAACAAAAAAGAATTGTTAGACCTAACTAAAATTATGCTTAACCACTAAAAGAATTAAGATGTATTATACTTAAACATAACAAAATGATATATAATTGGTTTGTTAATTTGGGCTTGGTTTTTGTATTTAAACCAAAATCAAACAGAACCGATTTAATTTATCCATGTAAAATCCAAAATATATGATGGTTTACAATTGGGATGATTGCGCAAAAAACCTTCAACTTGTCAGGTTTTTGTGATTAAAACCCCAAACCATTTTTCGTTGTACAGAAAACCCCGAACTAACTAAAAATCAGTAAATCAAGGTTTTATCAATTGTTAACCGGTTGAAACCCGTTATTAATCCTACGTGGACCGATAAATAATCTACGTGGAATAAATTTTAATTGTTGAAACCGGTTACCAAGTATTACACATCATTTAAACACTCGTTGATGATGTAATCCCGTTTAAACATTACAATTAAAAATTATCAACGGGGGTTTAAATGATGTGTAATACTTGGAAACCGGTTTCAACAATTAAAACTTATTCAAAGTAGGTTATTTACCGGTCCATGTATGATTAATAACCGGTTTCGACGGGTTACTCATTGATAAAACCTTGATTTACTGATTTTTAGTTAGTTCGGGGTTTTTTATGCAATGAAAAATGGTTTAGGGTTTTAATCACAAAAGGCTGACAAGTTGATGGTTTTTTGCGCAATTACCCCTTTACAATTTGGTTTTGTTTGCTTTTTTATATTTTTTACAGACCGTTGGTTTTAAGCGTGCATTTATAAATTAGATCCATTCCTAAACTTATATTATTTAGGTTGGAGAAAAATCCAGAAAAGCATATTTTTCTTGTGGTAACTTTATTAATTACAACTAATTTATGACCCACATGTTATGTGAATAAATTTTAATAAATAATTAGTCACTTAAAATAACAATAAATAAAATGTTATGAAATATGAATTTATTAGTAAGGTATTATGTTTACTTTTTAAATATTTAATACCGCTTATATAGCATATATGATTTATGTTCTTTATTAATATTATATTTTTTTTTCTTTTCAAATGTAATCTTATCTATTTAAAATATTTTATGTCAAATAGTTAAAAATTTATTAATATTTATAGATATTAGAAATAACATTATGTGTTTATCTTTTATTTTAATTGATTTTTAAAAATAATAAAATGTACTTATCTTTGATACAATGAATTGTATTTATCTTTTATTTTATTATATTTAAAAAATAATAATACGTGTTTATCTTTGAAATAATAATATATATATTTATCTTTGAAATAATCAATTGTATTTATCTTTTATTTCAAAAATAATAATATGTATTTATTTTTTTAAATAAAATAATATGTATTTCTTTTTAAATGAAATGTATATGTATTTATCTTTGAAATAATCAATGGTAGTTATCTTTTATTATAACTAATAATATGTATTTATATTTTTAAATGAAATGTGATGATGACAAGTGGTTTATTTTATATTTACATCTATATATATACACACACATGCATATATACATATATATATATATATATATATATATATATATACACACACACGCGCACACACATGTATATATACATACATACATATATGTTTGTATGTATATATAGGTGCGCGCGCGCACGCGCGCGCATATTGATTGACATTGATTTAGATATGATTCATTTTAATTTGATTGTCTCATTATTTGGATTCAAGATAGAACCATTTTTTAATAAATCTTTTTCTATTTTTTTTTTTTCATTTTCATGCTTAAAAATTTAAGTTATGCTGAAATGAATTAGAAAAAACTTTTTTAAAATACTATTTATTGGTGAGGTTTGCTAATGTGTGTTATTATATATTTTTTTATTTATATGAAAATTATATAATGAGAATGTCTACATGTTGTTATATTTGTAGGATTTAAAATTTAATTTGTTTAAATACTAATTAATTCTAAGACATTTTAAAAATAAGATTTATTTTGGTTATTACGGACTAAATTATGTCTTATTTTTGTAATTTTGTGTTTAGTTAAAAAAAATCAACCTTATTTTATATTCAATTTAACGTAATGTTTGATTAATTCTAACTAGTATGTAATGTATAGTTTATTAAATATTATTTATATTATTTCAAATATTGACCACACCAATAAAAAAGTTTAAGAATATATTTTCATTTACTATATTATTAGTTCATCGTCGTTTTCGATTATATAGCATAACTTTTAAATTGTATCTAATGAAAGCAAAAGTTACTTTGAATAAAATATATCATGTATATTAATTTATTATTTATTTTAAATATTATTTAAATGTGATTTTTTTATTTCCAGAAACTTTTAAACGTTTTTTCTTTAATTTTTATTAATAATAAATAGGTTACTGGTAATTTTATTAAATTGAAAAGTAATATGTATTATATCACTTTTAGTTTATCATTAAACTTTTATTTACTTAATATTTTTAATTTACTGGTTAATAATTCGTTTATGATAAAGTTGTTTTAGCGTCTATTTATTGGACCATTACGTGTGTGTAATTGCTTTAGTTAAAACAATCTATTCAAAAAAATTTTATATTGTATTTAATATTATATTTGTTAAGTTGTAAATTTCAATCAATGTACCCTTTTATTCATAAAAAATTTACAAATATAATGAATTTTAGTAAATTTATTTTTAAATATTAACTATACAACTAAATAGTTTAAGAATCAATTTGAATTTTGTATGTTACACTACAAGAAAAGTTTCATTTAGTAACACATACTTTTAGTGACACAAAAAAAATGTCACTATATCTTACTTTTATTGACACTTATGAAAATGTGTAGGTATAGAACAATCTTTTACCCACACTTTTTCTAAATTAGTGACAAACACATACATTTTTTGTCACTACATACCTATACCCACTCCACTTTTACCCACACTTTTTGTTGTGTAGGTAAAATATTTTGATACCTATAGTGACACTTTTTTTGCAACAAAAAGAGTGGGTAAAAATGGAGTGGGTATAGATATGTAGTAACTAAAAATGTATGTGATTGTGTCACTAATTTAGAAAAAGTGTGGATAAAAAATTGCTCTATACCTATATTTTTTCATAAGTGTCACTAAAAGTAAGATATAGTGACACTAGCGTGTGTCACTAAATAACATTTTTTTTGAATTGTTAGTTAATTTAATACTTAGTTAGTTGAATGCTATATTAGTATACTATTGTGTTTTTAAAAAAAGGTTAGAAACATTATGAGTTTTATTGAATTTATTTTTATAAACTTATTATATGTCGTTCAAGAAATATATCATCTTTAATTTCTGCTTATTTCTATTATAAAAAATGTAATATATTTGATTTCTTACAATTTTGTAGTCGGTTTTAATTATTAGTTCACTATTTTTATATATTTTTTGAATTATTTTATTAATTTATCAATTGAAAAAACAAAAGAAATTACATCACGCAGACATCAGATTACCGGTTATAAACATAAAATCTATTATTATGAATAATATCTATATTTATGTCTAAGTAAATAAGAATGACTATATTCATGTACGTTATCTTCTATTGCATGCATGTTTTTCTTAATTTCCCATCGATATTTTGTAATTTAAAACCTAAATTAGTGATCAATTAAAATAGTTACATTAGGATATAAAATAAGTAATGATGTGTTACCTTTTTTATCAACAAATAATATATAACCATTTAGTTATGACAACACTAAAAACCAATTAATTAAACAGAATACGATTATAACTGTTAGGGTAAAACAAGAGTATGTACATATAAGCAAAATACGGTTATACGTGAGTTTCTTAACTTATAAATATTATATAAGATCTCTTAGTTATATTTACAACTTACTATCGATCTTTTTTCATTCGAAAACCTAGTTATGGCACCAAGAAAGCTTTTAGACGTTCCTGATGATGAAGAACCCGAATTGTCGTCCATGGCGGCAAGAACTCGTCCTCGACTTGAAACCGAGCCACTAGTGCCGCTACATGTCAATATTCCACAACCACAGACAACGCCACCGCCTTCCATCGACACCGAACTTACTCTCTATATCTGTTGCGCCCAACAATCTCCTCGATTGCCTGAACAACCTCCATCGTCATCGCAACTCCCACCGGCACAACAACAACTGCTACCAGACCCACAACCGCAACTGCCACCTCCACCTCCTCCACGACGTTACCGTAGAAAGCCTACGAATGCACCACGACATGGAAAACCCTTAACGGTTCCACCACCTTTTCCTTGGGCAACAGACCGTCGTGCAAAAGTACACAGCCTGACATACCTTTTGGAAAGAAACATCACCAAGATCTCCGGCGACGTGCAATGCAAGCGTTGCGATAGATGCTACAAAATCGAATACAATCTTGAAGAAAAATTCTTGGAAGTCGCTGGCTATATGGTTAAGAACATGCACCATTTTAGTGATCGGGCTCCTCACCATCTGTTGAACCCAATAGAACTAAACTGTAATTACTGTCACCAACAAAACAGCGTAAAGCCGAAGATGGCGAAGAAGAAGAAAGCTATCAATTGGTTGTTTTTGCTTCTGTCAGAGTTTCTTGGGTGTTGTACCTTGGGGCAGTTGAAGTATTTTTGTAAGCACACAGGGAACCATCGAACGGGTGCGAAGGATCGAGTCCTTTACTTAGCGTATCTAGGGTTATGCAAACAACTCGACCCAAGCGGACCCTTTTATCATGGTAAGTATACTATAGGTGTGCTTTGATTTTTGTAATCTGAAAAACTTTAAACGATTCAAGTATTTTTATGTTTTAGGATATATACGTTTTCCATATTTTGATTTGATAGAAACATGCTTTGATTGTTTAGGTGATTATAAGTTTTTGTTTGGTTTGATCAATTGCTCTTCGCATATAATATTTTTTTTTATAAATTCGATCATCTTCTTATTTACTTATAAAATTGAAACTTATTTTTATTGTTGGAGTTTACATTCGATATTAGCTTTCAACTTCAATAATAATCTAAGGATATATTTGAAGAAGCTCTGCTTGCGTCACTACTTATTATTTTTTAGTCAATAGAACATTAATAAAATATATTTTGTTTTTGTTACATTGATCAAATGATCAATTGACAAGAATCAAGGATAATGTTCGAGCCAATGGAGACGATAATTAAGTATGAATTTCAAAACTACCGGTTTGGTTTGTTGAAATGTATTTTACTCATGTTTATAAATTAAATTATGATTTCTTTTCTTTTCAACAGTTTTTAACGAACGAAACTTCATCTCTTAATATGATATGGTGTATGGAATGGAAATAAGAAAATTTGGTTTGATTTTCTAACCATGAAAATGATGGTACACTAACAAAAACTCGTGATGTTCAGTTGATGAAAATAAAAGTATTTTCGGGTTTCGATTGTGGTAAAATCATGAGAACATGTCATTTGATAATTTAAAAAAAATCAATTTCATAAATTTATCATTTTCAAAATTTATAACTAAAATGTTGAAAATAATTTATTTCAATAATTTTTAAATTTAAATAAAAACAATGAGTTTTCAAATTTTCAAAATCATGTTTAGTGGGTTTGTTTTCAGAATTTTCACATTGTTTTTAAAAGAAGTAAATCTGAAAACGTTTACTTGAAAAATGAAATTGAAAACTATTGAAAATTTTTCATCAACCAAACATAACAATTTCATCCCCTCTTTTAATTTGTAGTGTTTATTCTGTTCTCTACATGTAGCTTTTAAATAAGTGATCTTTTAGTGTTATTTGATTTTCATCGCTATCAACATAAGAATTGAATGAAACATGAGTGATGTCTATGTATGTTAATTAAAATCATCCATCTTTCTCACTCTATTCTTTGAGATTCTACTACATCAAAAACGGCCTAATCTATATATCTTATTCGAAAACTAATAAAGATTTTATAATTTAAATAACAACAAATTGACGATCTCTTATAAACCAGGAAAAGATACATATCCACCTATATGTTATTCCTTAAAACGTTAAAGAGATTAAGATACACTGGGGCAATATCAATTGAAAAGAAAAAGAAAAACACATAAAATATGTTAAGTATTTATTGAACTTGATTGAAGTTTACGTTTAAGTGCAAGTAGTTTATGTAACAGAAGTTCAAAGTGCATAGGTTAAAAAAACATAACAATATTGTTCTCCAAATAGCATAAAAACATTAAACTTAGGGTGTAAGTGAGCCGAATGACTCGTGAGTTACTCGAACTCGACTCACTAGAAGCTCGAAAAAAGCTCAATTTAAATGAGCCCGAGCTCTTGAATTTGAGTTCATTTAATAAACGAGCTTAAGCCCAAGCTTTAACTATCGAGCTCGCGAGTCTAAACTACTCTTATAAAAATAGATTTTTTAATTAATAAATATATAATATATAATTACATTATTTAAAAATTTTATTAAAAAAATAATAGAGTAAATTACAGAATTGGTCCCTGTGGTTTGCATAAAACTTTGGATACGGTACCTGTGGTTTCAGTTTTGCATAAACAGTCCTTATTTTCACTGTTTACTTGCAAAAATGGTCCCTCTGCCGTTAATTTTGACAATCAAATGGTTAAATCTTTTATAATGACCATTTTACCCTTTTCTTTGATTACATTTTGGTTCCTCAAGTTTATAGTTTATTTTGGTTTTGGTCCCTCAAATAAATTTTTTATTTAACTCATTATTATTATTATTATTATTATTATTATTATTATTATTATTATTATTATTATTATTATTAATTTAACTTTTTACATATTAATTTATTTGTTTATTAAGTTTCTTATATTTTAATATATTTTTTTTAATTTAAACTGCAAACTTATTTATTTCTTTTATTATAAACAATAGTATCAAATTAGAACCATTTCATTTTTTTTAGCTTTTTCAAATGAAAAAAATACAAACATTTTATATTGTAGTCTTTCAAACTATAAATTTTTGAACCTTAAGCTTTTTATTTGTTTTTACAAACGAAAAAAAATTACTAACCATTCATGTTTTAACTAAAGAAATGGAATGGTTTGTAGTTTTTTACGATTGGAAAAAGTTAAAAACGTAATGATTATAATAACATAAAAATCGAACAAATATACTATTTCATTTTTTGAAAAATCGTATTTTGTACGTTTGGAAAAAGTTTAAAAATCAAAATGGGTGTATTTTTTGTTCGATTTTTATGTTATTCTAAGCATTACGTTTTAACTATTTCCAATCGTAAAAAAAACTACAAATCATTCCATTTTTTTTAGTTTTTTCGAACAAAAGGCTACACACTATTTCATTTTTTGAAAAAAAAAACTTTAAAACGTAGTGGTTTGTAGTTTTTCGTTCGGAGAAAAAAATAAAAGGTAATGATTTGGTTCGAAAAACCAGAAAAATAAAATGTTTTTTTTTGTTTGGAAAAACTGATAATCAGATTTATTCGTAGTTTTTTCATTTGCAAAAACTAATAAAAGAATTGTTTGTATTTATTTTCGTTTAACAAAACAAAAAATCAGAATGAGTTGAATTTTTTGGTTTAGAAAAAAATAAAAAACGGATTGGTCTTCGTAGCTTTTTACGTTTTAAAATTAAAAAAACTTAAAACATGTATGGTTAATAACTTCTTTTCGTTTGAAAAAACAAATAAAAGCTTAAGGTTTAAAATTTTTTGGTTTGAAAAACTACAACATAAAATGTTTGTATTTTTTCATTCGAAAAAGCTAAAAAAGGAAATAGATTATAATTTGATACAATTGTTTATCATAAAAGAAATAAATAAGTTTGTAATTTAAAGAGTAAATTACATAAATGGTCCCTGTGGTTTGCCCAAATACGGAACCGGTCCCTCAACTTTCAAAATTGCATAAACGGTCCCTCAAAACATTGTTTCCTTGCAAAAATGGTCCCTCATCCGTTAGTCATCCGTTAATATTTTCAAAATGACAATTTTGCCCTTTCAGTTATGGTCCCTCAACTAATTAAATACTTTCAGTTTTGGTCCTTCTAACCAATTTTTATTTTTGGATTTAAATTTAAGTAGTTATTTTAATAAAGTATGATTTAGTTAATTAATATAAATTTATAAATAAAAAAATTAATTATATTATTATTTGTATATTTATTAAATTTTTGCTTTATGTGTTCCTAGTGTGTGTGTGTGTGTATATATATATATATATATATATATATATATATATATATATATATATATATATATATATATATATTCATATTTTAATATTAAACTTATTTGTTCTTTTACAAAATTAAAGTATTTAATTTGCTTTAAGAAAACTAAAATTTGCTATTAATTTTGATTATTTTTTTGTTTTGGTTATAAAAATTTTCTTATACCTTTTTACTTATTTATTAACTAATTAAAATCACGAGTCATTTAAATAATACATAAGAAAAATATTAAATATTATGAGTAATTATTAAAACTAGTTAGTTATAAAAAACACGCACATATACATATATAAATTTAGATTCAAGTGAGTGTCACCTATTACGCAGCGCACCGGAATGTACCACTCTTAAAAATACATTTTTTGAAAAGATTTCACGTTTACAGATAATATATAAATTTATATATCATCTTTGTAAATCATAAATATGTAAATAAATGTTAAAATTCATTTCTTTTATTTTATTTGAATTGATAGAGAAATTTGTAATGCTTAAAAAAAATTTCAGAATTAAGAAATCTGTGGGTTTTATATTTCCGTTTGGCGAATTATTTTTCTCTTTCTATTGTTCTTTGCCAGATTTCTCTTGAAATAACTTATATATATTTATAACCACATACACACACATATAAAAAATAAGTTCGACAGAGTACCTTTAAAAATTCAATGAACCGAAGGTACCATCCTTAAAAATATTAAAATTCATAACTATGTTTCAAATAACAATATAAGGGCTACTTGAAAAAAATCACAAATAAACATACATTGAAACTATGTGATAATTTTAGTGAATGTTCAACCATTTACTTTAAATTTGTGTAAATGATATATCATTTACATAAACTTTTTGTACATCAACTGGATTTATCTTTCGAAACATACATTCTTTAATGTAAAATTTATATATCATCTTTGTAAACGTGAAATCTTTTCAAAAAATGCATTTTTAAAAGTGGTACATTCGGCGCTGCGTAATAGGTGACACTCAATTGAATCTAAACCTATATATGTATATGTGTGTGTGTTTTTTTATAACTAACTAGTTTTAATAATTACTCATGATAATTAAAATTGTTCTTATATATTAATTTAAATGACCTGTGATTTTAATTAATAAATAAACAAGTAAAAAGTTATAAGAAAATTTTATAACCAAAACAAAAAAAAAATCAAAATTAATAACAAATTTTAGTTTTCTTAATGCAAATTAAATACATTAATTTCGTAAAAGAACAAATAGTTTTAATACTAAAATATGAATAAAGATACTAGGAACACATAAAGCAAAAATTTAATAAATATACAAATAATAATTAAATTTATTTTTTTGTATTTCATAAATTTATATTAATTAACTAAATCATACTTTATTAAAATAACTACTTAAATTTAAATCTAAAAGTAAAAATTGGTTAGAAGGACCAAAACTGAAAGTAATTAATTAGTTGAGGGACCATAACTGAAAGGGCAAAATTGTCATTTTGAAAATATTAACGGATGACTAACGGATGAGGGATCATTTTTGCAAGCAAACAGTGTTTTGAGGGACCGTTTATGCAATTTTGAAAGTTGAGGGACCGGTTCCGTAATTTTGGACAAACCACAGGGACCATTTATGTAATTTACTCTAATCTAAATTAAGAAATATATTAAAATATAGGAAATTTAATAAACAAAAAAGTTAATACTTAAAAAGTTAAATTAATAATAATAATAATAATAATAATAATAATAATAATAATAATAATAATAGTTATTATTATAATTATGATAACAATAAAATAATAATAATAATAATAATAAAATAGTTAAATAAAAAAATTTACTTGAATGTCCAAAACTAAAATGAACTACAAACTTGAGGGACCAAAATGTTATCAAAGATTATGGTAAAATGGTCACTATAAAATATTGAGTAAATTACATAAATGGTCCATGTGGTTTGCATAAAACTTTGGATATGGTCCATGTGGTTTCAATTTTGCATAAACGGTCCTTATGTTCACTGTTTACTTGCAAAAATGGTCCCTCTGCCGTTAACTTTAACAATCAAATGGTTAAATCTTTTATAATGACCATTTTAACCTTTTCTTTGATAACATTTTGGTCCCTCAAGTTTGTATTTCATTTTAGTTTTGGTCCCTCAATAAAATATTTTATTTAACTCATTTATTATTATTATTTTACTATTATTATTATTAGTATTATTATTATCATCATCATCATAATTATAATTATAACTATTATTATTAATTTAATTTTTTGCATATTAATTTATTATTTATTAAGTTTCCTATATTTTAATATATTTTTTAATTTAAATTACAAACATATTTATTTATTTTATTATAAACAATAGTAACAAATTAGAATCCATTTCGTTTTTTTAGCTTTTTCGAATGAAAAAATATAAAAATTTTATATGGTATTTTTTCAAACCAAAGAAATTGAACCTTAAGCTTATATTTGTTTTTACAAATTGAAAAAAGTTACTAACCATTCATGTTTTAAGTTTTTCATTTTCTAAACGTAATAAGCTACTAAACCAATCTGTTTTTTATTTTTTTCTGCACCAAAAGATTCAACTCATTCCAGTTTTTTGTTTTGGAAAACGAAAATAAATACAAACAATTCTGTTATTAGTTTTTGCAAATGAAAAAACTACTAATAATTCTGAATTTCAATATTTCCCAAACAAAAAAAAATCATTTTATTTTTCTAGTTTTTCGAACCAAACCATTACCTTTTTTTTTCTCCGAACAAAAAACTACGAACCATTACGTTTTAAAGTTTTTTCAAAAAAATGAAATAGTGTGTAGCCTTTTTGTTCGGAAAAACTAAAAAAGATGGAATAATTTGTAGTTTTTTACGATTGGAGAAAGTTAAAAACGTAATGATTAGTATAACATAAAATTGAACAAAAAAATAGAATATTTCATTTTTTGAAAAAATGTATTTTGTACGTTTGGAAAAAAATAAAAAATAAAAAAGAGTCTATATTTTTATTAGATTTTTATGTTATTCTAATCATTACGTTTTTTACTTTTTCCAATCGTAAAAAACTACAAACACTTCCATTTTTTTTAGTTTTTCCAAACAAAAAGGATACACACTATTTTTTTTTTTGAAAAAACATTAAAACGTAATGGTTCGTAGTTTTTCGTTCGGAGAAAAAAAATAAAAAGTAATGGTTTGGTTCGAAAAACTAGAAAAATGATTTTTTGGTTTGGAAAATCTGAAAATAAGAATTATTCGTAGTTTTTTCGTTTGCAAAAACTAATAATAAAATTGTTTGTATTTATTTTCGTTTTCCAAAACAAAAAATCGGTTAGTAACTTCTTTTCGTTTGAAAAAACAAATATAAGCTTAATGTTCAAAATTTTTTAGTTTGGAAAACTGCAATATATAATGTTTCTATTTTTTCACTCGAAAAAACTAAAAAAAGAAAATCGATTCTAATTTGATAGAATTGTTTATAATTAAAAAATTATTAAGTTTGTAATTTAAATTAAAAAATATATTAAAATATCGGAAACTTAATAAATAAAAAAATTTATACGTAAAAATTAAATTAATAATAATAATAATAATAGTTATAATAATAATAATAACAATAAAGTTAAATAAAAAAATTAACTTGAGGGACCAAAACTAAAATGAACTACAAACTTGAGGGACCAAAATGTTATCAAAGAAAAGGGTAAAATGGTCATTATAAAAGATTTAACCATTTGATTGTTAAAGTTAACGGCAGAGGGACCATTTTTGCAAATAAACAGTGAACATAAGGACCGTTTATGCAAAATTGAAACCACAAGGACCGTATCCAAAATTTTAGGCAAACCACAGGGACCATTTATGTAATTTACTCTAAAATATTTGACCATTTGATTGTTAAAGTTAACGGCAAAGGGACCATTTTTGCAAGTAAACAGTGAAAATAAGGACCGTTTATGCAAAATTGAAACCACATGGACCGTATCTAAAATTTTATGCAAACCACAGGTACCATTTCTGTAATTTACTCAAAATAATATTTTGAATAAATGAGTTGAGCCCGAACTTATAAAATCTTTAAGCCGAGCCCAAGCTTATAAAATCTTTCACGAGCCAAGCTCGAGATTTACACATAAAGCTCGAAACGAGTCGAACTCGAGTCTTATACTTTTAAATGAGCCGAGCATGAGCCTAAACGAACTTGGCTCGTTTACACCTCGATTAATACAAAACTCAAATAGAAAGGACCATATTGTAGTTATGTGATATTACAGGGGGCTTAATGTAATTATAACGAACTTCTAAATCCGGACAAAATTACCCGAAATCTAAGCGCATTTCTGTTAACAACAAGCGGGCGGTTTTCCTCATTTTTGTTTTTTCGAGTTTAATCCGCTCGGCTTCACTCTCTCTCTCCCCTTCCATTTTCCAAATCATTCTCCAAAAATTCTCGTAAAAAATGAATATTCTATGCAATTCGATTGCAATGATTTGTTAGAGATCTGAAGGAAAAGGAATAATCGGAAATTTTACGATGGAGAAAGCAGATCATGCTCGGAACTTGTATACTCGTATGAGATTATGGGAGTTACCTGATCAATATGTTGCTGAACCGATTGATGGTTCCTCTGGTTCTTGTTTGGCTGTTAATCGTGATGGCTCCATGACTCTTGTTGGTTTGTTATTTTTGTTGATATTTTATTTTACTTTTATGCTTTGGTTGTTAAATTGTTAGATTGAACGCATTGTGTCTACTGACTACTTGACATATGTAATTTATGTATGTTATTCATGTATAATATTATATTGTTTGAGATTTGGTCATTAGGTTTCGTTTTAGTATGATTTGGTGGTTTTAATTAGGGCACAATGATCGTTTAGTTGATTTGTGCATTGAATCTCAGTTAATGAATCTTAGAACTTTTGTTGATGTAGACGAAGTTCCACATTGTACCACCGTTCGTGTTCCAAAAATTCAGACAATTTATGGTGTTGTTGGGATACTAAAGCTTTTGGCAGGTCAGATGGATTTTAATGCTAACGGTTTGAAGGAACTGTATATTTTAAGATGTGTAATTGTTTATTTTGAATAGATGCTTTTGATTTTTGTATTGTAATAGCTATGTGTCTGTTCAATAATATAGTTGTTGCACGAGAATTTAAAATGACTTGCTTGATTTCTTCATCCATAACTCAAAGTAATAGCTAGTTTAAGAAGACGGAAATGAGAATTTGAGATTGATGTAGAAGGGGTTTGGATGTATGAAACAGCTAAATAGTTTTGTCGAACACGTATGATGAACTAACTTGGTTAATTAAGGAATATTTTGATTATTTCTTACTTCTTAGGCATATCAATTATGGATTCAAACTTCAATTATTAGTAAGAAGTGTTTTTTTGTGTGAGTGAGTGAGAGAGAGAGAGAGAGAGACTGAGAGAGATAGTATAACAACTTTGAACTTCTAATATGTTAACAAAACCGAAAATGACAATTTTGTTGCAAGTTGGTATGAAACTCAAAGCTAATGTCTCTAGACAAAGATTTGGTTTGATGTTTGCATATAACTAGACAAGTTGAACTCGGTACATGTTCTAGGAACATTAGGTTTTGTGTGTGATGTTTGCATATAACTAGGCAAGTTGAACTCCGTAGATGTTCTAGGAACATTACCTTTTGTGTGTGTGTATTAAGTTTTCATTATGTGACTCCTTAACTGTTCCTGTATGTAATATGCTGGCAGGATCATATTTATTAGTTATAACAGAACGTGAATGTGTTGGGTCGTACTTAGGCCATCCTATCTACAAAGTTTTGTCACTTAAGGTTTTTCCCTGCGATCGTTCAGCTAAAAATATCCGTGATGAAAAGGTGAAAGTTTGCAATATTTTGACAGGTGATTTGTTATCAGTGGTGGCAAATTAAATTACTTTACCCTTTTCCATTTCTGGCAGAAAAAGATGGAGTCAGAGTTTTCTAGTCTGTTAAAAGTTGCTGAGAGAACACCTGGCCTTTATTTTTCATATGATGTTAACATAACATTAAGGTCTATTCTTCTCCATATGTATGACATGTCAATGATTTGTGTTGAGTATGACAAACTTTTGTGCCACTTTCATCTTGCAGTGCCCAACGGTTGAATGACTTGGGTGAAGAGTCAACTCGACTTCCTCTCTGGAGGCAGGTAAGTTCTGCCTCAATTTGAAGGTCTCTGGCATTCTTGTTGTATCAAATTCGTAACTTTTCAGCGTATAATGTCATTTTTACCTATTTTATGCATCTGAAACACAGGTGCGGACATACTTGGTCTGTTGGTATGCATGTGCATACTGTGAAATTCTTTTTGTGGTGTTTTGCAGTGTGAAAAAATAACAATAAATATGTTTATATTCTTATCAAACTTTTCCAAATAAATGTTATGGTAATACATACCCTAGTCAAAAACATTGGATCTCTCACCACGATTTGCACTTGGAATATCCTTGTAACAGGCAGAACCTCGGTTCCTATGGAATAATTATATGCTGGAACTTCTCATTGATAACAAGGTTCGTTGTTGTTTTCCATCTTATTAAAACATGCCTATGCTCAATTGTTTCAGAAGTTTTCATACTTTAATTTTGGCTGACACGGACATGTGCAGAAGCTCGATCCTTACATTCTTCCTATTATTCAAGGGAGTATCCTTTTTCTGTTAGTATTAATTTATTTTGATACCTCATTACCTTGTTGCTTCTCAACTGGTAAATAACATAGAGAACTGTTTCTCTTATTTCCTTAACTTAGTAATAGCTTACCAGAACTTTCAAGCAGCAATTGGGAAAGATATTATAGATGTGACCCTGATAGCAAGGAGGTGTACTAGGAGAAATGGTATTGTTTGAATTTCTATCCACAAGATCAAAGTTGAATCATTTTCAAATATCATATGGAGGATATAGGACATTTTACCATAATACAGTTAATGTCATTCAAGTAAAAGAAATTTTATGAGGAGCAGTAAGCTAAAACAAAGTCAAATACCAGAGTATTTGAAGTTTTATGTATTAGAGAGAACAAAAACAAAAGATAAGCACAGTTGTAAATTTGTCAGGGACTCGAATGTGGAGAAGAGGAGCTGATGCTGATGGGTATGTAGCAAATTTCGTGGAAAGTGAACAAATCATACAGTTAAAAGGGTATACAGCATCATTTGTACAGGTATACTTCCAATAATGGTACTTCTAATATGTATATTAAGTTACTAACGATCAATCAAAATGATAGCTCCATAACCAAGCTCATATCTATCCTAACAATAAAGTACAGAAATGATGCTAGTTTATTCTAATAATCATCATTATACCATCTTAATTTACAACTGCACAATACATGCTATTCATATTATCAATATTTTTGAATTCCTCTCATAAGAGAGAACTCTAATTTCGTCATGTTCTTTAAAATGGCCAAGAATGAGAAACCATTTTTCTGGACAATGTTTTGCAATATGGAATTCTGATCTGATGGTGACTTGAAGACACTACTATAGAAACACATTATCAATATTTTTGATCTGGTGAATTCTAAACTCTTAGTTGGTTGTTCAATCATCAATGTTCTATTTTCTAAGCTTTTTGCTTATCGCCTTTGATATTCTTGTTTTTTCTT
Source organism: Centrapalus pauciflorus (assembly GCA_020465985.1). Lineage (NCBI taxonomy): Eukaryota > Viridiplantae > Streptophyta > Magnoliopsida > Asterales > Asteraceae > Centrapalus > Centrapalus pauciflorus. The sequence goes on from JAANYP010002741.1 coordinate 571,881, forward strand.
GAGTTTCACTTGGATAGGTATCTAGTTGTGAAGCTTCTACCAAAGAAGTATGGAAATTATCTAGTATTTGCGGGGGGTGTGTGGATGAGTGTTTTAAAAGAGGATCATGTGATATTAAATAATTAGAATAACATAATCAGCTGTAACAATAGGGGCCACAATACCACATGAGTTGGTATCTGGACATCCTTATTCCTTTGATGTTGTAATAAATATATGACCAGTGAAAAATTGTGATTATTTAAAAAATTAATAACTAATCAAATAATCATTTTTGTTGCAACGGGACCCTAAACTGATATTTAACCCCTAATATAATCATCTTGAATCTTGAAATTTAGCTACTCGCACTTTGAGACTAAGTGACTAACTACTTGGTCTTAATATTATAAAGGTCATCGAACATCTTTTTAACACATTGCTTTTGCTTGGCTAAATGACAAATGAGCAGTTGTATGAGAATTAGAGTTTGTGAAGAAGGAATTCAAGAAGTGGTTATGATCTGGCAATGACTAGAACTATGGGTTTTGAACATGACATAAAGCATGATAACAAGGACTTCAACTGTAAATCTGTGAGCCACTTTGATATAGAGCAAACTGTAACAAAGATAATAAAATTAAGGAGCATCAAAAATAGAGGGAAGAAAACAAGAAGAAAGAGGATATTCAATTAGCTTTTAAAGAACTCTAAATCGTTGAATTTGCTACATAATACAGAATGCATCTTATATTAAAGATAAAGCTAACAACAATGATAGTATTAATATTTAGTTAGAAATATATAATAAAGCTAGCATGATGATTATATTGATCCATCCCGTGGGCCAGTGTTTTCCTAGTGAATAAAAAAAGTACAAATACAAATCATAATGCATTTCCATTGTTGTCTTTTTGTTCCAGTCATCTAAACTTTCATTTTGTTTTCCAAAATTGTGAATACTTAATTACCTTATGGGAAGGACAATTTTTCTCAGCCTGTTCATGAAAAAGTTTTCTCGTCTTTGGATGTAATTACTAATAAAATTATAGTTCATATCGGTTATCTTATGATATATGTGCATATATCTGTATTCTTAGGCATTGAAGGAAATCTTTGTTTGCCTCCCTCATATCAGTTTTATTTAATTCTTTAACCATCATAGAGATTAGTTCTTATATTATATGTTCGTAGGTGCGAGGATCAATCCCTTTTCTCTGGGATCAAATTGTTGATTTGTCATATAAACCCAAGTTTGAGATCCTGAAACCCGAGAAAGCAGTGAGTATACAATGTAGTAGTTGTTACTAAGTATCTCACATGATTATATCTTCTAACCCTAATGCTTCCATTATTATTATTATTTCTGAAGCCTCGAGTTGCTGAGCGCCACTTTCTGGATTTAAGGAAGAAATACGGAAATGTTGTAGCAATTGATCTTGTGAATACGGTATGTGTGTGTGTATTTGTTTCTCATGCCAATGTGTTTTTCACTGAAAACATAAAAATGTAAGGAACAATTGACATTAATCCATGACAGCAGGACAAAGTGGGTCCTTTCTGGATGCATTTATTAACAAGTGCCCATTCACTTGATATTTAGGCACAAGTTTAGGATGATGTATCATTTTTCAAAATGTCATGGACCAAGGTTTACTATGCTTGACTATATGGTCTAAATATTTTCCTTCATTTTTACAGCGAGGTGATGAAGGACGCTTGACTGAAAAATTTGCCAGTTCGATGCAGAATATAGTTAACGATGATGTGAGGTAGATTCATCTCTAATGTTTACTATTTTGCTTATATGTAGCTTGCTATATTTCTCTGATGTATGCTAACTTTGCTTAGTTATGCAGATACTTGCACTTTGACTTCCATAAGATATGTGGACATGTTCATTTTCAGCGGCTATCCATCCTTTATGATCAAATTGAGGATTTTCTTATTAAAAATAGGTAGGCATTTAATCCTATAAAAATAAAAATAGTTTGCATACTCCAACTTGAGAAGTTGGATAAACTATCAAAGCCTAGGTATTAGCTGTATGTGTTGATTTGGATTAACTTCATAGCTAACACGTCAAATGGGTAAAATAATAAACGTTTGCTAGAAATGAAACTGATTAAATGGCTCAAAAGATGCATGATAAACTAAAAGAAAATTATGAACAAAAAGTGAATCAACTCAATCCGATTGGGCCGTACAAACAACCATTTTTTACTTGAACTAGTTACCCAACCTGTCTATATATTTTGCCACTTCTAAATAAAAACCTACAAAAGGACTAATAAGATGATATATACTTTTCACATTGTGGCATAAATTAGTGGTTTCAAAACTCAATAATGATTGATTTATATTTCCTTTCAATTTGCAGGTACTATTTGTTAAATGACAAGGATGAAAAGGTTGAAACGCAAATTGGAATTGTGCGGACTAATTGTATAGATTGCTTAGACCGTACAAACGTCACACAGGTACATTACATTAAAGCTTTTTAATATTCATCATCTTTGTATATGTAAACAAAGAATATTTTTTTGTTAATTAGTGTGTTTTATCTGGAATATGGTCGTCAATTGTATATCTACAGCCTACCTCCAAATTTCTAATCTTTTATTTTGGTGCAGAGCATGATTGGACGAAAAATGTTAGAATTCCAACTTCAAAGGCTTGGTCTTTTTGATGCCGAAGAAAGCATTAGCACACATCCGAATTTTGACGACTGCTTCAAAATATGTATGCATTTCATCGTTTGTTTCCATTCACATTATGTTTGTTTCATCCATGTTCGTATTTCATTTTTGAACTTCCTTGTGCCACATGTTTTCAATAGTGTGGGCTAATCATGGGGATGACATAAGTATCCAGTATTCTGGCACACCTGCTCTAAAAGGAGATTTTGTCAGGTACATCGCATTAATAGATTTGTGTCGTTAAATCATCTGTAGTAGATAAACCTTATACAAACTACTTTTTTGTCATGCCACTACCATTAAGTATGTGTCATCTCAAACTGGTGATAAACCACAAGTACAGATACTATAAGACGATATATTGCTGAAGTTTCAACTATTGTCAATTCCTGAAGGTTTTAATTCCAATGTATCGATTTAATTTATCTAATGTATCATATTTTGTCATTTATTTAAGGGCTATTATCATTTTGGGTAACCATCAAGAATATTCATTTTTCATCCCTTGGTTGTTTTTTTGCATGTTTAACGTTTTTATTTTACTACAATCATGAAAATGAGCTTTTGGTTTGAAGTACATGTAGTCTTCTTTGGTATTATTTTCAGATTTGGTCGGAGGACAATTAAGGGAATTCTTAAAGACGGTTGGAATGCGCTTATGCGTTATTACCTGAATAATTTTATGGATGGTACAAGACAGGTCAGCATGATTACGTATCTCTATGTTTTAGCTACTCTATTATGCATAAACGAATAAACTTAGATAGCATTTGATTCGTTGGAATGTTTATGAAGGAAGAATTTTGTCAATTAATTAGAATATGTCGACAATGAAAATTGGATTCATTTCCCTTCCAGAGCAAACCAAATGCCCTGTTATATGAAAAGAAGTTGGGATGTGACATATATATCTTTTCATTTGCTTAATTGTTGAACTATTCGATTTTTATTCATGTAGGATTCGATTGATTTAGTGCAAGGGCATTACATTGTCTCTCTTTCTCGAGACATGGCTCCCAAGCTGAGAAAGGGTGGGATAGAGACCATTGCAGTGAGTATAATACATATCATTGTGTTTACTTTCGGGTTATTGTCATACTTGTATAACCATCAAAAATGACCATTTTAGGAAATCAGCACAATTGTTTCGTGTTTTTGTCTCTCACAGTTCTCCCCTCCATTAGTCTAAACTATTAACAAAATACAATCAAAAATTGAGAACTTCTGTATTGTTAATTTGAACATTATTAATGTAATTTTTTTTAAAAACGAGTATTTACTATTAGATAGATTACGGTTTAATATAGATGACACACTTCCCGATTGTATATTAAACCGTAATCTATCTAATATTTAGCATCAGGTAAGCTCTTACCATATGTGATTCCAATATATCCTTGTTATCTTCTTCAATAATGATTTTCATTTTACATTGGCCTTGTTTTGCAGCCCTTTCCTGCTATTTTAGGACTAATATTGATGGGGATCTTTTTTTCGTTGTTGTCGCTCATGCGAGGTGAGTTGGTACATGTTAATTTGTTTCGTTAAATTTTCATATCATACACAAAACTTTATCAATTCTATGGCTACGGCCATAGATGTACCACTATACTAATAGCGATTCCTGTATAAAACTACACATAATGTCTATAATGCTCATTCTTTCTCTTTTTACACACACATACTCGATCTCACTCTGTCCACCCTCAAAAGGGGGAAGACTATACATATGATAGTAAGTTTTTGTCGATTTGGTCGATTATCTTAATAACAGAGTGATCATGCATTAATTAAAATATATACTCGTGTCTGGATCCTCATGCAGTTCGTAATGATTATTGGCAATTGCCACTATCGATTTTCTGGGCAACACTGAGTATAGTTATAATACGATATGTTAGAGCCAATCGTCGGGCTTTCTGCAACAGACCGCGGCTGCACAAACCTCCACATTGATTACACCCACAGGTAGATTGGCCTTAATGAGATTGAGATCTTATAGTCCTTCGTCGTTCTCGGCTAATCTAATCTTCTTTTACAGGCACCTTTTGTAGCCCATATAGCTCAGATTGTTCATTTGTCATGTTATAATTTCTGTAACTATATATATACTTTTTGGTGATATTGAATTCTTTTGTATCAATAGAAACACAGTGTTTTGGATTTTGATAGCATTTGTTTCACTAGAAAAATCAATGGAAATATGTTTTTGTTCATTTCAATGTCATATTTTCCTTTTTGCACAGCTGAGATTCTCAAATTCAGATAAAATGCTTATTAATCAAGCAAAAAAAGTTGTCCTTTATGTTAGATTTGAGAATTTAGTTGATTTCTGGAGAAGGATATATATATTATATAGTTAGTAATTAGTAAGAACTTTGAGCATATTTTACTTAGTCCGTATTCGAACTTCTTATGTCTGCGAATTCGAAGCCGCGGGAAGATGTTTTACATGGAAGTGCTTTTGTTTTTTTTTTTTGTCTGCCCGCGTCTGCAAACGTCTTCCCACGTCTGCCGCATGGTCTTCCCGCGTCTGCGAAGACTGCGGACGTTTAGGCCATCACCGCAGATTTCTAAGCTAAATCCGCAGACCACATATATCAACCTCTTACAAAACAAACATGTAAACAGAATCTGAGCAGTGCATTAATCCATTACTAGTTATGCATTCCATTACTAAAATAATATGTGTCAAGTTTATTTTGATTAATATACTGTATATCTAATTTTACATAATATATATATATATCATTACAAAGATCTTAAACATTTAAATAAACCTAATATTTAATATATTTATTATTACACTATCACATTATTCTTCTCTCTCTCTCTCTCTCTCTCTCTCTCTCTCTCTATATATATATATATATATATATATATATATATATATATATATATATAGAGGGGGTTCAATGGAAAACCAACATGCATCGGAAAACCTTGGAAAACCTCCATGCACCACCATAAATACATCACAATTCCCGCGTGATGCATCGAATTCCCGCGTGATGCACCGTCTTTCTTCATGATGTACCTGAAAACTTGTGAAAACCGCACTGCACCACCACAAATGCATCAAATTTCCCGCATGATGCATCAAAATCCCGCGTGATGCATCAAATTTCCCGCGTGATGCAGCAAAATCCCGCGTGATGCATCACTTTATTTACGATCATGCCACCGCGTTTTTCATGAAATGCATCAAATCGGACGGTATGCGTAGGTTTCCACAGTTTTCCGGTGCATAGTGGTTTTCCATTGAACCCACCCCTATATATATATATATATATATATATATATATATATATATATATATATATATATATATATATATATATATATATATATATATATATATATATATATATATATATATATATATATATATATATTGAACTTGATCAAGCTTATTCAAAACTTCATTTATGAATCAATCTGATTTCTTTTTCTTTTCCAAATAGTAGTAATTTCTTTGATACTTCAAAACCCCCCAAACCACATGCCTTAACCCCATCTCCGGCCACAGCGCGTTCGGCGAACACAACACACAGTTCGTCGTTTGCCATAGCAGAAAGTTACTTAGCCTCGTCTCACCCGAGCTTCGTATCAAAATGTCAGGATCTGGAGCCACCCCCATATACATATGCCTCTCCAAGTCCACCACTTTTATGGTCTCTCCGACCTCACTCATGTTCCCGTTGCCGTTGCCGTTTACGCTCAATTCCGGAAGCACGCCTCTCTTTTCTTCACAAGCATTAATAACAGCACGTTGGATCTCATGAGTCGAATCGTACGCCACGCATATCATGAGATACGTGTTAGTGTTATGAACAGTGGCTTCCATCGCCTGCTCAGCAGCAATCCTGACTGGTTCATACAACCTGTCCAAATCGCCAATAAACAACACTCTAATGCCATATTTGTTCACGATATCGACTTCTTTCATGAAAGCTTCGAGCTTTTCATGCATCAAGTCCATTAGGTATTGGACTTCATCGGGGCGTCTGCTGAAGTTGTCAATACTGAATGCGTAAACAGTTACATACTTCACTCCTATCTCGTAACAGTATTTTAGAACTGATATGAGCGCTAGAAACCCGGCTTTGTGGCCTGCACCTTCTTCCAGCTGCCATTTTTTCGCAAACCTTCTGTTTCCATCCATTATGAATGCAATATGTTGCGGGATCGGGCCAAACGATATCACATGAAAAAGAAGTGACCTCATTCTACTAACTAAGCCTCCTAAGAAATTGTTCACAAAACCAATTGATCTTTGTTCTTCCATATTGATCTGCAATTTATCAGAGAGTTAAAGAAGTTGATTAACCAAAAAAATTATTTTTTTTTTTTATAAAAAACACAAGTGTTTAATTCAGAAATCAAACTTTCAAACATGTTTTTGGATTACTTTATATCACTAAATTAGCTAAAGGGTTTGACGGATATATACTAAGATATATCTATATATTTATTATTAAAATATCAGTCTAAGAATAATTGAAGATGTGTATGCATGTTTATTTCTTAATTGAAAAGAAGTTATATAAAAGTAAAATGATATCTTAATGATTAAATTAAGAAGTAAACAAACGATAAATAACTATTATAACTTGTTTTAAGTCATGATGGTTTCATTTTATAAGATCTTTCTTTCAAAACATATTTTAATTAAGATATCATAGTTTCAAAAAGCGTACATTTTTATAATCCAAAACCAATATATAAGCTAGTTAATCATCGAGTTTGATCCTTAAATTTACCTTCTAGCTCGGTTCGTGGATCTTAAACTCTTAAAGCCTTAAAAACGATCTCTCTAAACTTAAATTTGACCCTCAAACACAAGTATTTTTACATAAAAATCACTTAACATTTAAAACCATAATATAAGGTAAGAGCAAATAGGATGTAAAGTCAATCTTACCCTTTTGGGTTGACAATGTGAATTATGAAAGAATGAGAGCAAGAGAGTTTAGTGAAGTATATAGTGCATTTGGGGATCAAGATAATGAAGAACATATATAGAGCTAAGTATATAGATAGTATTTGGACAATTTTGCCCTTGTATGTTTTGATGTTTCACATGTTCGTTATAATCATTATACTTGCATTTTTACTTCTTATTAACAAAAACGTGTAAAACATTATGCATTATTTGATTTTTTTCGACTTATTATGTTTTGTTTTGTGATCATTGATTTTAAGGAGTGAGTTATTTATTACCAACTAATAGAAATTATGTTTCTTTTTTAAATCTTTGTTGTTGTTTAATTACATGCATTATCTAACCATGATCTTGAACTAGAAATAAACTCCTATTATTAAGTTATTATATCATATGTGGCTATGTGCATATTAATTTACTATTAGAAGAGTTAATGTAACATCTTCAAAACAGATCCAAAATATCATGTAAATAACACGTTTAGTGGCATTATATACTATAACAACCTAACTATTCACAAGTATATCATGTCAACCTGGTATAATTAAAACTTTAATTTACAACATATAAGTCACAGAAGTCCCTGTTTTATACATGATAGGAGTTTAGTAACCACATGCAAACAATGACTACCTCTAACGGGTACCAATACTCCACAGAGTAGCTGAAAATGTTTACTTAGGTCTAACAAGTCGTCTATCGCTCGTCTAATCACTGGAGATGTATAAAGAAAAATGTAAGCTACACTAACTTGTGAGAATACAAGAATTAATAGAATTATAATAAATCCGAGAGGCTTAACAATCCTGCTAAGCAATGTGACGAAATTCAATCCTGATCACGAGTATCACAAGCAACCCCCGTAACAATCCCAATGCAATCTCTCTCCACGCACGCAGCTTCGTAGACCACACAAAGCAGCCATCAAATCATTGAAAGGTTGGGAGCGACCTAAAAGTATCCCCGAATATATGATTTATCAAAATTAGCCCAATTCATATGTAAAATACAATCATCTTAATTTAAACACATTATACTAGCGTGATTAGTCAATAAAGATCGTTTCGCCAAGAATCCCATTACCGGGATGTACAACCCAGTAATCATGTAAGTACAAAAATCTAATTATGTACATCTCAGAAAATAACTTGCATCTCACCTGGTATCGAACTCACAATCTCCATAATTCTCTAAATCCTTTAGTTTTACACAACCCTAAACAAGACAATAACAACCCTATATCACTTGCTTGCACTAAACTTTCACCCAAGGTTTTAAAAACCGAACCCAACTTCAAACTCGTTGACCTAGGATTTCAAAAACTGGACTGGTTTAAGCCAGTCTAAAAAACCGGATTATATACATAGAGGACCATTGTAGAACTTAATATTTATGTACTCTCATGGAACCAATATCATCTAATAGATTAAAAAATTTAATTGTTAGTGATGATGAAATGATATTTTGTAATGTGGTGTCATTTTTTTGTTAAATATTCAAAAGATCAAACAAAGTAAGGGTAAAATGGTACATTCAATTTTTATTTCTTCTTCCATCATTTCCAACGCCTTTTTTCACTCTCTTCATAAGTTATCCAAATCTCTTTATCTCTCTTTCTTGTTCATATTTTTCGTCCAGATCCATTTTGAAGATGAAGTCTAAATTCATTTATGGGTTTCAAATCTGAAGATCTTCAACGGTTGTTTGAAAATGAAGTGTCGCTCCATTTTCTGGTTTCAAAACCAAAACCAGTGTTAGAGAAGTTCATATTAATGAAATGGAGAAGTCCGTTCAAGATTTGGGTTTTTTTAATCTTCAAAGGTTCGTTTAAATCTGCATCACAAATGTTCTTCTTCATCTTCTGTGTTTTGTTCGAAGGTTCAAAATCTGAGTTTTTTTAGATGAAGGTTCGTGTTTTTTTCAAAATGAAGGTCCCATGACAAAGATCGAATTCTAAGTTTTTTAAAGGTTCTTTGATTATTTTTTTTTTAATTTCAAATGATTGATAAATGTTTATGAAATAATAATCGAATAGCCTCCCCAAAATTCAAACAAAGGAGAAAATATATAGAGAGTGCATCAAGACACTAAATAATACAATTACCTAAATTAACTCAATTAAATTGTTTCCTATAAATAAGCTATATCAGACCCAAAATTAAGTGAATCAATAATCCAAAAATTGATTTCTCAATAAAATCATTTCCTAACACCCCCCATCAAGTTGGAGCGTGTGGATTATAAATGCTCACTTGCGAAAAGATGATCAAACTGATTCTTTCGTGAAAACAACAGCCAATTGTGTTGTTGTATGCACATACGATGGAGCAATCAACCCATCAACTATGATGTCACGAACAAAATGACAATCCACCTCGCAGACTGACTAGCACATAAAAGTTTGATTGCCTTTGGATGATGAACTCCTAAACTCAATAACAACCCTTTTAAGCATTTGAGCTCACAAGTTATGGCAGCCATGGAGCGGTATTCGGCCTCTGCAGATGAGCGGGAAACTGTATGCTACTTCTTTGTCTTCCACGAAATAAGGGAATGACCAAGATACACTATCAAACCTGATAGAGACCTGCGAGTAATCGAACAGGATGCCCAATCTGAATCACACCAACCCTCAAAGGATAATTGACTATCTGCACTTAAGAGAATTCCTTGACCATGTGTTCCTTTCAAGTAACGAACAACCCTCAATGCTGCTTCCCGATGTTCGACACGAGGCTCCTACATGAACTATGACAAAATATGTGACGAGTAAGCAAGATATGGGTAACCATCAGAAAGTTGGTCTTGACTATACAGAAATATTTGCTCCAGTTGCAAAAATGACTACCGTTCGGGTTTTTTTATCAGTTGCATCTTCTAAAAATTGGGAACTCCATCAAATGGATGTTCACAATGCTTTCTTACATTGAGATCTTAAAGAAGAGGTATATATGAAACTTCCCCTTGGATTTGAATGTTTGATTCCAATTTGGTGTGTCCATTGCGAAAATCATTGTGTGGACTGAAACAGGCACCCACCCAGTTGCTGGTTTGCAAAACTTGTAACGACCTTGAAATAGTATGATTTTCGTCAATCATACTATGATTATTCTTTGTTCACCTACACTTGTGGGGCTATTCAAGTTAATATGCTTGTATATGTTGACAATCTTATTATCTCTAGGAATGACTTCGCTGCTATTCGAACTTATAAAGCCTATCTTAGTGATTGTTTTAAAATGAAAGATCTGGTACTTTGAAGTATGTTCTTGGTATTGAGGTTGCACGCAACCCTTCTGGCTTGTTTCTATGCCAACGAAAGTACACTTTTTGATATCATTTCTGAAGCCGGTCTACTGGGAGCCAAGCCTTCTGGGGTTCCAATTCAACTTAATCACAAACTCGCCCTAGCAAAAGGCAAGCTACTTTCTGACCCGGTGGCTTATCCACGTCTTGTGGGTCATCTCAATCATATCTGAGTTTTTAAAAACTAGATTTGCACTTTTGTTGTGTTTATTACATATGTAATAGTTAAATATTATATGTATAGTAGTTATATATTATGTGTATAATAGTTTTTATTATATACAAAACAATTTCTATTATACGTATAACAATATATATTATGCATACAACATTTGAATCTCTCTTTAACGAAGTTGCTGTGAAGAAGTTAATGTGAAGTTGCTGTCAATTTTGTGTTGTTAGTCAAGTTTGTATTAGATTCAACTTCTTATGTATTTGATTTTGTTAATAAAATTTGAATGTATTTGTGTTCTTCGTGTTCTTTGAATTTAAATATGTATAATTTTAAGGTTCTTAATTGATTTCTTCAAATTTGAAGCATTGATGAATGTGTTCTAAATCTGGGTTCTTTAATAAACCATATCTGCTTTTTTTTTTATGTTTATTATTAATATGTTAATTGTATATATATAACATATTACTTAATGAAAATGTATTTTAAATTTCTTATATCTTTATTATAATTAATAAATAAATATTAAAGTTAAAAACAATGTTTAGAATATTATTACTTAATAAATAAAGTTCCAACTTTAATATTTAATTAAAAAACTGTAAAATACATTAAAAAATATTTATAATATTGTGAATATAAGATGATTATCATTTGAAGCACCAATTAGGCAATTATCTTCTTTTGTTTTGAGCGAGACTACTCAAAAAGTGAGTGATCATCCTGGAATTAATTGGCTCATAAGGCTAAGAGGTATACATACCTCTTCCAAACTCATCATTGTGGACCCCTCAGCGTCACATCAACTTTTTTTTTTCCATCATATTCATTCTAAGATTTTTTTGAAAATGCCCGTCTTTCACAACTTTCTATTTCAATACACATTAACCCCATTAATTTTAGAGAGAGAAGTGGTCAAATGAGAGAGAAGTCGAGCGGCGAATGAAGCCCATTGCGGCGAGGATTCAGTGAGGCCGTCGGTGGGAGGGGCGGTGTTCTTGTCGGGGTTGCGGTGGCCAAGCTGCCAACCCCAACGGCTTATGTATACCTCCTACTCTAAAGGACGGATAGACAAGGACTAAAGTTATCCAAAAAAAAAAAAAAAGTTGATTGTTGTAATAGTGGCCCATTTATCAATATTCCAAATACAAGGACTGAATTAGGAAAAACTGTTAGTTGGGGAGCTGAAAATGTTAAAAACGCAAACAGGAAAGAAGAACAGGCAAACCGAGGTTCCCGAAAATACAACCGATTTACAGAAAATTTACCGACCAGATTCTGTAATTGGAGCCTATTGAAGAGACGAAGGAATGGAAGAAACCCTAGATGAGCGCACTAAATCTTTAGCAGCTCCAATTATCTTCATTTTTGTGTTGATTTTCCAGTTATTTGACAAGTTCTTAGCACATATGAAGACGGTAAATTTTCAAAATGTTGTTTGCAATTTCACTGTTTACTATCAAATTTCCTTTCATCGTTTAATTTTCCTTTCGTATAATTTCTTATTGGAAATGGTTTTGACCATATGAAACGCGGTTTATCGATTCAGTATTGTCGGTCAATTGTTAGGTATAGTTGAATGAATCGCCACCTGTTTTAAGTCGTTGTTCTTCAATTTCCTGTTGTGATAACTGAACAATTAAAGTATTCGTTTGATTTTATCTTTCTTAATATTCAATCTGTTTAGATTACAAGGTGCTTAAGTTTTTGCTAGTTGCCGCCTGTGTGTAATTGATTTGTATAGCTTTTGATTAGTTAATATAGTTCTGGTCCGTCTCATAAGAAAATTACAAAGTGCAAAAGATGGAACTTTGGTAAAAGAATTGAATTATAAAATCTTAGGGGGCTTTTGGCTTCCAGATCGGAAATTGAAGGAATTGGAATTTAATATATAGTATATAGTAGTTTATTCGTTTAGGTATGGAATAGTGTTTAGAGCTAGCTAACTGTATAGGTTGTGTGAAATGTTAGGAATCTAAATTCATATATACATAGCTAGGAATGATAAATTCATTCAACCATAGATTTTGATGGAATTTGAACACATTTTTTGTTCATTATTTTTGTAATCCAATTTTTCAAATACACTATAAGCAAATTCCAGTTTATTCAAAATTTGTTCCGTGAGTCAAACGCCCCCTTAATCTTCTGTCTCTGCCCTCTTTAGGATTCATTCATTATGATTTATGCATGTACGATAAGATGTAGAAATAATCAAATTGTATTGAGATGCTTTGAGTGAGTGAGTACCGTAGCGGGGGAAAAAGATTTTGATTGTTGAATGTAGATCATGTACTGTGATAGTCCCTTGCTAGCCGATGGTGATGAACTGATGATGCACAATAGGCTCATCATCATGAACAATGACTTGATAGGTGTGAAGTATCTATCTGATGCAACACATTCTACTGTGCTGGAATGCTAATGGAATCATAACTTTGGGCTAGAAATGGATTAGCAAAGACATATAACACCAACTAAAATGCTTGGGAGTGTCAAGAATTAAAGAATATATAATTTAGTTATGCCATTTTGGCTTTTCTCTAGGCTTTTGCATTATAATTAACCGTTTCAATCTGACGAATTGTATGATTGCGATTTTATCACCATGCCCCATACTTCACACCTATTTTGTTGGATTAAGTTACTGAAAGGAAATCAGAACACTTAACTATGTAGCTCACAACACAGATACCATTGTGGATAATAGAATACAGTCACAGAGTCACTAGTCAGATTTCTTTCATGTTTGTTAATTGTTATACCTAGCTTTTTATTTATTATAAAACTACCAATTTCTTTTCGGACACAATGTTTGTTGTATAATGTGCAAGTGCAACATATCCATTGAGGATATAATGGCCTAATATACTCTTGTTTACACCAACTAATACTTTCCAAGTTTTTCTAAAAAACTGATAATCTTGTCCTATGTCAGAAAGCGTCCGTGAGTGAGAAGGATGCCCAATTGCGTGCTGAAATCAAGCAACTATTAAAGGAGGCAGCAAAACTGTCAGAGTGAGTACCCTCTCAGTTTCACTCGATTCATTCTGCTTTCTTACTGGAAAACAGTTGTATAAAATATTTTTCCACATTAACAATTGAAGCTCTGTTACTGCCTTGATTGGTATCTATATGCCTTTCAATTTGTACTTGTTTCAGAAAAAGACACTTGACATTTGTTGTTGACACTTACCTGAAAATTTTTTCACTAGTCCTTTTTCATAATAGATTGCCGTATTTCCCGTATGGACTGGGGGAAAGAGGCAACTGTAATTCTGGTTGTCTTATAATTACACAGCCTATTAAACAGTTCCAGTTTCGATCCTTGCTAGTTACTATTTAGGCTCCTGTATTTATCATTTGGCAATCGACCCTAACTGTAGTACGCCTGTCTTCCATTGTCATGAAGCGGGGAACCAGGTGTCCTGTGATGAAGAATTTGACTCTTGTGTTGGATATGAGACTTGAATCCAAGTCAGGTTAGATTGCTAGAAGAGTAGTTTGGTCTTCTCACTTCTTAATAGTGTTATTTACAGTTAGTAGTTAATGTCCCACTTCTTTAGTATAAGAAGAAGCAACTAAGCAAATGGCTGCTGTTAGAGGGGTGTGCAGGAATAGGTAGAGAAATCAGTTTTATAGAGTTACTAAAAATTTATGTTTTTCAATTTTTCTCTCATTTTTCTTATATTCCGGAGAGAAAATCTTCACTTTTCTTTCTAGTGATGTTCATATTCACAGCACTCCTAGAAGACTGTTGCTTCTTTCCACCATCATTGGTTCACTTGACACATATATGGAAAAAATATTAAACATATTACATTGATGGATCATTTTGACCATGAACTATGCTACCTGGCCCATTTGTCATAGAATTGGTGTAACATTCCATGTTACATGCTATTAAGAAATATCTTCAACTTCTTAATTTACTTTTCTTCATCACTGTGGTGTCCAACCTGTAGCCTACTGAATTGGCGGGGTATGAGTCCACCATCACATACACTTACATCAGGTTAAACTCTTCTTTACGCACTTGGTGTGTGTTCCACGACAAGAGGTGATAGCACCGAGAGTTGTTGGTCTCCCACTCTATGGTGAAAATCCCAGGTCGTTTTGCCAACTTGATCACCCTGGCACCTTGTGGTTGTTAATTCATGACTTCCTTAACTATTCCAATTGTAATAAATCATTCTACTGAAATTGCATTTAAATTTTAATCTCATGGCTTTTATATATATGTAATTATTTAACATGGGAAAGGATTTCCATCACTTTACAGGCCTTCGACATTTGCTCTATCTGCAAAGCTTAGGAGAATGGCAGCAGCTAAGGAGAGAGAACTTGCGAAAAGTATGAATTCTTGTACTATCTTTTTTTATTATCTCTCTTGTCTATATATTCTATCCTCTTGTCTTTCTTCATACCTCAGTTTTTCCTTTCATAAGGAGATCATTTGTTCCATAACAAGACACCCACCTACATGCCGTCTAAAAAACATCGTCCAGCATGATCATTTCTGGAAGCCTACAATCTTGGGATAAACCTGTTACTATAAAATAGGTTTCAGGACGAAGGTTCAGTATAAAAAAAGAAGAATCGCTAGTATTTCACTTAAAAAGAAATCAGCCAAGTGTGTGGGCAAGTGCACATGTCCTCAAGAGATATTTCAATCCTTATAAAAAAGTATGAGAAATTGCTGGTATGCATGGCTATTTTATTACGTACTAATCTCAATATTCAGCAAACTGAAAAGTTCAACAGCGATTCAATTGTTGGTCAACAATGGCATTGTTTTTGTTTATGCATTTTGACTTCCCTTAACCATGCTTTAGCCTTAAGTTGATTTTTAATATAACTTACATACTTCAATGTGTTTAGTACTGTTGAATTTGGAGGCGGTAATTTCAACTCAGATCAACTTCCAAACGGCCACACACCCCATCTTTGGGTAGCCGGTTTGCTCGTTCCCATGGTCTGCAGAGTATTCATGGGCATCATGGCCCCCAGGTCAAGTCAACAAAGTCAGCTCTAGTGTGAGCCGTGGGATACCCATGTAAAAAAAAAAACAGGTCAATTCGGGTTGCATCTTAATAACGAGTGAAGTAGAAGAAAAAATCTAGCTAACAAGGAAGCGGATTAAATGGGTTTATTTATCTCTGTCGTTTGAGTTTTATGACTGGTCTTCAAGTTTGTTGGTTTTTTCAGTTATGTTATTCTGATTGCAACATTAGGATTTCTGGATTACTTCTAGTATCAGAACTTTTTGGAGAACACAACATAGAAAAGGATATGATCGAATAATTTGAACTTTGTTTATTATTAGCACTCACAAATTATACCCTTTATTTTATTTTGTGTGTTATGATGTTTAAGTAGGCTTGCTTTTGGTGGCCATAACATCACTTGACTTGCAGGTTTAGAATCAACCAGCAAGGAGATAAAAACATCATTCAGTTTGTACGAGAAAATTCTGATGATTTCAAAGGTGATTTTGTTTTTTTTTTTATATTGTTGATACCAAGTGGCCAAGTTTATAAGATTCAATTGGCTAAAAATATTAGTGTTTTCTTTGGCCAGATTGTTTTGTATCTTACGCTGATCGTGTGGTTTTGGCGGATTCCTGTGGCTGCCATATCTAAAGAACTTGTGCAGCCGTTTGGTAAATTTTTTTATAAAATTATAATTGTATATGTTGCGTTGTACCACCTTCGTACCAAGTAAAGGGAGTCACAGTACAAGACTACAAGTTAACAAAATCTCTACCCCCAATACTCCATTCCCAGAAAAAAGAAAAAAAAAAAAGACAATGTTTTGACTCGCACATGTAATAAAGTTTGTTGACTATTGGTTAAATGTCTAAAATGTCCGTTTAACAAAGACTTAATCGAGAAGACTTGTACACAAGAACCAAACTCAATATCAACTCATGATTGTTCGTGGGTAAATAAGCAGTCTGGATGAAAAACAAAGCAAAAAATGGAAATATTGCATTTTTTCTTAGGAGTATGAATTTGACTTGGGAACATAAGATTGTCAAAGACTGCAAGCATTTTACTTTTACTGTTGATTTTAGTAATTTATGATCTTTCATACTAGTATTGTCACGTGCTGTAAAACTAAAATAATGCTTAAATTTTTTACATTTTTCTGGATTCACTTCAATCACTGTTTAATTCAGGGAGGTTTTTATCCTGGAAAACCGGAGATTCTTTCAGTGACAGTGTAATGGTAAGTTGTCAATAACTTGTATCCATTTTTTATGGTGGTTCTTTTCAATGTAATTATGTAAATGAACTTTGCAAGATGCCAACGATTAGAATTTGCATTTTTCAGGATATGGATGCATATACCATATATGTTTCTTATTTGCATTGTTAGATTCACACATCGTATTTACAGCAACTTCAATTGCAGGTTGGTGTTATACCTTGGTTGATTTTATCCACCAGGGTTGGCAAATATCTTTGTAATAAAGTCTTGAAGTAGATTGCATGCAAACTCGATTATGTGGGTAATTTCTTCAATCCTCTGAGATCGGAAACTCTAACAGAACTAAGGTGATTTCTGGAATCTCGACTGTTGTGTAGGCTTCTCATGATTTTTGCTAATTTACTCGAGAATACGCAAACAGTCGTCTTTGACCTCTAGATCTCAAGATTACCCATACGCCAATCACACAGGCAAGTTCGACTGCGTAGAGCCGTAGATTACTTGTTTCATTATACGAAGTTAGTTTCCCAAATTTTTGATTGAATAATGGTTAAATATTTGCATTAGGTCTCTAAACGATATCTTTGATGTGTTTTATACACATTGTGATGCTTTGATGTTTTTTCTTTTAAAAATTATCTCATATGGATAATTGTTTGTTTATTTGTTTTGTTGAATATCCCAAACCAGTCCCCCATTTACATCCTTATAAACATTCATATTACATCTGAAATTTTGCTCCAACACTTGCATCCAAGAACTCTCTATTTCCAGCACCATCATTGCAGAAAACCAGCCCTTTTTAAATCTAGAAACCAGACCTTTTTCAGCTATGTATAATCTCCATGATAAGCCAAATGAACTTGAAAAAAACCAGCAAACAACTGCAAAAACTGGTTGATATTCATATTCATAGCCCCATAGTCCATAGCATTGCTTGTGTTGACGGAGACCAACGGCAGAGTAGGAGCAGTGGCTGCCGGAAACAAGCAATGGAGAAGCGAGTAACCTAGGAATTGTGATGGTATATCTGTGTCATTATGAGGTTGCAGCGTTGCGGCAAAAGCAGGAGGATGATGTCAACACAGAGCTCAGCTACGAGGCTGGAAAAGTATCCTTTCTTGACTTAGGTTCCGTTTGTTTGCATTAAGACTCTTTTAAATAGGTTTGAAATACGAATGTCAGATTTAAACTGTATTTTTGCATACAGAGTTTAGAGGTTGATTCATTTGAAATTCCTAGTGGAAGAGAGTAAAAAATTAAGTTAAGAGCTTCTTAATTTCATATGGGGAATTTTGCGCAAAAAACCTTAAAGTTGAATCATTTTTGCGATTATAAACATTTAACCATTTTTTATTGTACAAAAAACTCTCAACCGACTAAAATTTATCAAAATGAGATTTTCTTTAAAAAAAAATGAATTGCATCGTGATGAACAGGTTGCAATCTGCTGATCAACTTTTCGTTTCCGATGAACCTCATCTCTACCGAACTCACTTGTATGTGTTTTATGATTCAAATCCACATTTTTTTATTGATTTCTTTGTTCAAATATGTATGGTTTTTTTATTTGCTTTTTCGGCAACGGTGACTTATGATTTTCAATCGGTTACGACCGTCGACCGGTAATATACTAATTTTGTGAGATTTTACCGGTTAAGTATTTTTTATGTAATGAAAAATGGTTGAGATTTTAATCGTAAAAAAATTCTAACTTGAAGGTGTTTTGCATCGATGTTTTTTTCATATACTGAGACCCTCATAAAGACGTGATTGAGTTTTAAAACAAACATTTTATAATGATATAGTGGACTGAGGTTTGTGATCCATTAAGCTACCAATTAAACACCAACATATGGCTGAGCTTATGTCGATTCAACCCAATGATACAAGCAAACATGAAACACCTATAACTGGGTTAAGTTGGGTGATGGTTTTAGGTATGTGTAAAAAAAATCAAAAACAAATCCAAACTGTAAATTCAAACCGTTTGGTTTAAACTATGGATTTTAAAAAATAAAAAAATTTTGATTCGATTTTGTTAACAAAAAAACTGAAAAACTAAAACTCTAAATTGAACCAAAAGTTATATAAATACCAAACTTTATTAATCAGAATATTTTTACTTTATTGAAGATTTTTTTGATGTTTTATTCTTTAAATTATTGGGTTTTAGTTTATTTTTCTTTTTTACTAGCAATTTCATTTGTTTTGTGTTGTTTTTTAAAACATAAACTTACTTTTTATTGAACTTAAGCAAAAAATCAAATTTTTATTGTTAAACTTATAAATAAATATACACTAGGTTCTATAAACAAAAAATCGAGAAACCAAAACTTCAAAATCCAAACTGAAAACCAAACGGTTTTTAAAATTCCAAAAACCAAAAGCTTCAGTTTTAAGAAAAATCAATCTAAATCATCTTTTGCTCACCACCAGGGGCTTTTAACTTTGCAAGTTTACACCGATTCACAAAGGGACAAATATGTGTTGATATAGAAAATAAATATTTTGTTTGTTCACTGCAAAAGTGAAGTCGCACTGATTATAGATTGGTCAAATGATGCATGAATCCGTGGTATTAATCCAATTGTTTCTACGTATGTTGGTTTTGCATGCATGTATATATAGTTTGCCAATCGCCCAATCTTCCTACTTATGGCGTACAATATATCAATGATTTGAGTAATAAATATAATTTATAGCGTTTTATGATACATTGATTGTTTATGAAACTAATAGAACAGGTCAACCAACCCATGGAACTTTTTTCAAATTCATTAAAAACCTATTTGAACGAAACCAAATAAACTCAAAACTAGTATATAACATTCAATACAAACGTATAACCACCACTCTTTTAGGATAACCATTAACCACCAGTCCACCACCGTAGCCCGTAGGTTGTCCGACCCATTTTTAGTCTAATCAACACGCCGTTAACTCAACTCTCGGTCCCCTACGAATGAGATCATCTGGTCCCTAAAATCAATAATAGGGCAGCAGATTGGTCTGTTTTATTGCAAGAATCTACAATTATGAACAACTCTCCCTCCACTCTTGTTCAACAAGCTTTGATTCGATTCTATTTGTTTTTGCATTCCTTTATGCTTTGCTACAGCATCATATTTGCATATATTCTTTATGTATACTCATTCTCAGTTGTTAAACTTAGGTCATATTTGTTTAACTCTTAATGAAATTCGCTTCTTAATGATTCCATTAAGAAGTAAACAAACAACCCCTTAATCCGCTTAATCGACTTTATAAAAACAGTAAACCAGTCGTATTAGACCATATGTAGACATGAAAAACCAGGAATCAAAACTGGGACCTCTGCAAGTCCACTGATTGATTGTATATTGAAAACATGAAGATAATGAGATGTAAAATCAAATCTAGACTAGACTTATCATTGAGCTGGAATTAAGGATCAAAAGTACACAATAGGATTTAAAGCTTTTCAGCTGAGCAGCTCTCCAGGCTGAAAAACCTAACCCATTTTCCATTTTTCTAAAATCACTTTTACCATCGAAGAACAAACCTTACCTAAAAAGGAAAGGTTTACGAAAACAAAAAACAAAAAACAAAGGCACCTGCTCTAACATCATGCCCCAAATTTCTTGTTTTACATATTTGTTTTTTTTTTTTTTAACTCCTTACACAGCCTTTTTTTTTTCCCCTTCTCAGGTTTTACCTTTTTTGCTTCACTCGTCATCATCATCGTCGTCCTGCAAATATTCATATGATTTATCAATCAATTAACTGTAACGATTAGGTATTTAGATCTTGTGTTTTTTTTATCAGTTTCATGTATAATGATTTGATTTATAGACCAATTTGATCGGTTGATGTGATGACTTACATCTCCACTTTCTTCGTCATCTTCTTCGTCATCATGAACTTCCGACTTTGACTTGTCGGATTCCTCCTCTTCCTCATCTTCAGCGTCCTTACCTTCCTCCTACGATTTTTAGATCGATTATGAAGTTTGAAATTATACAATTCGACGATTTTTGTCTTCAATTTATGAATTTGAGGTTTACCAGTTTTTTGTTGTAGGCTTGGAGTGTTTTATCGTATTCTGACTTCCTCTTTTCTGCCTTAGCTACATATGGAGCTTTATCCTGATTTAAACAACAAATCAGGAATTAATTAGATGAAGAAAAAGCATAAACGTATTTAAATTAATCTCGATGAAGATTATACTTACAGCTGTGGACATTGTTTTCCATTTGTCACCGCCAGCTTTACCGACCTAATGAAATATGATCATTGAAAAAGAAAAATCAACAAACAAAACTGAAAAATCAGAAAAAAGCCAAAAGTCAACGCAGACGGAAAGCGATACTCACGACGGACACGGATTTGTTGTTAGGATGTTTTTCCTTGTATTGTTTCCGGAAATCCTCCCTGTTACGATCGGAAAATCTCACGGATCAAACAAGATGAACAACGAATTCAAAATCACGAATACAAACAATTAGCTACAGATCTCCAAAAAAAAATAAACATACATGAAGATGAAGAAAGCACTAGCAGGCCTTTTCGGTTTGTTAGGATCCTTAGCCTCCTTCGCCTTCTTCGCCGGCGCTTTTTTCTGAATTGGCGATCCTTTCTTCTTCACCGAAAGCCTAATCACAAATCACAGAATCAGAAACACGAAATAATCACATATAATTAAAAATCAATAAATAAACCATCAAATTCAACTCTGTTATACCTATTAAAATCAAAATAAATAAAAAAAACACACAGATCGAAAGTAGAAAACAGAGTAAAACGGACCTGCTATCGGCTTTTTTGGATTCGGACTTGGACTTGCCTCCTTTCATGGCGAAAAACGACGTAACTCGTTAAGAAGCAGGGTTAACTCAGTGAGTTAGAGGAAGGGGAAGGGGAATGGATAAGGAAAGAAAGGCGTAAGGGTGAGAATAATATAAGAGGAGAGGAAATGCGTGAAGAGATATGCTTTGGTTGGGTGTAGTCTAGTGTATTCCTCTTGCTGTGTGTATTGTATTGTAAAAGAAATAAAACAGAAACAATGAATTATTTGAAGTCCGGATTTAGGCGGGATTCCTTTTTTCTTTTTTTCCTTTTTTTATATATATTTTTTTCACCCTTTCGGTAAATAAATAAGTAAAATAATTTTATTTAATTAGAAAATAAAATTAATAATCATCAAAGTTTACAGAATCTGGATGCATTCGACACACAGCTTCTAAGCATGGTTGTTAATATTCCAATCTTGATCTTACTTACAGTTTATAATGATGATCAGCATAAACGATCTAATCTTTAATAGGATCTCTCGTGCATAAAATTTTAGTCAGTATCTTAAGATCTATCGTCTCGATCCGATCCTAATTTTACTTAAATTCAAAGTTAAAAAATTATAAATGAGTCAACTTCGTCAAAAAATGTAAACATATGTGTCGGTTATCTTTTTTTAAGACGTATGCTTTAATTATCTAATTTATACATAATAGCAATTTTCATATAATTATGGAGTTCAACTGATGTTATAGAATTTTAAAAATTTGTAAAAGTTGTGTTAAACTATTGCTATAATGTTTAGATATTAAATATTTTATCAATTTGTCATAGATTTAATTATTGATGTAAATTATAACATATATAAAAAAGACAATACTAAATTAGTAGGATGTTAAGATCTTGATCTCGATCTTTTAATTTGATATTGCGAAGACATAAACAGTCTTAGGTAAGACCTATATCTTGATAACTTTGCTTTTAAGGGTGTGTAGAGTGAGGAGTGGCACGACACATGAAGATGCCAAAATGACATCGACACCATAAGGAACATCGTCCCCATGATAATCTTGAAGGTTGGGTGTTCGATGCGATGTGTGCGTACCAAGAGAGATGAAGACTTTCGAACCCGTTGAAGATCCTTGTGGCTCTGGATTCCACTAATCCAACTGATTCCGAAAAAGTCGGAGAGAGAAAGATGGACAACGAGATGTTTGTGTGTGTTTTTTAACAGTATAAAAATATAACTATTACGTTGGTTTTAATGGGATAGATAAATGATATTGATAAATAAAAAAAAAAAAGAGAAAAGTTGATGTAATGTTAGGATAGCCAATGTCTAAGGTGTTGTTTGTCTTATAAGAAATTAAATGTCTGAAGTCTAATTCATGTCTGCAATTAAAACAAAATATCTTTTCATGTGAAGATATAAGTGTTCTAAAACAGCTTATTACATAAAAAAAAAAAAAAAAACAATGCTTTAGTATAGAAAGATAAGGAACACAACTGTTCTCAATCTAAAAGTTTTATCTTTTGATTTGAAAAAATAAGCTTTAATCAGACAAAACTTCAGCTTATGTTTTTATCTAAAATTAAATGTTAATTGGTTTTTGGAAAGGTATTTAATTTTTTTGTAAATGAAAATACATTTTTACACTACCATATAAACCATAAATTCTAATTAATATTATTTTTTTTTATTTTATTTAAGCTTATAAATTATAAAGCTAGCTTTTTTATCAACTACATATGTAATATTAAAAGTTCAAGCTATAAAAATTTTAAAATTAGAAGTTAACTACTTGTTTAAATTAAATATTTCAAAATCAAAATGTATGAATTTATATTTATTTATTATTATTATCTACTATTATCATAAATACAACACAACTAATAAAATTATTGTTATAATTTATTATTATTGTATAATACAAAAATTTATTTCTTAAATCAACCTATATAATAGGTTAATTAACTAGTTAACAATAACCAAACATGATGAAAATTAGCAAAAATATATATATTTTTTACTTCAAATATAATATAAAATGATTTGAAAATCACCTGAAATTTTTAGAAACCCTAATTTTCTAAGGTTTTGTTTATTATCCTGATCATGGTTGTTAAGATCGCGAGTAAGATCGTAGGATCGGTCGATCCTATGATTATACCAACTGATTTCGAGCAGGATCGATGTAGGATCGTTTTATAACAAGATCGGACATAGGATCGTGGGATCGTTCGCCGATCCGATCCTACCTTTTACTCGGTCCGGACTCTTTTAACCGGGTTCCAATGGAATCGTTTACTGATTTGTCCCCATGGCGATCTTGAAGGTTGGGTGTTCGATGCGATGCGTGCGTGCCAATAGAGATGAAGACTTTCGAACCCGTTGAAGATCCTTGTGGCTCCGGATTCCTCTAATCCAGTCGGATCCGAAAAAGCCAGAGAGAGAGAAAGATGAAATTGAGATGTTTGTGTGTTTTTTTTAACAGTATAAAAATATAACTACTACGTTGGTTTTAATGGGATAGACAGATGATATAGATAAAAAGAGAAAATTTGATGTAATATTAAAAGAAGGAAGAACACAACTGCTCTCATCCTAAAAGTTTAACCTTTTGATTTGAAAAAAATAAGCTATAATCAAATAAAAAAATTTGTTTGATAGGAATAACTTCAACTTATGTTTTGATCTAAAATTAAATGATAATTAGTTTTTGAAAAGGTCTTCAAGTTTGTCGTAAATGAAATTACATTTTTACATTGCCATATAAAGCATAAATTCTAATTAATATTAATTTTTCTTATTATATTATTAACTATTATCATAAATACAACACAACAATAAAATTATTATTATAATTTACTATTATTTTAAGTATAATACAAAAAATTTATTTCTTAAATCAACCTATATAATAGGTTAATTAACTAGTTAATAATAAATAAACATGATGAAAATTATCAAAAATAAAATAATATTTTACTTAAAATATAATATAAAATGATTTGAAAATGAGCTGAAATTTTTAGAAACCGTAATTTTCTAAGGCTTGTTTATAATTGTAGCTTATTCTTATATGAAAATGTTTGACATTTATATTTAATTGGAATGATTAAAAATAAATATTTTTTAATTGGAATTACTAAAAAACAATTCATTTACCTAATAACAAAGAAAAAGTTAATCATTTGATTAAAAGATGGTTAACTATTTGATTATCAATATTCTTTATTTATATATTAAAGCAAGTGTTAAAAATAAAATAAAAGTAATTGTATTATTATTATGATGCAGAGATATTTATTTCACACGTGGGTACAATAATAGGATATAGTTCGGATGCCACATTGACGATCCGTGTGCTCTTCTGTTGTCTCTCAACACACTCACACAAATGTGTGTTTCCTTTGTGTTTGTGCTTCTTCTTTGGAACGTTGGTGCCACGTGTCCAGATCTATGGCTTAATGAGTCGCACGTGCCAACCCATTACGTATTTATGTTGGGTGACGGTGGTAATGACTCATGAATGAATTATGAAAATTTGATAATAAATACATATATTTATATTTATATTTAAATTCAAATTCAATCATCCACAAAAAGCTGCTTTTCCTTTTTCTGACTACATTTGCTATTTCTACCCTCCAAACTTTTGTTTCGTATCCAATTGGGTTTTATCATTTATGTAATTATGTAACTTGTTTTTATATTAATAAACCAAACAACAATGTTGTATATTTTGAAACATGAATATTCAATGATAAATAAATAAGGAGGACGTTTGGTTCGTAGATTTTCTGAGAGTCGCTGAGATTTGTATTGAAAAATAATGTGTTTGGCTTGCAGATTCTTGTAGAAATTTAAATTCCAAGATTTATTAATTCTCATTATTTTTACTATTACTAACGTCGATAAAAAAAAAAAAAAAAAAAAAAAGTAAACTTTGGTATAGAAATAAAAAAATATAATAGAGAATAACCAAAATAAAACACACTTGCAATTATAGAATAAACTAATCCTATGGATGCAGGTTTAACAAACAATAATTTGAACAAGTGTTAAAGTTAATCAAGATTTTAGTATTATTTGGGATTTTGTTAGACTATTAGACACAAGAATGAATAATTATTGGACACAACACAACCTTCTCTCTCTTGGTATGAGATTGTGACTTGCTATAAATATATATATATATGTATTTGGTTTTCAAATTAAGCTTAAAAAAAGGGGTATTCACCTTTTCAAATAAGGTATGCATTTTAGATATTATGATAAATGAAGAAAGGAAAAACTCAATTTTTTACATCCTCCCATGCATGCATGCTCTCGAGACATGCACCACGCAGAGTACGTAGGGATCCCTTATTAATTCGCCGTTTTATAATTAATGCATTTGGCTAACAATTATACGCCGTACGTGAGAGTTGAACAATACCTCTAACATTCTAAAGGAAACATGTTAATATGAAAAACCTAAGCAACTGCATGTAACAAGTACCATATATGAAGCCAAATCATGTCATGTCAAATATAACCAAAAAAAAAGTAAGTAGTGCAAGTGTACGTGGTGTCAATTTGTATCATTAAGAACATGTTTGTATTACAATCCATTACTTACAGGTTTGTTGTTTTAAACCAGCTATATATATATGTCGGTTATATATGCGATATGATCGAACTCTAATTAATAATTATCTTATGTACGGTCTTAATCACACCTTAATATATATATTAATCGAAGTATGCTGCCTTAATGCATGTGCTTTTATTTGTTTGTTTCTTTAACCCTGCAAATTCTATGGTATATTGTTTAATTGATCGAACGTATATTGATCAAAGTTTGAGTTAAAATGACATTTCAATGCAAGACAAAACAATTTAGGCTAGGCTTGCAGTGAGGAATGGAATGTCCATAGTTTAATTAAGCTTCTTCAATTCTAAGTTGGCCGGGGGTGCCAACTTTAGGCCGGGTGCATATATGAAGGTCATACATGGACTATCAAATTAAAGGTATGGAAATGTTGTGCGCCAACTTTAACATGTTAGGAGAAGTTGTGCGCAATCGCAATCTAAGCTTGGTCTTGATTTCTAGTGTTCAATCCAACAGTCTCCTTATACCGACTACAGAGGGTCTGGAAATGTTGTGCCCCAACTTTAAGATGCTAGGAAGAGTTGTACGCAACCTAGGCTTGGCCTAGATGTATTGTACGTGTTTAATCCAACCTCCCCACGTACACCAACTATAACAAAGAAGAAGGAAGAGGTTAGCAAACAAAGAATGGTTATATGCAATCCTGCTTTGCGCATGAGAGTTTTATATGCATATGTAGCACACCACACACTCTCAAACTAAGTACACAAAGGGAAGTAGTGTGTGCAGACCAGGTTTGGTGCACAAAAGGAAACCAAAACAAATGATTGATCGCATGGCGTTACTACATCAAAAACAATTACACCACAAAACCTAACTAGGTGGATATATATGATAATTGGGATCGTATCCACAGAGAGCATGTGGTTACTAATCTGTTTCATGATAGTTGTTTAGCAAATATTAAAACTAAAAAATTAAGTAAACAAATGGAAGCGAGTAAAATGTGGAAACCGTTGGAAGCAAGATTAGAACTTCATTAAACTAAAAACAATGTAGAATTGAATAAGAACACCGACTTCGATATTAGGGTTTGGATGGATAGAGGATAATCGAACCTAAGTTTACTAATAAATTAATTAATCAAGTAATCATTTATAAGTTATCTTTGTAACCTAACTATACAGATATAGTTATGACAATCGCAACAATATCATGGGCACGAATAGTTATATTTACAGTCTGTCCTAACTCGTAACTAAGTGAGTTAATTTGACACAATATGTAATACGTCTATGACGTGTCTCACGATAAATAATAAATAGAATATAAATGAATAATAATGTTCAAATGCATAGCCAACAGAATACCCAAATAAATGTATCATTCGTTACATTGATAAGCTAAGGGAAACATAAACACTAAACTAACGAATAAACCTGTGACAGATAGTCGACTGAATCATCAACCAAATCACGCGTAGTCGTGGACTTGTCAGGACCACATCTCCACGTTGTTGGATTGATGGCTGGAATTGAAGCAGCAAAACGAAGATGATGTCAAACCCTAACCCTCGTCGTCGGATCTCGCGGCCATCTTCCACACAAACTACACAGACCTTTGGAGGATTTCCTAGATCAAAAGTTATCTCAAAATCTTTCTGGAATGGTCTTTTTAAAGTCCAAGTTCGACACTATGAGATTAGACTCCAAAAAACCACTTAACAAGCTAGTGTCATAAATGTTTTATCGTCACTTGCACAGACCAGGGCGCAGGCATGTGCCCCGCCCTGTGCTTGGGTCTACGCTTGGGTTATGCTCTCCTCTATACGACGGTATTGATTTCTCTAGAATGTAGGCGTGATAGAATTGCACCTCTACGTCTCCCTCTACTCCAATCGGGCTCCGTTTGACTCCAAATTCACATGTTTTCCTTCTTACTTCGTTGCAATCATGTAGAAGGAATTTCATCAATAGCAACTTTGTATATGATCCATTTTAGCTCTAATTCGTTCATACCTTCAATAATCCACAATCCACTAAGTGTAAGTGTATTTTGTGACTTTATACATAAAATAACATTAATTAAGTATATCAAGTCTTTAGAATACGAGTCAATCAAGGATCACACAGGATTATGTACCAACACACTATGACATCCAAAACACAACTTGCTTATGCCTTAACTCCATTTTTAAACCCAAATCAGTTTAATCTTGATTGGTAAGCTCAATGAGTGGCATTTAACGTGCTAAAACTAACATGCAATGTAACACCCTTCAAAGATATATTCAACGATATCATTAACAAAAATGCTAAATAATTTAACATTTTACAATTATTAAAGACTTCCCATGCGTATATAGTAACTTGAAGATCACAGAATCAAGACATCGACCATGAACTAAAAAGCCTATCATGTTATGGCATCTACCGCCTTAATTAGGAGTACTGTATCCTGTAACAACATAATAAAACAAAGTGACTTAGCTTACTCAAAGGCGCAAAAGCAACCAACCATATATCTGAACTAAATATATTTGTGATGTCGAAGGTGTTAACGGACATGAGGTCTCTGCGCCGCCGGATTTTGGCTTTCTCATCTAAGTATATACCTTGCATGGCCAACCTGATGCCCCAATTTAGGTAGTCAGGTAGGGTATAATTATAAGATGTGGCATTGCTTGCGTCGCACATCCGCCAAGCTTGATCCATATATCCTACCTCACACCATATATATAGTCATTATGCATACTGTGAACCATGCACCCCGCACGATGGTATATGATGGCAGTCAATGGAATTATATATTTATGATAAAAGCATTATGATATTAACAAATTCCAAATATAAAAGGTAGACTAACATATATCATCAAAACAAGTAAGTAATATTTATGTAAGTTATGGTTTATAAAAAGAAGTTACTCACGATTACTGAAGATTAGAATTATGATATAGTATCCAAGATTCAATGATCGACGCTGCTCACTGTTTGATTATATGAAAGTCCACCATAAGTACTATCATAGATTTATTGTTACCATAATCATTTGCGACTTCATTCCTTGGAAAATCCTTTCTTTGGAACTTTATGCCTTATAATAATCCAATGTCTTTTATTCATTAGTCAGGTCGTTTTAGAGTTGTCATAACTTAATTTATGATTATCCAATTAAGTCGATTCTGGACTACCCGGCCAATAAACTCATATAGGCTAAATGCATGTGCGATCACTCAACGCTAGCCAACGCCCAGCTAGCGCCCCCTATTTAAATTACGACACACAAAATCATACTTCAACTAAGTGCAGCGCTAGACCTGCACCTAACATGTTCGGTCAAGGATGGTATAAAGTCATAGAGCAAGTCAGCATTGATCTCAAGCTTCATTCCCTAGCATCCCAGACTGCCTCTCTGCCTTCGTCTCCCTCGTTCTAGCGTTGAGTTGTACTGACTAGCGCTTAGACGCCAAAAACATGCAAAATTTTGACTATAATTAATATTCGAGCAATATGTATTTAATCAATTATCATAAATTTCTAGATGTTACACAAAATTCCATTTAGCATATAATAATATAATATATCACCCTTCCCAGTGATAGGAGTGGAAATTCTAATAATTTAAAACTTTAGTTTACATAGAATAAGTCACAATAAAACCATTTATACATATGCGAAGTCTACACACATTAAACAATAAATGCCTCTACTAAGTATCTAGGAATCCACAAAAGCTCTAAGGTGCCTGCTTGGGGACGGTATACTTGAGATGCACACACATAGTAAATGTGTAAGCTTAAAAGATCGTGATAATGTAAAAGTTAGTACAATTATATATTCAATGATTTAATAAGGCCTAGTATCTCCGTTTAGCAGTAATATGAAATCCAACGCGACCACACTAAAGATAATAAAGTTGATAATAATCTCGATGGAGTAATCCAAGTATGCAACTTCCTAGACCGTATAAAGAAGCCACCAAAAATGTGAAGAGATCGGGAGCTACCCGATATGTCCAGTCTTATGGTTTATCACAATAGTATATCTCAGATTTCATAAGTAAAACACAATTACCCAATTAAAACACTTTTAATAAAACACTATTAATAAAACCATTTTATATAAAACACGGGTCATTTTGATATACAGTTTAGCATCATGCAATTATTAATAATGAATAATCATATGTGAATCTCAACATACTTGCATCTCAACTAGAACAAGCCAACACTCCCCTAGTCGATATTTCCCTCTATGATCCCTTCCCTGAAATGTAAGCAACCCTGAATAACACATATAACAACCCTATATTACAAACAATACCCAATAAACACATTATAAAATAAAAAAGGACACTATATGAGCTAAACAAGATTTTACCCTCTATCACCTAGATACGATCATGTTTGCTCATTGCGGCCAAAGCCCATGAACACGGGCCACGTTCCCATCGCAGTACGGATTCCTACAATCTCGATAATCCTCACTGTTCCCGAGATCAACCCAAACTGTCTAAACCCCATCACTGGTCACGATCCTATAATCGCGGTCGTGATCGTTATCGAACATACATGGTTTTGCCTTTTTTTTTTCATAGCTTAGGGAATGACTCCCAATTTTGTTTTGCACCTGCGGAAAACGAAATTAGACTCGAGAACCGAAAAACTAAGACAAATTGCATTATCTGCGCATGATTTAATTGGGCTTGGTTCTTCGGTTCACCAGTCAAATATGATTCTATGTGGATCTTGAATATATATATATATATATATATATATATATATATATATATATATATATATATATATATATATATATATTTAGGGCTTGGGTTCCGGTAAGAACTCTTCAGAACAACTCTAAAGTTTGTGAATTTAATGTATAAAATTATGCATTTCATTTAAACATTTATAATTCTCCTGATAAAGTTGTTCACTTTATTTATGAATTTGTGCATTTTGACAAAATTTAGCATTTAGTATATAATTTAATGAACTTATATTTATTAAATGGAATTTTAATGTTAGATTATAATATTTATTCATATCGAAGATCAGTAATGATTTTAAGTTATAAATTTAATTTTTAATTTTTAAATTTGTACATTTGATGTACAAATTTATGCATTAATTTTGGAGTGGTTTCCCATGAAATTAGTGAGTTTTTACCGGAATCCAATCCTATATATCTAATACATACACCTACATTTTATGTGTTGTAAGCCTATAAATAACAATGTGAATATAAGGATGAGTTGATGTTAACGTATGTATATTCACATCAACCCTCGTATATTTACATGTTTAGTTATACATTCAGAAGACATGAAATGTAATTATATTTGTATTTACAAATACGTATAATATTCATTTTATAATATAATGACATATTAGACAAAACTCAAACAAGTCAATTGAGCTATTGATGGACAAACCAGCTAAATTGGTTTGTTTGACTAATTTATTAGGTTTTAGATAGACCATCCACATCTCTAGCTTAGCGACTGTCTGTATACTTTCTAATTAAGACCAACTTAGAATAAAATGTCTTTTTATGGTTTCTCGTTAATAAATAAATAAACAAATGTACTTCCTTCGAAGATGTAAAATTGATTTTTGTTGAACATGTATTTGTTTCTAACAAAGAAAAGACACCCAACATATTTCTTTACTTCTCTACAAATTAAAGTAAAAATGTACAAAAATTACGAATTAAAGCGTAGACATTAAATATGACAAATTGACAACAGTCGATATACTTGGGCTTGGTATATGTGGCTATGTGAGTTGAGCTTTTAATATTTGGGCTGGGCCTGGGCTGACTAATTTATTCCGGTCAAGTCCTTCGAATTATGTTTAGAATTTATTATTATACGAGGTTAAATACTTATGTATTCCTGGATTGGTTTATAAACAATACATATTAATTAAGATATAAAATTAATTTTAGTATACAGTAGTCTATTAGATATTAGTTAATTATTTATTTGATTAGTCATATTAGATTATGTAAAAATAGAATAGAATTGATTTATCTTTAGAATAGATTTTACTGAATGACGTGTGACGAAAGAAGCTACTGACATGTGGCAAAATAAATGAGATGTTAACATGTGATAATATATTTACTATTTTATTAGAATAGATAGAGATAGATATATATTTTGACAAGAAGTTAAGTGTTATTGTGTTAACTTAAAAATTTTCCGGGTCAACTTGGGTCAACCTTTGTAACCCGATATCGACCTAATAGACTTAAACTAAAACTAGTCATATACTCGAGTTTTGCATAGTGCACAAAATTGACCATCCATTTTCTAGGAATTTGTTTCATTTATGTGATGTGGCAATTGAAAACCCAATAGTAAATACGACATTAATATTTTTATTTTTAACATGCTGACATGTCTATTTATGGATGCATGAAATTTCTAATAGAGTGATTTTTTTTTTTTTTTTTGTGTATTATTAATTCTTTATGAGAGGTATTTAATTTCCATTATATTTATAATTAAGCATTTAAGATTCTTTTATCATCAATAACATGAATGTTATTTATCTGCATTCGTATGAACATGAAAGTTTATATTAAATATGAGTTTCGACCACTCTCCGACCGCCACCAACAACCAGCACGGGTCACCACATCCAGCCACCACCCCCAAAAGATCGGAAGAACATGATATCTACCCCAAACATCAAGCCTTTATAGATCTACAAAAAAACCAACCCATGTTCGAACACAAAATCCGAAACTTACAGATTGAAAATTAAACAAATCAAGAAATTTGATTTCACGATGATACTGAAACCTTTACAGATCTCCACAAATTTGAAACATCAAATTTAAATCTTTTACAAATCTACACAAAACTCACCCATGAATCAAGAACAAAAATCGATTTCGCGATGAGTTAAGAACAAAAATCTGAAAACCTTTCGAAATAAGAAGCGCTCTATTTTAATCTTCAATTTAAACTCAGAAAACCCAAATCTGAAATAACAAAATTAACCAATCGAGAATGTAGAACTAAGATTAAGAAGAAATGAGAGAAAATTATCTTACATCTGAAATCAAATATCTCAATTTGGAAAAAAAGCTACTTGTAAATCAATGGAGTGAGATGTCAGTGGTAGTGGGATGCGCATGACCTTGGAAAAAGGTCAATACCATAATCGATGGTGAAGTCGGAGTAGTCCGAGCAGGAGCTG
>JAANYP010002741.1:610778-749365 GCA_020465985.1 Centrapalus pauciflorus
CAGAACTAAACCAGTATTGGTACCATGCGATCCAATTATCGGTTCTAGTTTTGCCTAAAGTTCGGTTCTAGGGTTGATCTGGTCCAGTTCGGTTTGTATCATTTACACACTCTTAGAGTCATGCATAAGTCAAAAAGGAAATTTTTTAAAAAGGCAAGATAAGATTAGATTAACCCAACAAATTACAAGAAATGTCTCTAAGATGGAGGACAATGCAAAACAACCAACAAACCAAAAGCAAACCAAGAAATTTCTAAACAGTGTTCTCAAACGGATTGTGTTAGATTTTTGATAATGAAACTACTACAACAATAATACATAAATAAATAATTCTAGTGTAAAATGTTAATAAAATTTATAAAAAAAAGTCAATAATCAAAATTGTTGACGGTCTTAAATGTTTATATTCGATGTCATCAAAATTTTATGGCAGAAAAAAATGACATCACATCGCTTCTTTGGTTATTTAGGATTTCTTGGATTTAGGAGATTTTTTTTAGTAAATTACAATCACCATAATCTATGATCTATATATATAATAAGAGGGTGTTTGGTTTTGCGTTATGAACCAGATTATCAGCTTATTACGTTACAATAACGCAAATAATTAGTTTAAAGTGTTTGGATTGCATACGTTAATAAGTGATTATTTGCGTTTAGCGTTAATCTTACCACACTTTTTCATAAGCTAAAATTTGTAGCTTATTTGCTTCATAAGTGATTATTTGGTCATTTTACAAGTAAAAACGCAAATCCAAACACTTTAAAAACTGATTATTTGATAATTATGATAGCAAACAACAGAAGCTAAACCAAACACTACATTTCCTGCAGCACTTTTTGTTACAGCTATTATCTGATTATTAGTTTCCAAAACGCTACAACACTTTTTCAAACGCAAATCCAAACACCCTCTAAAAGAGAACACTAATTGCCACATGGCATCACCACATTTAATCTAAAAAGATAAATACATATTATTATTTTTAAAATAAAATAAACTAAAAGATAAATACAATTCATTATTTGAAAGATAAATAAATTTTATTTTTAAAATAAAATAAGATGAAAGATAAATACAATTCATTATTTTAAATATTTTTAAATATTAATAAATAATTAACTCTATCGACTATTTGACAGAAAATATAAAAATAAATAATATTACATTTGAAAAGAAAAATTAATGTTAATGAGGAACATAAATCATAAATATTATATAAACAATATTATATATTTTAAAAGGTATACATAATACTCCCTCCGTCCCAAAATAATTGTCCACATTTGACATATGAAGTATTTCTTTCTCAACTTTGACATTAAATATTTTTCTTTGTGTTATATAATAGTGATGCAAAATATATGAAATGATTTGGTTTTAAAGAAATTTTCATTGGGTATAATTTTCATCAAGTATTATATAACACAAACTAATATATTTGAGGTTAAAGTTAAATGTGAACAATTATTTTGGGACGGAGGGAGTATAATTTTGATAAAATAATAGAAAGAAGTATAATATTAATTAAGAACATAAATCATAAAGATTATAAAAATATTAACTATAATCATATCAATTAAATACATATAAATTTAAAAGTAAAATATATTTTAAAAATTGTTAAAAGAGTAACTACTATTAAATACTAATTATGACAAATATGAAATACAATCCTATTATTGTATTTTTTTTAATAACATTTAAGATTTATATGTTTTAATTTTATATTTACATAAACGTACTTTAGATAACAAATTATTTATTAAAATTTATCCACGTAATACGTGGGTACATAAACTAGTACAATAATAAACAATCCTGATATAAAATGTTAATAAATCAGAAAAATCAAAATCAAAATTATTGGCATACTTATGGAAAGGGAATGTAAAGTATTACTTTTTGCCTTTTATTCTGGAAAATAACTAAATAAAAAAACAAGCAAAAGAAAGAAAAGTTTTTGTTATAAATGATTATATACTTTTGTACTTTAGTTTTATGCCAAAAATTCTAAAGCAAGTGTTTGAATTGTTGATGAATAATAATTTGGTAGTTATTTTACGTTAACTATTAAGTATTGGGAATTTTATTTAAGTTTTCAGATTTATTATTATCTGGTTTCTTAAAAAAAATGCTAAGATGCGACAACTTCAACAATGGTTTATATGGACCTTCACGATTCAACCTGTGAAACGTTTACAACGAGGGAATTTGCCCGCGCTTCGCAGCGGAGTTTAATGTCATACAAAAAAAATTAAAATATATAAAAAACATATTAACATACATATTTGATATTTGAAGCAAAATTATATGTTATTTCTATTAAATATTTACAATTTTTGAAATTATGTGTTATTGACTTTGAATACAACATTCGATTTCAAAATTGTTCATACCACCACCATCAAAATCCTTTTGAATATAACTTTCTTTTCCGACATTGAATCTTCACGTAACACTGGATCCATAAAAGAGAAAACTGATTCTAACATATCTCCCACTTTGCATCGCACCATACTTTCCTCAAAAGGAAGTCCACCATTAAATTCTCTTGCTTTACAATGTTTTTATTGATTATATTTGTAAAAATCAAAATCATCTTATTGTTTGATCTAATTTCAAACCACATAATAAATCATAATGGAAAAAAGAATTTAACACGGAATGCATGTATTATTTCTATTATTATTTCTATTTTATTAAATAAATAATAAAAGCATTCCTAATTAAAATATCTTATTAGTAATATACAATAGTGCAATGATAAAATTACTCAAAATTATATAGTGCAATGATAAAATCAAATTATATTATTTAATCTTTCAAATATAAATGAAATGAAAGCTTCATGCTACTTTCAAATATTCGGGTGTAAAAGTAAAAATATAGAAAATTTTTGTTGTATCACACATAATATTTGTATAATAAAATATATAGACTTGTATGATAAGACATCTCATTCATTGACATAAAGTAGTTATATCATGACAATCAACTTTTTATGACTTTTTTATACTTACGACATGTTTCAATCATGAATTGTGTGAACAAAACAATTGTTCATTAGAAATATATTACTTAATTAATCAAGAATGTTGTAAAAGATTAACAAAATATCAATGCAAATTAAAAAAAAATATGAAAATGAATAAAAATCATCAAAATCTTCTATTTTACTTGTTTTTTTACGTATAAAGTAACTTAACATTTTTTTGTTCAAAATATCTGTTACAAATAAACACGTGATCACTATATAAAATAAAAGTAGAAATACAATTGCCTAATTATTATTAAGCATCATAAAAATATTTATACATTATCTGTAAAAAAAATTCCATATACTCATGAATCATGATCATCCTTCATCGACATAAATTATTGTCTCACATTATCTGTTTTATGTACATACAATTGACTTTGGAGTTTGGAGGAACTAAAAAAATCATATAAACAATATTTCATATAAAATATAAATAAAAATAATTTTCAAACAACGAAACACAACTGAACCAGGATCGAAGAGTGAAATTGTAAATACGATAAAAATTCAATAAGCAAGACAAATGATATTATTATGAAAAATTTAAATTTAAAACTATATAAAAAAATGTCATTGGATGACATAAATTGGTAAATGTGTATATACATAATGTCATTTGTTTATATGAGTTGATAATTGTATGTATATATAATATATATAATTATTTGAACACATTTGCAGTGTGGCCACTAACGCATCTTTATATATATAGTGAATAAAGACAAAATGAGCATTTCAATCAAAGTTAATGGATAATGGATTAAATTTGAAAGTAAACCTTAACAATAAATTTTGCAAAATTGAAAGTTTAGAGACAAAATCTAAAGTTTGATACAAACCACATTGATTAATTCTGTAATTAACTCTTACATAAATAGGATTACGAAAATATGAAGTGAAACATGGGGCCCTCAGAAGTGAAAAATATCAAATTCTCACTCTACAACTCATTATTGCCTACCCTTCACTTAAATTCAAACAAAAAATAAAATAAAATAAAATGCATAATGGAAGTAAACACTATTCTTGTGAATAGTCTATGAATAGGAAAAATCTCTTGGTAAATGTTATATATACAATGTTTAGTTTGTTGATGACGTGCTAATGAAAGTTTCAACGACATATTTAAGAAATCTCTCTTACTTTGAAACCAACTAAGAATTTACACCGGAAAATATGTCATTGAAACCATGGTTGTTAAGATCGCGATTAAGATCGAAGG
Organism: Centrapalus pauciflorus; assembly: GCA_020465985.1. NCBI lineage: Eukaryota > Viridiplantae > Streptophyta > Magnoliopsida > Asterales > Asteraceae > Centrapalus > Centrapalus pauciflorus. The sequence goes on from JAANYP010002741.1 coordinate 615,045, forward strand.
ATCGGTCGATCCTACATCGTTTTATAACAAGATTGGATGTAGAATCGTAGGATTGGTCACCGATGGATCCTACTTTTTACTTGTTCCGGACTCTTTTAACCGGGTTCTCGTGGGATCGTATACTAATTTGATCCAACCTTATCTAGATACAATCATTTTATCCATTAGGATAGTGAATCAAATTATAGGATGTATGATTGATTGGATTTTTTCTGGATTACCATAAACATTTTAAACGTGAATGTACGTTGTTTCCCTATTTATCGTATAAATATTTTTTTGAAGTGTTATATAATTAATTTATAATATAAAATCACAAATTATAGTACCTAGAAAAAAATTAAAAAGTAGTGATTTTGTTATAGGATCTTACGATCTCGATCCATCCTACGATCCCAATCTTGCAGAGATGAAAACGATTCTAGGTAAGATCTCGATCTTGACAACTTTGATTAAAACAACAAATGGATGTTGGCTTATTATTAACTACACTATTAATTTTAATAATCAATTCTTTACTTAAAATCTATATATATTTAAAAATTAAATACTCAAAAATTAGAAAAATTCTATTAAAAAAATACAAGATTATATTTAAATACATTTTTATAGTAGATTTACTAATATATGTTGTATACTATTAACTTATTAGGTATTTGACAAAAAAATTACTACAATACTATTGAAGATAAATTGAATTTATTATTAAATACATATAATGTTGCAAATAATCATTATTATTTTCTTTTAAATATATATAACTTGATAGGATGAATATAAAATCTCTATTCTCAAGTTTTCAGACAAATAATTTTAAATAATAACAATAAGAATGATAACTTAGTAAATTATTCATCATTACATACATTTAAAATGAAAATTTTTATGCATGTTAGTAAACTCTTTTTACAAATGTATATACTATATATATGTATAACTGTCGCTTATTTACCTATGTATTCTTTTTAGTATATTTGATAAATGATCCTTTTCTCTAAATATGTAAATTATATATATTATAAAAATAATAAATTAATGATATTACAAATTACATAAGAATAATATTAAAGTTATATAATATATATGAAATAAAATTTGTTATATGCTAATTATAAACACGTTTAAAATATTAATTATACAGTAATAACTAAATTAACTTATAACATGAGCTTGCACTTAAATCTAAAAACAATATTCTTAATTTTAGAATAGTATATTATCTATATGATTGGATGTTATTATAGTATTATGATTAATATTTAGATGTATTTTTATTTTTTAGTAAAAATATATTTTATAACCAAAAAGTAAAAATATTATTCTATTGTTATTATATCTATATGATTAATATTGTTATAAAAACGTATTTTATAACCAAAAAGCAAAAAATGAATACATGGATAAATTTGAGTGACAAGTACTAATGTAAATTTTTTTACCATCAAAATCATGATTTTATAAAATCATCTACAATGCTTTTTCAAACACAAATGCATTTTCTTTCTCTTTCATCAATATTTTTATGTTTGTCATCGGCTATTATTTGGTTAAAATATATAAAGTGTCTGTTTTAATTATTTTGTCAATTAATTAATCAAATCCAAACAATATGAAGGCGTTTGGTTTGCGGATTTCATGAGATTCCTTGGGATTTACATTTAAAGTTTCGTGTTTGATTCGCAGATTTCAGTAAGGATTTAAAATCCCAAGATTTCTTAAATCTCTTCCTTATTTATTATTTAAAAACTCAGCCCCCCTAAAATTTTAAATCACAGTTATATTGCATTTCTCATATTAACACATTTTTACAAAAAGATAATACATATTCTTTGACAAAATCCTGACAAATGCAAATGCTGCATAATGTAAATCCTTTGACAAAATGCAAATTCAGAGAAAAAAATCTGCGAACCAAACGCCTTCTTAAAGAAAAAGTCCTCAAATTAAGTTTTTTTTTTCTAGTTTTATGAAATTTGACTATTAGAGCCCGACTATAATTACTAAACCGGGTTCTAATAGTCAAATTTAAATAAATCAAAAAGAAAAAAATAACTTGAAGATTTTTTAAGAAAAAAAATAACATTGATAAACGAAAACGTAAAATACGTAAAAACATGTAATTTTTTAAAAATAAATGACTTTCCATTTAAAAAAAATTGGATTGGTGCATACGTGTGCCGGGCCATGTGATGTGAGTGGGTCCGCGACGCGTTTGAAAGAATGAAAGGCTTAACTAATTGACGCCAAATGGAAAGCAATGCGAAATAGATTCTGACATGTTGGCTACGATGTGTTTCGTTCGGCCTCGTTGCACCTTCTTTCTCTTAAATATATATAAAGTGTCAGGAAAGAAAAATCAACAAATATATAAATTACTAGCTAAGCAACCACATGTTACGTAGGTATATCTAATAAAAAGTTATTTTTCAGAATAAGACTAAAATAATTTTTTTGAACGGCTAAAATTAGTGGTTAAAAATTAGTACTAGTGTCCAAAATCGGAAATCTGAATTTTTGGATAGTGGTTTTTGCTATATGAATCCGAAATTTCGGAATCGGATTATCCGATTATTCAAAAATTCATATTTATAAATTTTTAAAAAAAAATTAAATCAAATATATAAATATCTGAAAAAAATTCAAATATCCAAATACATATTAAAGATAAATATATCACAAACTAAATATATCCGAAATTATTTTACTCAAACGATTAAAAATTTAAAAATATAAAATATTAGTTAATAAATCTATAATATCAAGATAAAACTAAAATATATACATTAGAATAATAATAAACACTCAATATTATTTAAATAATCAAGACACATAAAAATTTTAAAAAATTATTTTTTTTGATTTTCGAATTTTCGAATATTTTGGATATATTGAAAATTTGGAATTTTACTATCAGAATCCGAAATTTCGGATCGAATTTTTTTGAACACCCCTAGTTAGCAACTTTTTTGTTAGACACCTTGAGGGAGATGACCAAACCCCACGGCTCTACCTAAGGAGAAACGCCCTTGGCATGGCTCGAACTTGAGACTTTGGCCAAGGAGAAATCTCTCACCTTTGGTGGTGGCCACTTGAATAGGTCAAAATATAATAAAGTACTGATACTAAAATAACATAAAAATTATTAAAGTTATATAAAGTATGAAAATGCATATTGTTTTAAGCTAATTATAATAAATAAATAGTCAAGATAAGAAAATGAATGCATCTATGATTAAAAACATTTTACAATATAATAACATTATAACGTATCAATTATATGATCCATTATTATATATTATATTGTTATAGTCGATATTTAATTTATAATCACGATATCATATATGAGAAAACTTGTACTTATTTTTAAATTTGATTATGTTGGTAACATCATTTTAATTTCAAATCAAAATTAACGAAAATAAATTTTAGATTTTAAAACATTTAATTATATTGACTTTCATCAATAGTGGTTAAATTAGATAGTAATTAGTATATATGTTTTTCAAAGTAATTAAAAAGAATAAATTGAAAATGTTATATTAAAAAAAATTAAGAGGGAAAATGAAAATTTGATTGGTTGAGAAATTAACATATGTCACTAAACATTTTACTTTTTTAATATAATATAGATTATTTCTAATATACAACTAGGTTAATACCCATGTCTTACATGTATTGATATAACAAATTAATTATAAATTAAATATTTATAAAGAGGTGTGATCCTTAGGAATCCTTTCTTGAATTAAAGATACAATAAAAACCAATAAAAATATGACACAGACAAAATCATTGAGTCAATGATGAATATTGACGACTCTAAGTCAATGTTTAAGTTAAAAAAAGACAGTTAAGATGTTATTCAAAATATTTGAATTATTGAATAAAATATATTATTTTATGGTTATTACATATGTGATTCAATTCAATTGTTATCTTTTTATTACTGATTCAAAAATGTTGAACCTTCACTTTATTTTATTTGTTGTTCTGTTATCATCAATCTCATAGAAATCAACAAAATAAATTTTAAATGGTAGTTGTTTTATCTTTTTAATTTTTTTGAAGTGTATTAATCTAAATTGTATACATTTGTTAGAGGCTATTAAATTAAACTATATACAAATTTTCTTATTGAAGATGGTTTAATTAATAATAATTATCTATTGCTTAAGTGATTAAAACTTAATATAACAATTCCAGCGTCAACATAAAATATAATTAAGATTATTCGAAATTAAGTTATCCTAAAATATAAAATATGCAACTTTAGTTGTGGAGTTTTAAAAAATATTAATACACAATTCTATTAAAAAAAATACATTTGGAAAATTGAATGATTATTTTTTTATAATGTGTCATAAAGATTTGAAAACAATTTTTTTTTTTCAAAATTATTATATACTAAGGTTTTTAGTTCTTATATCATAAAATTATTTATTCTTTCGGACATTTAAATTTGAAGTTTATTATTTTATAGAGCTTTTAAAAAAGTTTATTTTAAATTTTAAATTCGAAGTTTTTATTTGATCACTTTTTAAGATTTATTTATTTTTTGGGATATTTAAACTTGAAGTTCATTATTTTTTTTATTTTTTACATTTTTTATTTTACATTGTTTATTTGAAAACTTTTAATAAGTATTAATTATAGTTTCACAAATAACAAGTTTCAATCATAAAGTCTAATTAAATAAATTATATGACATGCATGTTACTTAAATTAATATTAATTTTTATTTTTGGAAAAAGAGCGGGAAATTGAAAATGTAGTGTATTAGGTAAATGACACGTGGCAAGAGTTGTTCTCATTTATTATAATATATAGATAGATTGTAATTTATACGCTTGTTAATCAATCTTTCATATTTTCTTTTCTTAAATTTTTTTTTTTTGGTTAATCTTTCTATAGTCTTCAAGCAAGGGACAAAATTATTCTTACATCTCCCGTTACTTGAATCGATGGCTTATGATTTTTGAACCATAGAACTGAAATATATTGCACACTCGAAAAGAGGTCCTCCGTCCTACTCCTCTCCACTTCATTTTGATCGGCATACATTACATTGTTCTGTAATTACCAAATTACCCTTAACACCGCCATTGCACTCCCTTGAATACTTCATTCTTTTCAAACACATGGTAAGAGGATAGGATCAATTCTAGGAATGATTCAACAGACACCAATCAATCTTCTAATTTAGATCACCATCTCTAGATTTTATGTTATACGGAATCCACCACCGGACAACAAAATCAGCAATGGTTAGATCCTCCAGGGCCTGATTGCATAAGATGCAACTGATCGACAGGGTCGGCCCTGAGCAAGGTTAACACGGGCAATCGCCCAAAGCCCATTATTCATAGGGGTCCATTCTTAAAAAATCTATCATATACTTAGGTCTATTAATGATTAAACAAAGTTATTGACTTGTAAAGTTTTTAGTTTTAACATATATAATTATAAGTTTTTGTTATTAATTTATCATTTTTAGTTAAATTTTACTTATATCGAATATACATTATATTTATAGGGCCCATTTTAAAATTTTATTTGTGGCCTCGAAAATGATTGGACCGACCCTGTTGATCGAATCCGTAATAATTCCACAAAATATCATTCAAACATAGCATAGTCCAAACAAACCCACTTAACATCTTTACTAAACTATGACCTGCCACCATATTAGCAAATAAGCGTATTCCTAAACTCGGAATAAAGCCTTCCGTCTCCTCCTATCTGCTGGTGTTGGCTCACGTTGCCACACAAATCTAAGTGGGTAAATTGCTTAACAGAAAATACCAAATAAATATAGGTGTGACTTGTTTTTTAAGATGTTAAATGAAATTCTGAAAACCACGTCTGAAATTAAGAGGAGGCCTTAAGATCTGAAATTAAGAGGTTCTTATTTTTAGTTCAGACACCTCTCTGCCTCTCAACTCCTTAAGTCTGAAACTAAGCAAACAATCTGAATTCATCAAATATCTGAATTTTATACTTCAGAGCTTTTTAAGAGACTCTTAATTAAAAACAAACAAGCCCATATTCACTTTAATTGGGACAAGACAACCATGTTTAGTTGATGAAAATAAAGATGTTTTCGGGTTTCATTTTTAATAAAAATAATTGTCTTTCTGAAAACGTGTTATTTTGCTTTTTTATAGAAAAAAAATCATTTTCATAAAATTTTCATTTTCAAAAATTTATAACTAAATTGTTGAAAACAACTTTAACTTATTTCAACAATTTTCAAACTTAAATGAAAACAAGAAATTTTCAAAATTCCAAAATCATGTTAGATGATTTGTTTTCAGAATTTTCACTTGTTTTTGGGAGAATAAAATATGAAATCATTTTCTTAAAAAATGAAATTCAAAACTAAAGAAAAACTTTCATCAACTAAACATGAACTTTTCTCATATTAAATCTCCCAGTCACTGCCAAATGACTATGTAACAGAAGTGCAGAACCGAGATCTTTTTGACCAAAAAAATGTGTTTCAAGTCCATATATATTGAGTTTTGATTATTATTTTAATGTTATTTTTACAGTATTTAAAATGTTCACTTACGTTTAACAACTTTTACAGTTAGATGAGGCTAATATAGACTTCTTTATGAATGACCAGCGAGTACAAAAGATGTTTGAGAGGACAAATGCTTCACCAAGAACATAGGAGAGATGAGTAATTTTTAGAATTGCTAATCTAATAAAATCAATTATTATGATGAAATAAAGAAGCCATGAGATTATGAGAGGTTTTCAAATTTAAGAATGTAAGGGTTAGGTTTTAGTAGATACTGATTATTAAACGTTGATTTAGGTAAAATAATAAAAATAAGAATTTAAGGATATGTTGTCATGTATTATAAGATGTTAATGTAATGTGTCAATAATTGAGTGGAGTAGATTGTTCTTTAGGCATATGTATCATTTCTCAAATGAAAATTGCTTAGATTTACAAGTTTATTTAAACAATGATAGCTACAAGTAATTAAAAAACTGATATTGATAATAACAAGAACTAATATCTATAATCAATCAAATAAAAACTTGAAAATCAAAGCAGAAAATGATGTATACCTGAAATGAAAATAACAATTAGCAACAAGAGAGTGAAATCGAATGAAACCCAAACAAAATTTGAAAATATCAAAGAAGAAACATTCAAAATCAACAAATATAGGTTGCAAAACATAAACAATAAAAACAAAGCTGAGGCGAATTGAGAGAGAATATGAAAAGAGAGCAAAAAAATTGGTCGAAGGGCTCGACGACACTGATCGGAAAGCTCGATGGCACTGGTCGTCAAAGAAGTAGTATGTGGACGATGAAGAAGGCAGGACCAATTAGTGAGTTTTTAGCGATGAGATTGAAGAGAGTTTATACGAGAGATTTTTAGGTCTTATCTTATCAAACTTAAGATTGTAACACAGGTTTTTACCTCTTTTTTTTATGTGTATCAAATATACTTATCGTTTTAACCTCTTATCGAAAATGATGAGGCGTTGATGTGTTCGAAATGATAGATTTCAGAGCGGTCAGTACACCCGCCATCCTAAGGAGTTGCAGTGAAAATAAAACTGAGATGGTGAGATCTCATTTGAAGAATTATAAGCTTATGTACAAATATTTAAAATTAAAATTAAATGTTTTCATGTATTTATTAAAGCGACGTAATAATAAATTCTTGTTTGACCAAGGTCACATGTAGATGTAGGAGTTATAAAATGAAATAAAATAATATTAAAAAATCAAAAGGAATTAAAATCGTCATTCTTGTTTAAAAGCGACAGTTCGTACCGGCCGCATATAATTTTTAATTTCGTCGTCGTCATCATTGTCCTGTTGATTTTACAGGTGTATTTTTTATTATAAACGAAATAACTTTCATTTTAAATTCTTATTATTTTATATCTATATGTATTAATAAAAGAAAACAATTTAGTACACATGTTAATTCCTCATCACATTAAATTTTTATTTTCCTGACTTTTATCTATAATTAAATATTTCATTTACTAATTTATCTATTATTAATATAAAAAAATCTATTTTAAATACTTTCGTATTTAGTTCACAAAATGCAGAAAAAATTTATTTATAAGTAAGTTTGTATTTAGTTTTATGGTTTATTACGAAAAAAATTAACAAGTTTCACGGTTTTTGTGTTTTAATCTCTCCATGTTATTTTTTTTAAAAATCCTCATGTTAATATTTTTGTCTTGGTTTTGTGAAATTTGTCTATTATAGTCAGATTATAATTGGTATATTGAGTTTTTAAAGACTAAAAAATCGGGTTCTTATAGTCAAATTTCACCAAACGAAAAAAATTAACTTGAGGATTTTTCTGGAAAAAAATAATATGAAGAGACGAAAACACAAAAAAAATGAAAACACATTGACTTTTTTCATAATAAACCCTTAATTTTATATTAAACTTTTTAAAAACTTAAATAGTTATTAAAAATACCCATGTATACATGGGTAAATAAGCTAGTTATAAAAAGAGTAAAATGTAATATTAAAAAGAAAAACTCATTAACATTTTTAATTTTTTCTATTAAACCCATAAACTTTTTTAATTATTATTTAAGTTCTTATACTTTTTTGTCTTATTCAAAAGTATGTATAATCTGTTTAGTAGTTTACCACAACTCTTTATGTTTTTCCAAAAACAACAATAAATTTTTTTTCTTGTATATGAAAATTTTCTAAATTTATATTTTACTCTTTTTATGGTGAATTAATGTTGGGGTATGTTAAAATGAATACACACATCCCTAATTTTTAATTACACCCTCCTACCTTTTGATCACCCTTTTAATATAAAAAGTACAAAAAGCTTAAAAAGTAATTTCATTACTGAATTTTTTGCTAACATAATTGACAACATAATATCTAAAAGTATAAAAAGTACAAAAAAATAATTTCGTTACTAAATATTTTGTAATGTAATTGATAACACACTATCTAAAAAGTACAATAAGTATACAAAGGAATTTCGTTACCAAATTTTTCTGTAACGTAATATCTAAAATTACAAAAAATACAAAAATAAATTTTATTACCAATTCTTTTCGTAACGTAAGTAGTAACGTAATATCTAAAAAGTACAAAAAAAATTTTGTTTCTAAATCTTTTTGTAATATAAGTGGTATCGTAAAATCTAAAAAATGTAATAAATCAAAGGGATATGTGATTTAATAGTTGGTGGGCCAATATCACTAAAATTGATTAAAGATGTGTAAATTTTTTTTTTTTTTAAATCTGAACAGTAAACACCCCCAAAGATTTTATTAAGATAAACTAGTCAAGAGTTAGAATAGATACATAACAAGTAGTAAAGTAATAAACGTTACAAAGATAACAAGACCATAGGGTCACAACACCACTATTGCCAGTTAAGAGAATATTTTTTGGCCCTATACTTCATCCAGATAAAAAGAAAAGATTGCACCTCATCTGCCACCAAAAAAGGATTAAAACGAGCCCATTAAAGATGACTTTGTTCCGTGACTTCCAAATGCACCTAAGCGTACACCCCACTGCCACTTAAGAAACTTTCCTCTTCTCTTTTGGATTTCCACAAGCAATAATAGAATTAATAAACAATTGAACCAAAGAATGTGGTCTCACAGAAATTTTACAGAACTAATAAATAAACAAATAAACCGCTGTTCAAATTAGGGGTGTGCACGGTTTGGTTCGGTCGTTTAGTAATTGACATGTGAACCGTGTTTTCGGTTTCGGTTACTCGGTCATCAGTTACCCGATAGAAGTCCATTACCCGTGATTTGGTCCACGGTTACTCGTTATATGCTTTAAAACAAATAAAATTATAAAATTATATATTTTATAAGTACAAATTCTTTTTAAGATTAAAGTTATAGTAAACTATTTGATTATAAATATTAAAAGTTACACTAAATTTATTGAATAAAACAATTAAAATAAAAATTCATTTAAAAATCTAGTATTTAATGTATTAAAATGTTTAAATGAAATTATAAATGGAAACTACTAACTTGTATATATAAAGTCGGTTCGGTTCGGTTATCCTCGGTTTTCTAAAAATGAAAACCTAAACCGTCCCGTGATATTTTAATTTTTTTCGGTTCCGAATCAAGCGGTTTAAACTGCTCGGTTTTCCAGTTTTGCTTGAACACCTCTTGTTCAAATGGTACATTGTGTTCTTAGCAGAATTAATCATATGATTATAATAAAAAGACAGAATAAAAAATCTATTTAGTCAAAACTCAAATGCATCATGAAGGCAGCTCATAGCCTAGAGGCTTTTATTACTAGTTTACTACTGAATCAACGAGTCGGCTTTTGACCAATCTCAAAAAACCATCCTTGTTTGACCATCAAATTTCTATCAAATCAAATGGTACATTTTGCTCTTGACCACCACAACATTATAGTCCTCACTCATACGATCATATCCTATAAATTTATTAAACAATATTTTAAAATTTGACAAACGAGTTAGCTTTACTCGAGCGTTGCAGCGGGATCATAACCAAACAATATATATTTTTCATTTTAAATATAGTTTTACCCGCGCGTTGAAGCGGGATCATAAATTATATTTTTATAAATATATTACTTAAAAATAATAAAATAACATTTGTCATTTGTAAGCCGGCCAGTTAGAATGTAGATAAATAATTAAAATTTTGTCATTTTAAAATAGCCTGAGACGAAATACAATTTTATGTTAAAATGTAGATAAAAGTGATCATAATGATATATTTGAATTTTTATAAACACAATACATCAAACGTTTCAATAGAACAACAAAACAATTATATATTACATATAGATTAAAATATTTAGGCAGCTGCATGCCTGCCTAACGAAAATCGTTCCGACGACGATAAATTTTATATCAGAATGTAGACAAAAATAATGCAATCGTAATGATATACTCAAATTTTAATAGAATACAATATATCAAAAGTTATCACAGAAAAATAGAAATGATATATAATATATATAAAATAATAAAATAATTTAGCTGCTTACCTGCCTGCTTGAGCTGCCTGGCAGCTTGCTTAACTGTTCCGACGACGATAAATTTTAAATCGGAATGTAGACAAAATAATGCGATCGTAATGATATATTCAAATTTTAATAAAATACAATATATCAAAAGTTATTACTGAAAAACAGAAATGTTGTATAATATATATAAAGTAATAAAATAAGTCAGCTGTTTACCTGCCTGCTTCAGCTGCCTGGCAGCTAGCTTCACTGTTCAATGAATAGTGAAATGAAGTTTGCAAATAGTATAATTGTTAATTTGACAAATTGCAATAAATTTGTTTTTCTTTTAATTTTTTTATATATTTAAAAGGGCAAATGACCAAAAATAGTAACAAGTTTTGACATTTTTATCATTAATAGTAACATTATTTATTTTTTATCATTAAGAGTAACAACTTTATTTTTCTACAATAATAGTAATGGGTGACCTATAAACCTGTTTAGCAGGTCACCAACTTTTCAGTTATCAAAAATAGTAACATTATTTCAGTTTTTTATCAATAATAGTAACATATCAAATTAAAAACATAGTTTTTTATTTTATTAAGTTTTTTAATATTCCATAAACACCAAAATAAACCAAATTTTTATTCTGAATATTTACAGATAAATAATATTCGAATTATTTATTCACAATTATATATAATATGAATGATAAATACTGTGAATCATTTCATTTTTTACTTTTTCCAACAAAAAACTACAAACCATCATTTTCTTAGTTTTTCCGAATAAAATAATACAAATCGTTCTATTTTTTTAGTTTTTTTTCAAATCTAAATGGGTCATAGTTTTTTTTTAATTAAAAAAACAATAAATCAAAATGAGTCTCAGTATTTTTCATTCATAAAACTATAAATCATAATGAGTCATGATTTTTTCATTCATTGAAAAACTAAAAGATGAATGGATCGCAATTTTTTTTCATTCGTAGTACTTTCATTTGGAATAAAAAAATTACAAATTGATAAGATTTTTAGTAAATTCCAAACGAAATTGATTACAAACCATACAACTTTTAGCTTTCCTGAATGAAAAACTACTACCCATGTAACGACCCGATTATTTAATAAAATTGATAATTAATATTTATTACGATTAAATACAAATTCGGAATATTAATTAATATTGAGACATATAAATAAATGGTGGTGCAAATTATAATAAATAAAGTATTGATTTATGAAGAAAGGACCTTAAAAGAAATGGAAATAATTGTAGGGTCTAAATGGTAAATATTAAATAGTTAAAAAAAAAAAAAAGCAATGCAATCCTTGGCTTTATATTTACGCCAACACACACACACACAAACGTCCAAACCCAAGAAAAAGAGAGAGAGAAGAAAGAAAAGAGAGAAAAGAGAAGAAGAGAGAAAGAAAAATCTGATTTTTGTTGAAAGCTTCATACGGTTTTGAAGATCCAAGAGGTACCAACTCTTATTTTTATAGATCTCTTACTTTAATATTCTCTCCACCATCTTCATATGAAGAAAATGAGAACTCAAATAGGTTTTTATGGAGATCTCTTAGAAATGGCTAGATCTGAAAAGAAAATGATGAAATATGTTAGATCCATTATCTAAAAAGTATATTATACAAGTTTCTATGTATTTTGATGGGTTTTTATGAGAATCTCTTAGAAATGGTCAGATCTGAAAAGAAAATGATGAAATACGTTAGATCCATTATTTTAAAAGTATATTGGCAAGTTTTTATGTATTTTGGTGGGATTATCTCAAAATCCCAAATTTGAGTTCATATGAACCTTATGTAATATAAAAAGATGAAAATGATGTTTTGATGGTTAAAATGGGTTAAGATATATATATATATATATATATATATATATATATATATATATATATATATATATATATATATATATATATATATATATATATATATATATATATGTTGGGAATAATTTTACAACTCTTTATAATAAATATAGAGAAGTTCTAGTATTTTTGACATTAAATCTGTAAGGCAGAAAGTGCAGTTCAGCCTTGAAATATTCTGAAAAATTCGCTAAGTACGAATTTCGGATGACCCGAAATTCGGATGGTCTTTGTCCGAATTTCGGATGGCCTTGGACCGAAATTTTAATTTTAATTATTTTTATTCTATGAGATCTTTTGTCATAATAGTCTATGACATCTATTAAGGAGAATAATTAGACCAAAATATTTATTGAGGTTTAATGCCGAAATTAGTTAAGTCTTACGACTAATGTATCCGGATCAATGTTAAGAAGTTATAACCTATGAGACTCATAAATATTACATTATGAACCTATTTGTAGGGGTTTGACGGGTTAAGGTCCCTTGGAGACTATTAATCATATTTTGACGATTATAACTCGGTTTCGAGGCCGAGAGCTTGTTGTACACCACTGTGAGTTCTAGCATTAATGTATTTATATGCATATCATGAATTGTATGTTATTGCTTTCGTATTCATTCTTTTCATTTACATGCTTTGCCATCACATACATTATTGTTGTAATATTAATCATTCGTTTGACTTCTCCGCTGAGACGGTAAGCCTGTGCGTGTGGTAACCTAGCGGAATCATAATGGTAAGCCTGAGTATGGTAACCATTTTTGCCTGTGAAACGATAAGCCTGTGTGTGGTAATCGTATGGCATCACTGTAAACTGCATATCGATAAGCCTGTGTCTATGGTAATCGAGCAGTAGATTGTAAACCCATTGTACGGTAAGCTTGTGTGTGGTAACCGCAATGTGGTAGCTTATTAGCCATTAGTTGGCCCCCTGAGATTGTTAGTTAAATTCATGGCATTGCATGGCATCATTCATATATCGCATGGTACTTTAATCTAGAAACTCACTAAACAACTTTGTTGTTTACCCGTTAGTTGATTATTCTTTTCAGGATCTGTTAATGGCAAAGGCCCGGCTGGCCCAAACTGTTAGTCATTGATTGGAGCACGGATAGGAGCTCCATATTTTGTTGATGATTGGGGTGGGAGTAGCAGACTTCCATTTTGGACTTACGCGAATTATTTAATGATTATTAATTCGTTTGTAATCAAATTGATGATTTAACATTATGACCCCAATTACATTACTCCGTGATTTCAGACACTCTGTTGTGTTATATGCAAAGTGTTTGGAATCACGTTGATGATTGTTAAAGTATTAAAAGTTTTAAATTGACCGTATTTCCGCAAGTACTCTGTATAAATTAATGTATAATGGTATCAAAATACTCGTATTAGTTGTATGGGTGTTTCAATTTGGTATCAGAGCTGGAGCTCATGGACAGAGTATAGTCGACGATACTCTACTCTGAGCACGGTTTCAGATGCTGTTATTGACCCACCTAGGCGGCAATATTATAACAATTACAATTGACCTTTGGCCTAGGATGGGATAATATTGGGTAGACTTTTAAGATTTGTAAGCATAATTATATATATATATATTATATATACATATAAATGTCATGTGCACACTTTGGTGTGAAAGAAGTGTTGAACCGACCTGTAACTGTTTGTTGCAGACAATGTCGGATAGCCAGTCAAATCGCGTTCTACACCAGGAGGTAGAACATCCAAATGTTGGGGGAGACAGAGATCAGTCTCAAGAATATGAAAGTGCATCCAGTTTTCACAATGGTGGAGGGTCTAGAGAGAACCAGATGATGCAGATGATGTCTCAAATGCTGGAGCAAAATCGCCAGCAGAATGAATTGATGACGCAGTTACTTGCTTCCCAGAATGTGCAGGGAAAGAAAAATAATGTTGAGGGCGAGCAAGCAAGTAACGATAATACTGAAGTCGTTGGAAGTGGAAGTAGAGCTGAAAAACCTAAGAATGACAAAGACCGAAAGCACGGCTCCTCTAAGTCAAAGAAGGGATGTCGTATAGAAATTTCATTGGTTGTCGTCCTCCAGAGTTCAACGGACGTGCAACTGCTGCTGAGGCCTTGGACTGGATCAAGGCGATTGAGAAACTATTTCGAGTGACCGATATCGGTAACGAAAAGAAGGTGCGGTACGCGGCTGCACAATTCGTTGGTCCTGCCTTGACTTGGTGGGATTCTGAAGTTGAGATTTTGGGTTTCGATGCTGTGGCAAAGATGACCTGGGAAGAGTTCAAGACCAGGTTCGACAAACATTTCTGTCCGGCAGTTGCGGTACAGAAAATAAAAAGAGATTTCCTTACGTTTCAGCAAGGAGAATTATCGGTGGATGATTATCTGATCGAGTTTAACTCGAAAGCGATGTTTGTGGGGTCGGTAATTGCTGATGAAAAGCAAAAGACCGACTATTTTGTTGAAGGACTGCGAAGTGAGATTCGCGAGATGGTGACTGTTCGTGCGGTGGAATCATTTGAGAAAGCTGTGGAGTATGCGCGACTCCGGGAGTATGAATTGTTTCGTAGGGAACAAGATTCGACTGGATCGAAGAAAGCAAAGGTTGAATCTTCACCGGGGACGTTTAAACAACCCCAACAATCGTCCTCAAAGAACGTGGACTCTCGTTCACGTTCCCAATCTTCTAGACACTCGAAGAAGCCTGCGGGCTCCTACAACAACTCTCAGTCGAAATCTCAGTTTTCGAATTCGGTGCCTAACTGTAACCGATGTGGGAAGCTTCATCGTGGGGAATGTTTGTCCCCTATTGTTTGCCATGGATGTGGAGAAGAGGGACACATACGTCCTGCGTGCCCCAAACGAAGTGATGCGTGCTATGAATGTGGTCAGGTGGGCCACCTCGCTCGGAATTGCCCGAAAAAGAAGTCGGCAGCGTCTGAAAGTAAAGGCTCAGTTGCAAA
This sequence comes from Centrapalus pauciflorus, assembly GCA_020465985.1. Taxonomy (NCBI): domain Eukaryota; kingdom Viridiplantae; phylum Streptophyta; class Magnoliopsida; order Asterales; family Asteraceae; genus Centrapalus; species Centrapalus pauciflorus. Next base: position 630,896 of record JAANYP010002741.1, read on the forward strand.
GCCTAGTTATGTTGGTGGTTCCTCCCAATCAAAGGGGAATCCGCCTAAGCCTCAAGCCAGAGTCTACCAGATTACTTGTAACACCCGCTAATTTCGAGTTAATTAAATAATTTCAAATCGCTTAATTATATATGTAAGACATGAATTATCAATTCAATTGTTGCCATATAAAATAATGAATTTTTATAATTTAAAGGATTAGGAAAATAATTATAATATATATAAATTTAGATATGCATGCATGAATGCATCCTATCATCATCATCATCCAACCAACATATATATTCCTTTATATGGAAAAACCCTAATTACAAACATTTTCACCTCAAAAAACATATAACCACTCTCTAGAATTTGAGCATTTTTTTCTCTGATATTGGGGCTGGAATTCAAATATTGGATCAACATTTTCTCATTTTCAACTCAAATCACCATTGGAGGTTCATTAAGGGAACCATTCATCACCATTCTTAAATCCTTGAGGTAATCATTCCAAAATCCAACCAAATTCCCGTAAGCATTATTAATCAATATTAGAACTGGTAGAATATGACTTATAGATGTTTTGTTAATCTGGAAATGGTAATAATCATGAACATCTTCAACTATCTTCTTAAAAGCTTCACATGTTCATCAATGGTGCATTAGGCGGATTCTGGGATTAAATACGAAAATCCATATAAAAACTTTAGAAACCATATTAGAAATAAGATTAGAATGTCATTTGGGGTGTTATTTCAGATTTAGAGTTTCAATGTGTGATTTCCAAAAGTTTTGGAAATTTACAAATTACTGGTTTTGGAAAGATTTGCGAATGTAAATCAAGAAATAATAAAGAGAATAATATGTAAGGAATTGGCCGGAGTTATGGCCGGCGCTGGACATGCCTTGGCCGGCGACCGCACGGCGTCCGCAATGGCGCCGCTGCTCTGCTCTGTCTGCCCTCCCTTTCTGTTTTCGTTCACCAAGAGACGAGGAGTCGAGTGTGTGATTGGGGTGGTGGACTGGTCGGCACCTGAAGCTCCTTGGCCGGCGACCTGCTCCGCGGCGGTGGCAGCCAGTCGGCGCCTCTCTGTCTGTTCATCTTCGCTTCTTTAGATCTGGGTTTCAGACGAGGGTAGGGTGTCGTGGCCGAAATCCAAGAGGGAGAGGGGAGAGGTGTGTAGAGTGGTGTTTGGTGGTAGTCAGACCGGTGCCGGTGCCGGAGCCGGAGGTCTCCCTGACCGACGGCGGCCTACATTTCTTTTTCTTCTTTTCTGCCTTGACCGAGAGAGAGAAGAGAAAGTGGGGAAAAGAGGGTTGTTTTTATTTATTTATTTTTTTAATTCCTTTAATTTAAATTAAGATTAGGGTTTATTATTTAGGGTAGTGTTTGGGCTTTATGTTTTTTTTTTTTTATAAATTTGGGCTGCCATTTTTTTTGGGCTAAGTTAGCCTTATTTTGGACTAAAGAGAAATATGAATTTGGGCTTAATTAGATGTGGGTAAGGACTAAATATTTAATTTCCTTTAGTTAATTTTTAGTTAGTTTAAGTTGGGTTTGAGTTAGTTTTATTTCCTTAAGTCTAATACAAATTCAACTTAAGTGTAATTGTTATTTTGATTATATGAATATTATGGGTTTAAATAAAGTAGAAAGGGATTTGTAACGTGATGACCCATTTAATTAATTTAATAAAGTAGTTTGGATTTAAGAATTATTGTCGGAGTTGAACTTTCACTAAATTGAAATAGTTTTAAATGTGATTTAAATAATTAACTCTTTAGTCTTTAATTAATTTATTATTTAAGTTAATCAAATTTTAATGATTTTAAACTAGTAAGCTAGTGATGAATTATATATAACAATATAATTGGTCCAAGACTTGTAAATAGTGGTAATAATTTACGAAGCTTAAGAATTTAATGTTAGATATCATGGAGATTATTCAAATAATCTAATAACTTAAAAATATAAATGTTCGACCCTAAATAATAAATGGATATTTTTCGAAGTAGTCTCCAAACTTTAATTAATAGAATAGACAGCGACATTAGTTATATGGGTTAAGAAATTGATATATAGACAATGTACTTTGTTATCAGGACTCTAGTGATTTCAGTTGAGACGTGTGGCTCTCAGTAGTATTTTCAATTGAGATCGAGTTGTCGCTGGCGAGTACGAATTTGCAGACACTGTGAGTAATTGATTTAATTTCGCAAATGATCATAAATGATATGCTTGCACTGGATATCTCTTTCGTTTCTATTGCCATGATTATTCTTTAACTACCATGCTTAGCCTTGAATGTTGATATTATTTTGTTGCATTGAGCCGATATCTGAGAACCCTTTTCCCCAGTATGCATACTGTGTATTATGTGGATTAAGCGAGGTTGCTGTGTGCTTCCGAGTTGTATGGCGGGCGAGCCGCATGTTTTGTACACGTGCTAACCGAGCGAGTCGTACGCCGTGTACTTGTTATCGGGCGAGCCGGTAACAATACCTATTCGTGTATGCTAAATCGAGCGAGTCGTAATGCTACACATGTTGAATTTGAGCTGATATTTGTGTTGAACATGTTATATATGTTTGTCTGTGCTTTTAAATCTGTTACTCGCTAGGCGACGGCTTACCCCGGTTGTGGGGGCAAATTTTCAGGTTTAGCTGATAAGGGAAAGGCGCCAGCTTCAGGATCTAGAGTTTGAGCATTCATGGTATCAGAATGACTTCCGCATTTACTCTGATTTATATTTTGTACTTGGGATGGGTAGATCCCTAGACTTTCAATTTGGTTGTAATAATTAAATGTTATATTTTAGCGCACTCTGAATGTTGTGGTTTTTAGTTTATTTACGTATTGAAATTGAAGATGAGATTCGAATGCTTTATTTATTACTTCGAGGATTATGTTGCAGAATTATAGTAAAAGCGTCACGTTATTAGAACGGGGCGTTTCAATATCAGAGCCATGTTTGGTTTAAGTGAATTAAGTACTTGTTTGGTGCTTAGTCTTAAACCGTAAGATCACTAGTAGTGTAAGTTATGATTGTATGAGGTAAAATCTATCCTGATGGCCTTAGGAAATTGGATACGGTTAAGATAGGACTTTAACTGTAACATTCATAAATATATGAACATATACCCTTATGAGTAAACCAGAAATAATCAAGTATGAAAATATAACTGAAATTTAATTTAATTCGTAAATTTAATTTCAGCATCATGGGTGATGACGAGAGCCACAGTCATCCACGCGATGAGCGAGTTATTGTAGAGTCGGAGGATATAGAGCATTCTGATGGAGAGCGTGAGGATGAGGATGATTTAGATGATGATATTGGACCCGAGGGAGGACCGTTGACCCCTCGTGGGACCTGGATGATGAGGTATATGACCCGTTATGTACGAGATGTTATAGACGAAAGCCGTGCGGAGGTGCAAGAGGGTTTTCAGGAGATTCGTGACCTGATTGCTTCATCCCGATCTGATGCGGGAAATCCTTTGGTATCTGCTCCTACTGGCGGGGGCAACAATGCGGGGACCGAGACTGACGGACGACGATCTGACCGTGCTTCGTTCAAGGCCTTTAAGGGGTCTGGAGCGAAAGAGTTCGATGGGACTATCGAGCCTGTGAAGGCTCTGGAGTGGCTCGAGTGTTCAGAGAGGGCATTTCGCCTGAGTCACTGTTTAGAGAATGATATGGTAGAGTATGCCGCGGGGATGCTAGTGGGCCCAGCGTTGACTTGGTGGAAGAACACTTCGAGGGCTATTGGTTCCGATCTGGTGGGGACGATGACTTGGGCTCAGTTCAGGAAGAGATTTCAAGATCAGTACTGTCCATCTGACTTGACTAGGGAGATTGAGAGACAGTTTTTAGCTCAACGACAGGAGGGTCTGACAGTTCAGGATTATGAGGCGGTCTTTAGAGAGAAATCACAGTTTGTGACGAGATATGCACTAGATGAGGAGACGAGGGTAGATATGTTTGTGACTGGACTTCGTGCTGAAATTAAAGAGTTTGTTGAGATGCAGAGCTATAAGACCCTTGAGGAGGCAGTTATGAGTGCGCAGAAGCGCGAACGAGCACTGTTAGGTTCTACTACTTCTGTGATGTCATCACCCAAGAAAGCCAAGACGGCGGGTCCTGATCGGTTATTTCAGACTTCAGCAAAATCATATGGTTCTTCTTTCTCCCAATCCCAGCAGCAGTATACATCAGCGATACAGATGCCGCACGAGTGTCAGCAGTGTGGGAAGAGGCATACTGGGGTATGTAGTGGCTTTTCCAGAGGGTGTCACGCATGTGGAGATACCAGGCACATCAGAGTTAATTGTCCGATACATCCGTTGATTTGCTTCGATTGTGGGGTTCAGGGTCATGTAGCGATGAACTGCCCTCAGCGGAGGCAGAGTCAGAATATGAGTGCAAACATTGCATCTATGAGTCAGCAAGCTGCAGGACCAGCTCAGTCGAGGAGAGGCGACCCTGATAGAGTTTCGACTCGTGCTTTTCAGATCACAGCTGATGCGCCCTGTGAGACTCCTAATGTGGTTACGTGTATTTTTGACTTAACGCTTTACTTGATTATTCGTTATTTAACTGGGGTGTCACTATTCATTTTTATTAATGTGCCTCTTTTGCATATCATCTGAATGTAATTCTTTTATATAGTTTGATTTCATTGATGTTAGGACCATAAGCGAGCGTGTGTCATAGGCTTCAGAGATTTTCATATATGCTTAGTCTTGGTGATCAAAATTTCACTTTAGAGTTTGTAGTTATAATTACTAGTGGATTGAAGGTGATTGTGGTATGAATTAGTTGGATGCTTATAATGCTCATGTTATTTGTTCAAGAAGTAAGATTTAAATTTCGAATGAGTAGATAACAATATATATAATTTATGGTGTTTTGATGCAACAAGGAAGAGTAAACACTTATGCATTGAAATAACAGAAAATTCATTAGAGTAAATATTCTGTATACGACTAAGAATTGACCGCGATGATATTTACATTGAGGTTTTGGAGATGTTATTTATAAGCCATGAGATGTCTGCTAGTTACTAATACTTGAAGACGTAAATCTTAATACAGCATGTACAATAGAAAAGGAATTTATTGAATTGTTGAGGTAAGCATTATCGGTTAACTTTTGAAGTTTGTGCACATGATTAAATTCAGATTATTTGCGAGTGATTGAGAGTTATCCAGTATCGACCGAAGATATATTTGGTATAAGCATAGATCACTTGTGTTTGAAGTTAATGGTTATGTGATGCTAATAGTATCGTATGGGAAGGAGATTATACAAATTAAGAAGTTTAATCCTAAGTTCATTGTAATGTGTTGGATTATAAAGTGCATAGGTGCGCAAGATTATCAATTATAATTACCACAGGAGTTGTTAATGTACATGATGGATATGATTTTAGTTTTAAAAAAAATTTGGAAGAATGCCGACAAGATGATAAGATTGATGCGAGTCTTAGGAATGTCAAGATGGTTAATCGAGGTGGTGCGTTACCGAGATTCGAATTATGTGTGGAAATCTAAGACAGAGATGTAAGTAAGATATTCGATTTACTTTAATTTCTTATGATCTCGAGGACGAGATCAATCCAACGTGTAGGAGATTGTAACACCCGCTAATTTCGAGTTAATTAAATAATTTCAAATCGCTTAATTATATATGTAAGACATGAATTATCAATTCAATTGTTGCCATATAAAATAATGAATTTTTATAATTTAAAGGATTAGGAAAATAATTGTAATATATATAAATTTAGATATGCATGCATGAATGCATCCTATCATCATCATCATCCAACCAACATATATATTCCTTTATATGGAAAAACCCTAATTACAAACATTTTCACCTCAAAAAACATATAACCACTCTCTAGAATTTGAGCATTTTTTTCTCTGATTTTGGGGCTGGAATTCAAATATTGGATCAACATTTTCTCATTTTCAACTCAAATCACCATTGGAGGTTCATTAAGGGAACCATTCATCACCATTCTTGAATCCTTGAGGTAATCGTTCCAAAATCCAACCAAATTCCCGTAAGCATTATTAATCAATATTAGAACTGGTAGAATATAACTTATAGATGTTTTGTTAATCTGGAAATGGTAATAATCATGAACATCTTCAACTATCTTCTTAAAAGCTTCACATGTTCATCAATGGTGCATTAGGTGGATTCTGGGATTAAATACGAAAATCCATATAAAAACTTTAGAAACCATATTAGAAATAAGATTAGAATGTCATTTGGGGTGTTATTTCAGATTTAGAGTTTCAATGTGTGATTTCCAAAAGTTTTGGAAATTTACAAATTACTGGTTTTGGAAAGATTTGCGAATGTAAATCAAGAAATAATAAAGAGAATAATATGTAAGGAATTGGCCGGAGTTATGGCCGGCGCTGGACATGCCTTGGCCGGCGACCGCACGGCGGCCGCAATGGCGCCGCTGCTCTGCTCTGTCTGCCCTCCCTTTCTGTTTTCGTTCACCAAGAGACGAGGAGTCGAGTGTGTGATTGGGGTGGTGGACTGGTCGGCACCTGAAGCTCCTTGGCCGGCGACCTGCTCCGTGGCGGTGGCAGCCAGTCGGCGCCTCTCTGTCTGTTCATCTTCGCTTCTTTCGATCTGGGTTTCAGACGAGGGTAGGGTGTCGTGGCCGAAATCCAAGAGGGAGAGGGGAGAGGTGTGTAGAGTGGTGTTTGGTGGTAGTCAGACCGGTGCCGGTGCCGGAGCCGGAGGTCTCCCTGACCGGCGGCGGCCTACATTTCTTTTTCTTCTTTTCTGCCTTGACCGAGAGAGAGAAGAGAAAGTGGGGAAAAGAGGGTTGTTTTTATTTATTTATTTTTTTAATTCCTTTAATTTAAATTAAGATTAGGGTTTATTATTTAGGGTAGTGTTTGGGCTTTATGTTTTTTTTTTTATAAATTTGGGCTGCCATTTTTTTTTGGGCTAAGTTAGCCTTATTTTGGACTAAAGAGAAATATGAATTTGGGCTTAATTAGATGTGGGTAAGGACTAAACATTTAATTTCCTTTAGTTAATTTTTAGTTAGTTTAAGTTGGGTTTGAGTTAGTTTTATTTCCTTAAGTCTAATACAAATTCAACTTAAGTGTAATTGTTATTTTGATTATATGAATATTATGGGTTTAAATAAAGTAGAAAGGGATTTGTAACGTGATGACCCATTTAATTAATTTAATAAAGTAGTTTGGATTTAAGAATTATTGTCGGAGTTGAACTTTCACTAAATTGAAATAGTTTTAAATGTGATTTAAATAATTAACTCTTTAGTCTTTAATTAATTTATTATTTAAGTTAATCAAATTTTAATGATTTTAAACTAGTAAGCTAGTGATGAATTATATATAACAATATAATTGGTCCAAGACTTGTAAATAGTGGTAATAATTTACGAAGCTTAAGAATTTAATGTTAGATATCATGGAGATTATTCAAATAATCTAATAACTTAAAAATATAAATGTTCGACCCTAAATAATAAATGGATATTTTTCGAAGTAGTCTCCAAACTTTAATTAATAGAATAGACAGCGACATTAGTTATATGGGTTAAGAAATTGATATATAGACAATGTACTTTGTTATCAGGACTCTAGTGATTTCAGTTGAGACGTGTGGCTCTCAGTAGTATTTTCAATTGAGATCGAGTTGTCGCTGGCGAGTACGGATTTGCAGACACTGTGAGTAATTGATTTAATTTCGCAAATGATCATAAATGATATGCTTGCACTATATATCTCTTTCGTTTCTATTGCCATGATTATTCTTTAACTACCATGCTTAGCCTTGAATGTTGATATTATTTTGTTGCATTGAGCCGATATCTGAGAACCCTTTTCCCCAGTATGCATACTGTGTATTATGTGGATTAAGCGAGGTTGCTGTGTGCTTCCGAGTTGTATGGCGGGCGAGCCGCATGTTTTGTACACGTGCTAACCGAGCGAGTCGTACGCCGTGTACTTGTTATCGGGCGAGCCGGTAACAATACCTATTCGTGTATGCTAAATCGAGCGAGTCGTAATGCTATACATGTTGAATTTGAGCTGATATTTGTGTTGAACATGTTATATATGTTTGTCTGTGCTTTTAAATCTGTTACTCGCTAGGCGACGGCTTACCCCGGTTGTGGGTGCAAATTTTCAGGTTTAGCTGATAAGGGAAAGGCGCCAGCTTCAGGATCTAGAGTTTGAGCATTCATGGTATCAGAATGACTTCCGCATTTACTCTGATTTATATTTTGTACTTGGGATGGGTAGATCCCTAGACTTTCAATTTGGTTGTAATAATTAGATGTTATATTTTAGCGCACTCTGAATGTTGTGGTTTTTAGTTTATTTACGTATTGAAATTGAAGATGAGATTCGAACGCTTTATTTATTACTTCGAGGATTATGTTGCAGAATTATAGTAAAAGCGCCGCGTTATTAGAACGGGGCGTTTCATTACTGCTGCCGAGGCGCAAGATGTGCCGGATGTCGTGACCGATACTTTTCTTCTAAATTCTTTACCTGCTGTGATATTATTTGATTCCGGTGCAAGCGTGTCTTTTATTTGTAAATCATTTGCATGAAAGTTAGATGTTGTACCTTCTTTGATGCCTTTCCCTCTATCCGTTGATGTGACAAGTGGGAAATCAGTCTGTGCCACCCAAATATATTATGACTGTGTGCTGACCTTAGATGGACACAATTTTGATATCGACCTTGTCCCCATAGATACTAAAGAATTTGATGTAATAGTTGGTATGGATTGGTTGGCCAATAATCTTGCCACTATTGCTTGTGCGAAAAGAATTGTTCGTCTATTCACGCCGGAAGGCGAAGAAATATTTGTGTATGGGGATAGACGAAAAAGGGAAGCCGCAGTGATTTCGGTAGCTAAGGCTCGGAAAAATTTAAGTAAAGGTTGTCAATGCTTCTTGGCTTGTGTGTTGAATACTAAGAAAGAAGGGAAAAACCTCAAGGATGTACCAGTGGTTAATGAATATCCCGACGTGTTTCCTGATGACTTACCGGGATTGCCACCGGACCGATCTGTAGAGTTTCGAATTGAGTTAGTGCCGGGAGCAGCACCAATTGCGCGTGCTCCGTATCGTTTAGCGCCTTCGGAAATGAAGGAAATGATGGCGCAATTGGAAGAACTGTTAGAGAAAGGGTTCATTCGGCCGAGTACCTCGCCGTGGGGTGCTCCGGTTTTATTTGTGCGAAAGAAAGATGAAACCTTGCGAATGTGTATAGATTATAGAGAACTGAACAAGGTGACTATAAAGAATACGTATCCTTTGCCTCATATTGATGACTTGTTCGATCAACTACAAGGAGCTGCTTATTTCTCGAAGATAGACCTTCGTTCAGGGTATCACCAACTTAAGGTTCGTGAGGAAGATGTGCCAAAAACTGCTTTTCGGACACGATATGGGCATTATGAGTTCTTAGTGATGCTTTTTGGACTCACTAATGCTCCTGCAGCTTTTATGGACTTGATGAATCGTGTGTGCCGTCCAATGCTTGACAAGTCAGTCATAGTGTTTATCGACGACATCTTGGTGTATTCCAAGACGGAGGAGGATCATGCGGTTCATCTGAGGCAATTGCTCGAACTTCTTCGCAGCGAACAGTTGTATGCTAAATTCTTGAAGTGTGAATTTTGGTTGCGGCAAGTGCAATTTTTAGGACATGTCATATCTTGGGAGGGTGTTTCTGTGGATCCCTCTAAGATTGAAGCTATTCAAAGTTGGGAAGCGCCTAGAAATGTTGCTGAGATTCGTAGTTTCCTTGGATTGGCCGGCTATTACCGACGATTTATTCAAGATTTCTCCAAAATAGCCGTCCCACTCACTTCGTTGACACGTAAGAATGCGAAGTTTGTGTGGGAAGAGCCACAGAATGCAGCATTTCAAACTCTGAAGAGTCGACTAACCGATGCTCCGGTACTTGCGTTGCCGGAAGGGAACGAAGATTTTGCTGTTTATAGCGATGCTTCGATAAATGGATTGGGTTGCGTGTTAATGCAACGGGGAAAAGTGATAGCTTATGCATCGAGACAACTTAAAGATTATGAGAAAAGTCGTCCGACTCATGACTTGGAGTTAGATGCTGTCACGTTTGCTTTAAAAATCTGGCGGCATTACCTATATGGTACTAGGTGCCAATTGTTTACTGATCATAAGAGTTTGAGACATATCTTTGATCAGAAGAGTTAAACATGCGACAGCCACGTGCCATGGAATTGATTAGGGATTATGACTGTGAAATCCTTTATCACCCTGGAAAAGCCAATGTAGTGGCTGATGCTTTGAGCCGAAAGAGATATCCGGAAGCAACTTGTTATGCATTAACGCATGTAGTTGTGACTTCTTCTATCCTTGACGACATTCTGTTGGTACATCCTGTGTGACGATAGCAGTCTAAGTGATCCTACATTGTGATTTTAGCAAGTGTGTGATATATATGTTTATATATGGTTGATATTTATTAGTGTTTGTATGTTTGAACTTGATGTAACGTATTACAAGAAATTCAAACATAAAGTACAAAGATAAATTCAATCATAAGTAATAACATAAGTTTAAACACTTAGTTGTTTATGTAAAAGGCTAGATTCGAATTATATACGGGTTGACATTCGAATCTGTGATAGATTCGAATGTAACCATAGATTTGAATGAAGACCAGATTCGAGAGTGTCTTGTGGACAGACTCGAATGGGCCTTCGGCCAGATTCGAGTGTGGCCCACAGCAGACTCGAATCAGGGTCTATAATTAGGGAATAGACTCGAATCATTAGTAGACTTTTAGCAGAATTCGTGAGGAATTAAGCTTAAACGATTCATTAAGAGAACTGGGAGGAATCTGCAGATGAATAACAAGGGGATAGGATTTGATAAGTCCAAGGTGAAATGCTATAACTGTCAGGGATTGGGACACTTCGCCAGGGAGTGTCAGAGACCGAAGGTAGAGACCTACCAAGGACAGAGTCAGCATCAGGGACAGTACCAAAATCAGTCCCAACAACGATATCTTCCGAGTTCATCATCCGGACAGGCCAATCTAGCGGGTCTCCTATCCAATGTCACTTCAGATAGACAGCTAGATGGCACATATGATTGGAGTTCACATCCTGAGTCGAATGCTAGAGCCTTTATGGCTGAAGTCACAGAAACTGGATGTGATGGGGACGAGCAGACCACACGGGACAGCAGTCCGATGTGGGTAGAGAAGGCGAATGATCAGACAGTGCTGGAGTTTGCTGCTCAGATGGCCAACGTGGAATCTGATAACTCAAAGGTTAGTCTGACTTATTCTCTTTTTCATGAATTATGTGTATTGTGTGTTACTTCTAATGATAGGTTAAATCTAGTCTTAGAATCACATAAATCCATAACTGCTCAAAATGAGAACTTAAAGATTGAAAATGCTAGTCTAAATGACATCAAACAAGATCTTAAAGAAAAGCTTAAGGCTGATGCTCAAGACATAATAGTTCTAAAAGACAAACTCAGTGAGCAGTGTGTTAGGATAGAGCTAATGTATGAGCACGTAGAAGCCTTAACCAAAAGTCTTAAGGACAAGGACATAGAGCTAGCTGAAACAAAGGTTAAGGTAGCAGAGGCGAATAGCAAGTTGGAAAACTTTAGGAATTCAAGCCTAAACCTAGGGAAAGTTTTAGATGCCCAAAGACAATCTAAGAAGCCCGTAGGTCTAGGATTTCACGAAACTTCTCCACCTTTCAATGCAAACTATGTCCCTCAGCCTCAGGAGAAAACTGACAAGTCAGTAGACTTAGAGGACCTACCTGAACCAACACCAGAGCCTATAGTTGAAAATACACCTAAGGTGGCTGACTCAACCGTCAAGGTTAAGAAAGTAAAGTTTGTGTCTTCCTCCAGTGAAACACCTGCAGGAAAACAGAAAATTGCTTGGGCTGATCAGGTCGATGAGCCAGACACCGTAGATGTACCAAAGGAAATAGACACTAGTGAGACACCTAAGTCTAAGGGCTCACAAAAGAAGCCAATAGACAAAATGTCATGCTTTAGATGTCACGAGAGGGGGCATGTGGCTTCTACTTGTCCAAATAGGAAAGTTGATGCGACACCTAAGATAGTGAAGCCAGAACAGCCCAAATCCTCAAACAGTGTGGCAAGCACCAGCAGTTCTCAAAGTACCGAGAAATCTGTGCAGGCCGCACCCAAACAAGTTGTGAAAAACATACCGGTTAAGGTTGGACCAAAGGAAGTGATTAGGACAAATTCACCGAATCGTGTCATTAATTAATCTAGGTCAGCACCACAACAAGTCTATAGGAGCACAACACCTAGCAGGTCACACACTCCAGTTAGGTCTCATACTCCCGTTAGACATTATGTTTCGGTACGAGCTCAGGGATCACAGTCTGAAATGCAGTATAATAAGAATTATTCTAGAGCTCCACAACAAATGCCTACTCCAAGGCAAAGAGTGAACATAAATCACTCGGCACCACAACAGTCTCAAGTTCAAAGACCCAAGTCACCTGAAAGGCGAGATGGGTATTTGAAAGAGTTCAAGTATGTGGACGAGAATGGTATAACCAAGTCAGTCATGGCTTGGGTTCCCCGTGATAACTAACCTATTTTCTTTCATGTGCAGGAGATTACCACAGGTCCAAACAACAAGTGGTTCGTCGACAGTGGATGCTCCAGGCACATGACGGGGGAAAGAGGTCTGCTTACAGACTTCAAGGGTGGGTATAAGGGGTTTGTATCATTCGCCGGTAACAAAGGAGGAAATATCACTGGAACTGGAGAAGTCACTAATGGGACGATTACATTGGATCAAGTTTATCACGTTGATAAACTGGTTCATAATCTCATTAGTGTATCTCAAATCTGTGATAAGAAGAACTCGGTGTTATTTACTGACACTGAGGCGTTAGTGCTAAAGCCTGGATTCAAGATACCTGAAGATTGGATATTGATGCGGGCGCCAAGGAAGAATGACTTGTACATGCTCGATATGAACAACCAGATACTTCAATGGGTCCAATCTGCTTACTATCAAAAGCTTCGGAGACGGAGTCCGTACTGTGGCACAGACGCATGGCTCACCTGCACCTAAGGAAGATGAATTACATAACGAAGAATGGACTGGTGCAGGGTGTCCCATTGAAAAGTTTTCAGTTCGAGGACAAGTGTCAACCGTGCATGAAGGGCAAACAACATAAAAAGACACACAAATCCAAGAAGCAGAACTCGATATCCTCAACATTCGATTTGTTGCATATGGATCTTTTCGGCCCTATCAACAAAAGGAGTATAGGAGGTAGTTGGTTTTGCTTAGTTATCACTGAAGATTACTCACGGTTTTCATGGGTTTTCTTTTTAGGTACAAAGGACGAGACGGCTACAAAGCTCATCGGGTTCTTAGACCAAGTGGAGAACTCCTACGGAACAAGGGTTAAACATATTCGTAGTGATAATGGGACTGAATTTAAAAACTCTGTAATTGGTGTATATTGTCTATCAAAGGGCATCGTGCATCAATTCAGTGCACCATATGAACCACAACAGAATGGGGTGGCTGAACGTAAAAACAGAACATTGATTGAGGCTGCAAGGACTATGCTTTCGGATTCAAAGCTTCCTACCATGTTTTGGGGGGAGGCAGTGAATACCGCGTGCCATATTTTAAATAAAGTCCTTACAGTCAAATCTTTGAACAAAACATGCTATGAAATCTTGAATAAACGGCCACCTAACTTAACTGGATTCGAACCATTTGGAGTACCATGCACTCTTTTACGAACAAAACATCAACCGAAGTTTGGTGAAAACGCTGACGAAGGATACTTCCTAGGTTATGTGCCTAACTCACCAAACAAGCGGGTTTTTAACAAAACGAGTGGTACTGTGGAGATTGTGTATAATATTGAAGTCACAAGTTATACACATGAACCCCAAACTGGTTCGGAATGGTTATTTGACTATGATAAATTGTTTGAGTCATTTAACATTCCTTTGGATGATACTGCAGGTACAATCGAAAAAGACATGGCGACGTTGCACCTGAATGACGATGGCCATATCTTTCCGAGGACCACGTTCGAATCTACATCCGAGCCTACTGCGACTGTAGATGGGTCTCCAGAAGTTTCTGATCAAGAGGCACCTAACACTGAGAATCAGACTCAAGCATTAAGTTCTAACTCTGAGGAAAACGTCCGTGAGGAGGAAAATGTAGAAGCTGAGCCTGTTCCCTCTTTAGGTGAAATAGGATCTAACTTAGGAGATAATCTAAGGGTTGATGAAATAGAGACCTCTAGGATTAACAAGAACCATCCAATAGAAAGCATCATAGGAAATCCTAACGAGGGTGTGAAGACTCGGAGTAGTGTAAATAACAACACTGTGTTGTTGTCGATGATAAACGACTCCGAGGCATATCACACATGTCTATATTCATGTTTCATATCGCAAGTAGAGCCCAAGAATGTGCAAATGGCACTTAAGGATAATTCCTGGGTTGAAGCGATGCAGGAAGAGCTTTCACAATTTAGGAAACTAGAAGTGTGGGAGTTAGTTCCATTACCTCGAGGGGAAGTTGCCATAGGAACCAAATGGGGTTTTAAGTGCAAAAGGGACGATCGGGGTATAGTCACGCGCAACAAGGCTAGGCTAGTTGTAAAGGGTTTCAACCAGGAGGAGGGAATCGATTACAACGAGGTTTTTGCACCAGTAGCAAGGTTAGAAGCCATTAGGTTGTTTTTAGCTTTTGCCTCCTTTAAGGGATTTAAGGTATATCAGTTAGATGTTAAGAGTGCTTTCCTGTATGGGAAAGTGAAGGAGTTGGTGTACGTAGAACAACCGCCCGGATTTACAGATCCAAAATATCCTGATAGAGTATATCGCTTAAATAAGGCTCTTTATGGATTGCATCAGGCACCTAGGGCGTGGTATGAGACTCTATCCAACCATCTGTTAGAAAATGGTTTTGAGAGGGGTAGGATAGATAGTACTCTGTTTGTTAAGAGGAAGGGAGAACACTTTATCTTGGTACAAGTGTACGTCGATGATATCATCTTTGGATCATCAGACGAACAGATGTGCAAAGATTTCGAGAAGGTGATGAAGTCTAAGTTCGAGATGAGTGCTATGGGAGAGTTAAATTTCTTTTTAGGGTTACAAGTTGACCAAAATAAGGAAGGGATGTTTATCCATCAGACTAAGTATGTCTATGACATACTAGAACGGTTTGGGATGGAAGGAACTAAGTTGACTGCCCATTTCAGCACGCCGATTCAAGTGAATCATAATCTCGGGCCGGGTACTGAAAGTGATACCGATGTGGATCCGACTTTATATCGGGCCATGATTGGGTCACTTATGTATTTAACTGCTTCAAGACCTGATATTATGTTTGCTGTTTGTATTTGTGCTAGGTTTCAAGCGAATCCGAAGGAGATGCATATGAAAGCTGTGAAGCGGATTCTACGATACCTCAAGTCGAAACCGAAACTGGGACTTTGGTATCATGCGGAGGGAGATCTAGAGTTGGAGGCGTTCACGGATTCTGACTACGGAGGATGCAGCCTGACGCGCAAATCAACAACTGGAGGTTGTCAGTTCCTAGGAGGGAGATTGGTATCCTGGCAATGCAAGAAACAAACATCGGTAGCCGTGTCAACGTGCGAGGCCGAGTATGTTGCTGCTGGTAGTTGCTGCTCACGGGTTCTGTTGATACAACAACAATTGCGGGATTACGGTTTGGCTTACACTCAAACTCCAATTAGGATAGACAATCAATCTACAATTGCTATAACTAATAATCCAGTTAAACATAATAAAACAAAGCACATAGACATAAGACATCATTTTATTCGTGATTGTGCTGAAAAAAACTTAATCAAACTGGTAAAAGTGGCAACAGAAGATAATAATGCAGATTTATTTACCAAAGCGTTTGATAAGTCACGGTTTGAGTATTTAATTCAACTGAATGGAATGCGCAACCCAGAGTAATTTGGCCTTAGTAGTAGTAGCTTATTTTCTTTTATAAGTCGTAGTTTTTCTTTCTTTACAGTAGTCTGCTAATTTAGGAAAGTTTCTATTTTTAGCAAGTTTCTATTTTTAGTAAGTTTCTATTTTTAGTAAGTTAGTAAGTTATCTTATTTCATATGAAAAACAAAAGAAAAAAAGAGAGAAAATCATAAAATTACAAAAAAAAAAAGAGAATATCAGAAAATGAGTTAAGTCTTAGTTACATAGGTTCAAAGTGACGAAAATTAGCACAGTCGTTACGAACTCTAAGTGTTTAGGCTTTCACACATAATGCAACTAAGTTCTAAGTGTTATACTCTATTTAGTTAGATGTGTTGGTAGGCATAATACATATAGGGAATCTCAAGGCTAATAAAATATTCTAGAAAAAGTCAAGCGTGTCACTAGCTTAGATGTATGACCAATCGGTCTTAATTTTTATGTACAATACATACAAACTTTGAGTCTAAATAAGGTATGCAAACTTTCTGGGGATGTATGACAACATCAAATACATCTTAAAATGGATAGAATAGAAATATCATATAACATTGAGAGTCGAAAACATGCAACTCTATTGTACGTAAGTACAGACGTGTTGTCTCTGTTTAGATTCGGGTTAGCAGATATGTCGCTTTGTTGTACGTCAGTACAGACCTGTCACCGCTGTCTGCTAATTTTAAAAATAAACCTTAAGTCGAACTAAGACACTTTGTTGTATGAAAATACAGACCTGTGTCCGATGTTTGTCTTTTAAAGAAAGTTTGCAAATACCAACAAGTTAGAATCTTTGTCTGTGTGCCTTGATCATAAAAGTATGTCTATGTCTTAGTCACGTAAGATAATTTCCTGATAAATAAAAATGCCAATGGATGTTCCGAAATGTAGAGTGTTTAAAGGGGTAAAATACCAACAATCAGCTAAAAGGTATGTCACGACAAATAATCAAAGGAATCAAAAATTCCTAAGTGTGAAAGTTTAAGTACTGAAAGTAAGTTTCAGACATCGCTATCTGATTAAACCTTTCTTAGACTATACTCATCAAAAATATTTTGTTTAGACTTTAGCATAGGTTGTTAATTTTAATAATAAGTTTAGTGTAAGTCTCAGTTAAATTTTTAGTCAAGTTTAAAATTTTCTAGGTGTACTTATCTTATTTTTATTTTTATTTTATTTTATTTTTTACCTTAGTTTATTTTATTTTATTTTATTTTATTTTAGTTTTAGTTTTTACTTAGGTAAAAGGTCAAAAATTACTGAGGGTGCATTCCAAGTTGGATAAAATAAACATTGCGTGAAATATCTGTGCTTAGGATAAAAGAATTGGCATAGTTTATCTTGTTACACAATACCATAGAAAAAGGTTGAAAAAGTTAAAGTTATTTCAAAATTTTCGAAATTTTTCTAAGCGTTTGGTGGTTTCGAATCTAGGACAGACTCGAAGTGGTAAGACTTCGAATCTGTCAGTAGATTCGACTAAGGCCTTAGACTCGAAGGTTGGTAGTATATATAGGTCAACAGTGAAGTCATTTAATTCTTACTGTTTTCGAATTTACTTCCTCGAGTCTATATCAGCGATTTCGAATCTATCTTCGAATCTATCGTAACTCTCCTAAACGACATTTTGTCGAGTTTAAAGCTAGTGTGTTCGATACTACTCTTGCATCTAGGTATAATCAACTTGATTGTACAAGATTAATGTAGTTTTATACACAATTTTGGGCGAAATCATTGATTTTTGAAGGTTTTAGGGTCGAAATAGGGTTTTTACAAAATTACCAAGTTTGGGCCGATAAACAATCAAATTAAAGGCATATATCTGTGATTAGTAACTAGTAGGACTAATGAATGTAATTTTCTAAGTCCCAAAAAGGTTAAAATCAAGAGATTTGGTCCTTTAATAAAACCGGCCGTTCGAATCTGTTCATGGGTTTCTCGAATCTGTCATTAGATTCGAGATGACCATGACCTTCGAATCTGTCCATTACACTCGAATAGGGACACTTCGAATCTGTCCATTACACTCGAATAGGGACACTTCGAATCTGTTTCTTTCGAATCTATTGTTTATTTGCACTATTTAATGTAAATGTTATTAAACTTGTAGAAATTTAATTGTGTTGGATTTTGTACTTAAACAAGTTCAAAATAAAACAGATTTAAATTTGAACAAGTTTATTGATTTTTAATGAATCTAATAGTTTTGTTTATTGTGCAGAAATGGCTGTTCGAGCTTTTGTTCCTAAGCACAATATGGTGCTTCATCCATATCTGAATCTCCCTGAGTGCAGGGATTTCGTCAAGTGCTTGATTTTCTCATTGAATCTAGGATCGGATTTGCACTGTCGCATAATGTGCAGCTGGTGTTACCATACATTCGTCAGTTTTACGATCATTTGCAGGTAGACTGCTCGGTTACACCGACAGTTCTACGCACTCGTATCGCTGGACAGCCGTTGGTATTCTCGGCAGACATGATTCGTCAAGTGCTGCAGCTGGGCACTCAGGAAGAAGAAGCTGGTCCAATAGAATTTCCTTTGAGTATAAGGCAAGCGGCCTTTCAAAGAATGGGATACAGTCTTGATGTGACAAAAGTGTCATATATGAAGAGTGGGTTGATCGGGCAGTGGAGGTTTCTAGCACATGTGTTTATGGTGTGCTTTGCTCCAAAGAAAGCAGGATTCGACTATATAGTGGCGAAGATTCAGTCGGGAATTGTCGCGATGGTATATAATCGGCCTTACAATTTTTCGGAGATGTTCTTTTCAGAATTTGTTCACCAGATCACAGCCCCCGAAAATCAACAATTCTTGTTGTACCCAAGGTTCATTATGATGTTGATAAGACACTTCTTGCCAAACTTGCCGCCGTCAAATGACTTTCAGAGTGTTGCCATCATGGACAAAAGGATTTTCGCTGATTGTTCCTCACACCGAGGAAGATTCGCTGTTCCTGTTGAGCGTCCACTATTGGGAGCAATTTTGGATAGGGAGTTTCAAGCCCCGGAAGATGCCAACTGGGCAGGGGTAGTTGAATTTCAACCGCAACAACAACCACATCAACATCAACAACAACAGCAACCACGTGCTCAAAGACGTCGACAAAGACCATCTGCGAGTCAAACTCAGGCATCAAGGCCTTCGACAAGTCAGCAACCAAATATTCCAGAAGCCGGGCCCTCAAATGTTCAAGAAGTCGGGCCCTCAAATATTCCGAGAGAAGCTGAACAGCTATGCCAGACGCTTAATGAAATCTGGGAGGCAGGGCCTCATGCGAATGAAGATGTGGCTGCAGCACTGGTAGGTGAACTACTTAGTCCACCTGAAGGAGAGGAAGACGTATTAAGAGACGTTGAAGAATATGTGCCGGAGCAGGCCGATAAAGTTATGTCATCTTCAGAAACAGAGTCGGAAGAGATGGAGGAGATTGAAGTTGAAGCTCCTGAGTCTGAAGCTACTGACTCTCGTTTTCTCATAGAAACTTATGGCTCGAGAGTCGTAGTTATCAATGAAGAGGCCTCGAGGAGGAGAGTAGTAAGGGAATCTGAAGAATCGGACTTTGAAGAGGAGGAGGTTGCTCCCTTAGTGACTCGGCAAAGGGCCAAACGTCACAGGTTCATGCAAGGGTCAACATCAGCATCTGAAGCCCAACAGACTCAATCTCAAACTTCAGAACCTCAAGCCACAGCTCCACCATCTCCACCACCTCAACATGAACCATACATTCCATCACCCATTCGCCCAACTCCCATACAATCAATTCCATCTACTTCCACCGCCTACGCTGAAAATCAGAGGTTTATGCAGCTCAAGGGACGTGTTGACTTCCAGCATGTTCAAATCTTAACCCTAACAAAGGCTGTCGGCGAGCTCCAGGCGCATAATGCAAATCTTGATAAGGACAATGCCGAATTGAGGAAGATTGTGGAAAATGTCAGGGAAGAGAACACAGAATTAAAGGTCTTTATTGCAGATCAATCAGCTGAGATCCGATCGATGCGGTCCCTCCTTGAGCAGCTCGTGAAAAATCTAAAAGCTCAGGGGGAGACAAGTTGTAGGGATCAGGAGGAGCAGCGTAGAGATGGAGATGACGAAGGCAATGATCCCGATGCACATAATGTGAATGAGCCAGTAGATTTTCCTGCTGCTCAGGCTACACAAGTTCAGGGGGAGCCCAGTCAAGTTGAAGGAGAAATGGGAGAAGCTAGTTCATCAAAGCAACCTACAGATTTTGAAATCAGTGAGATGATCGACGCACTGATGGATCTCGATGATGATCCAATAGATGGAGGTTTTGACTATGATGATGAAGAGTTAGAAGAAGGAGAGTTTGTGCCAGGGGAGATAGTAGACTGGCAGTCGGATGATGAAGTACTTGCTGATGAGGATGATGAAGCTGACGAGATAGTTGTACAGCAGAATCCTATCACCGATACTTACATGATTGATGGAAATAGATTTGTCAATGTAGATGTAGTAAATGCTGCGTTGAACCCTCAGCCATCAACAGAAGAACCTGCGAGAGAGCTAACAAATGAAGAAAAAAGAAAGCTATGGTTCAGGGCTGAAGAGAAGGAGTTAGAGATTAAAAAGACAATAAGAGTGTCGGGTACTGGGAAGCTGTCGGAGCGAATATTAAGCTGGTTCTTTGATAGAGATCTGCAACTATTAGTAATTAAAAGGAAAGACGGGCTTCAGTACATGAGGCGAACATTAAAAGCGTTCAACTCCCTGCCAAAGATCGAAATCACTGTGCTAGCATGGAAAGATTTGATAAACATTGGCAATGATCCCTATGCGAGCGTAATTGAAAGAATCATAAGAAAGGAGGGGAGATCAAGGAAATTCGAGCGATTAAATCCAAGGGTCGGGAGAAGAGTAGAGGATCCGTCACGTATTGATCCTCTAACTGGACGACCTTGGATGAGGATTCACTATAAGCCAGCTAGATGTCTTAGGAAGGTACCTCTCAAGCCGATGCCACAAAATATTTTGAAGAATCTGAAGTGGTGGTATGCCGACACGGAGACTGGGGAAGCGGTCATGGAAGACTTAGAAGAAAATGTTATTCTTAGAGTCTACGACCCTCTTCACCTGGTAAACCTCTCCAAAGATGATCTTCACATTTTGCATGCATGTAAGATCTCTAGTGATACACATATGGACAGTGAAGCTAGTAAGTATGAAAATGTAGTCAAGGTATGTGTTGAGAAAGGTTTGTATGCTGGTAGTAGTTTGAATCAATAAATAAACAAAGTTCTTAAGTCAAATGTGTGAATTATTAGAAGCTATCGTCAAGGGGGAGTCTGTTGGTACATCCTGTGTGACGATAGCAGTCTAAGTGATCCTACATTGTGATTTTAGCAAGTGTGTGATATATATGTTTATATATGGTTGATATTTATTAGTGTTTGTATGTTTGAACTTGATGTAATGTATTACAAGAAGTTCATACATAAAGTACAAAGATAAATTCAATCATAAGTAATAACATAAGTTTAAACACTTAGTTGTTTATGTAAAAGGCTAGATTCGAATTATATACGGGTTGACATTCGAATCTGTGATAGATTCGAATGTAACCATAGATTCGAATGAAGACCAGATTCGAGAGTGTCTTGTGGACAGACTCGAATGGGCCTTGGGCCAGATTCGAGTTTGGCCCACAGCAGACTCGAATCAGGGTCTATAATTAGGGAATAGACTCGAATCATTAGTAGACTTTTAGCAGAATTCATGAGGAATTAAGCTTAAGGCGATCTCGAGTTTATCATCAGCTTTAGGTCCGTTTCGGAGAGAATCAGTTCGTAGGATCGTTCGTCAGTCGTTCGTTCAGCCTCTGATAGTCTCCGTGTTTCGTAGTTGAGGGTTGTACGTCTAACCATTAACGAGGATTCCGCACTCGTTCACGGAACCGCGTCTAGATAGATCTAGTAGTGGTAGACCTTACACATTCGAAAGTGGCAAATCGAGGGCCTTAAGGAAGAAAATATTAAGGCCGAAAGGATGGTTGGTCAGAGTGTATTGTTAACCGAAGGTGGCAATGGTTTGAAAATGTTTAGAGATCGCATTTGGGTGCCGAAGATTGGTGATGTGCGCAAAACAATTTTAGAAGATGGTCATAATTCCAAGTTTTCAATTCACCTTGGGAGTTCTAAGATGTATCAGGATTTGAAATCCGAATATTGGTGGCCCGGGATGAAGCGAGACGTTGGTAATCATGTTGAACGGTGTTTGACTTGCTTGCGAGTCAAGGCCGGACATCAAAAACCGTCTGGAAATTTACAACCACTCGAGATACCTGAATGGAAGTGGGATCACATCACGATGGATTTTGTGGTAAAGCTTCCGAAGACCCAAAGACAACATGATGCTATCTGGGTTATTGTGGATCGACTGACGAAATCCGCACACTTTTTGCCGATACGAGAAAACTTTCCTTTGGAAAGATTGGCGCGAATGTATAACGATGAAATTATTGTACGTCATGGGATTCCAAAATCTATTGTTTCGGATCGTGATTCGAGAATTACTTCGAGATTTTGGCAAAGTATGCAAGATCAGTTAGGAACGCGTGTTAATTTGAGTACGGCGTTTCGTCCCCAGACTGACGGCCAGACTGAACGTACTAATTAGACGATGGAAGATATGTTGCATGCGTGTGTAATTGAGCTTGGTGGAAATTGGGATACGCACTTACCACTTGTGGAATTCGCCTACAACAATAGTTATCATTCTTCGATAAAGATGGCTCCGTATGAGTCGTTGTATGGCCGAAAGTGTCGAACTCCGACGTGTTGGCGTGAAGCAGGTGAGAAACCATTAGCGGGTCCCAAATTGCTTCAAGAGACGCATGATAAAATTCAGATTATTCGTGAGCGAATCAAAGCGGCTCAAGACCGACAGAAAGCATACTCGGACAAACGTCATAAAGATATTGAATTTGCAGTGGGAGATTCCGTAATGTTGAAAGTATCTCCGTGGAAGGGAATTATGAGATTCGGGAAGCGAGGGAAGTTAAGTCCTCGATACGTTGGACCATTTCCTATTACCGAGCGTATCGGAGCCCAAGCTTATAAATTAGAGTTGCCCGCTGAGTTGGCAGGAATTCATGACACCTTCCATGTTAGCTATTTGAAGAGAAGTCCGATCAATCCTACGGTGACCGTTCCTTTGGATGATGTGCAAATTGATGAGAAATTGCGATATATTGAAGAACCGGAAAAGATTATCGGCGACAAAGTAATTAATCTAAGGAATAAGGAGATCGAGATGGTACTCGTTTGTTGGAAGCACCACCGTGGATCTCTGATGACTTGGGAGACGAAGGCTGAAATGATGGCCAAATACCCCGCTCTGTTTGAAAGAACCTTATTCCGTGGGCGGAATCCTTTTAAGAGGGGAGGAATTGTAACGACCCGATTATTTAATAAAATTGATAATTAATATTTATTACGAATAAATACAAATTCGGAATATTAATTAATATTGAGACATAT
Organism: Centrapalus pauciflorus; assembly: GCA_020465985.1. Lineage (NCBI taxonomy): Eukaryota > Viridiplantae > Streptophyta > Magnoliopsida > Asterales > Asteraceae > Centrapalus > Centrapalus pauciflorus. The sequence continues at coordinate 654,449 of JAANYP010002741.1, forward strand.
AAATAAATGGTGGTGCAAATTATAATAAATAAAGTATTGATTTATGAAGAAAGGACCTTAAAAGAAATGGAAATAATTGTAGGGTCTAAATGGTAAATATTAAATAGTTTTAAAAAAAAAAAGCAATGCAATCCTTGGCTTTATATTTACGCCAACAGACACACACACACAAGTGTGTGTGTGTGTCGCGTCCAAACCCAAGAAAAAGAGAGAGAAGAAAGAAAAGAGAGAAAAGAGAAGAAGAGAGAAAAGAGAAGAAGAAGAAAGAAAAATCTGATTTTTGTTGAAAGCTTCATACGGTTTTGAAGATCCAAGAGGTACCAACTCTTATTTTTATAGATCTCTTACTTTTCTATTCTCTCCACCATCTTCATATGAAGAAGATGAGAACTCAAATGGGTTTTTATGGAGATCTCTTAGAAATGGCTAGATCTGAAAAGAAAATGATGAAATATGTTAGATCCATTATCTAAAAAGTATATTATACAAGTTTCTATGTATTTTGATGGGTTTTTATGAGGATCTCTTAGAAATGGCCAGATCTGAAAAGAAAATGATGAAATACATTAGATTCATTATTTTAAAAGTATATTGGCAAGTTTTTATGTATTTTGGTGGGATTATCTCAAAATCCCAAATTTGAGTTCATATGAACCTTATGTAATCTAAAAAGATGAAAATGATGTTTTGATGGTTAAAATGGGTTTATATATATATGTGTGTGTTGGGAATAATTTTACAACTCTTTATAATAAATATAGAGAAGTTCTAGTATTTTTGACATTAAATCTGTAAGGCATAAAGTGCAGTTCAGCCTTGAAATATTCTGAAAAATTCGCTAAGTACGAATTTCGGATGACCCGAAATTCGGATGGTCTTTGTCCGAATTTCGGATGGCCTTGGACCGAAATTGTAATTTTATTATTTTTATTCTATGAGATCTTTTGTCATAATAATCTATGACATCTATTAAGGAGAATAATTAGACCAAATTATTTATTGAGGTTTAATGCCAAAATTAGTTAAGTCTTACGACTAATGTATCCGGATCAATGTTAAGAAGTTATAACCTATGAGACTTATAAATATTACATTATGAACCTATTTGTAGGGGTTTGACGGGTTAAGGTCCTTTGGAGACTATTAATCATATTTTGACGATTATAACTCGGTTTCGAGGCCGAGAGTTTGTTGTACACCACTGTGAGTTCTAGCATTAATGTATTTATATGCATATCATGAATTGTATGTTATTGCTTTCGTATTCATTCTTGTCATTTACATGCTTTGTCATCACATACATTATTGTTGTAATATTAATCATTCGTTTGACTTCTCCGCTGAGACGGTAAGCCTGTGCGTGTGGTAACCTAGCGGAATCATAATGGTAAGCCTGAGTGTGGAAACCATTATTGCCTGTGAAACGATAAGCCTGTGTGTGGTAATCGTATGGCATCACTGTAAACTGCATATCGATAAGCCTGTGTCTGTGGTAATCGAGCAGTAGATTGTAAACCCATTGTACGGTAAGCTTGTGTGTGGTAACCGCAATGTGGTAGCTTATTAGCCATTAGTTGGCCCCCTGAGATTGTTAGTTAAATTCATGGCATTGCATGGCATCATTCATATATCGCATGATACTTTAATCTAGAAACTCACTAAACAACTTTGTTGTTTACCCGTTAGTTGATTATTCTTTTCAGGATCTGTTAAGGGCAAAGGCCCGGCTGGCCCAAACTGTTAGTCATTGATTGGAGCACGGATAGGAGCTCCATATTTTGTTGATGATTGGGGTGGGAGTAGCAGACTTCCATTTTGGACTTACGCGAATTAGTTAATGATTATTAATTCGTTTGTAATCAAATTGATGATTTAACATTATGACCCCAATTACATTACTCCGTGATTTCAGACACTCTGTTGTGTTATATGCAAAGTGTTTGGAATCACGTTGATGATTGTTAAAGTATTAAAAGTTTTAAATTGACCTTATTTCCGCAAGTACTCTGTATAAATTAATGTATAATGGTATCGAAATACTCGTATTAGTTGTATGGGTGTTTCAACCCAATCATGTTTTAGATTTTTTTTACAAAAAACCATAAATCATTTTGATTTTTCATACAAAATAATTGCAACTCATTTATTTTTGTGTTTTTAACAATGAAAAAAACTATGAATCATTTCAGTTTATAGTTTTGTCGAATGAAAAATATTGCAATCCATAAAAACCATACATAACCACTTGTACGAAACTATAAACTGAAATAATTCATAGTTTTTTTCGTTGTTAAAAACACAAAAATAAATGAGTTGCAATTATTTTGAACGAAAAATCAAAATGATTTATAGTTTTTTGTAAAAAAAAATCAAAAACATGATTGGGTCGTATTTTTCATTCGGGAAAGCTAAAGGTTGTATGGCTTGTAATCAATTTCGTTTGGAATTTACTAAAAAGCTGATCAATTTGTAATTTTTTTTTCCAAATGAAAACTACTACGAATGAAAAAGTATTGCGACCCATTCATTTTTTAGTTTTTCAATGAATGGAAAAACCATGACTCATTGTGGTTTATAGTTTTATGAATGAAAAATATTGAGACTCATTTTGATTTTTCGTTTTTTAAATAAAAAAAACTATGACCCATTTAGATTGGAAAAAAAACTAAAAAAATGGAACGATTTGTATTATTTTATTCGGAAAAACTAAAAAAATGATGGTTCATAGTTTTTTGTTGGAAAAAGTAAAAATTGAAATGATTCACAGTATTTTTCATTCATATTATATATAATTGTAAATAAATAATCGAATATTATTTATCAGTAACTATTCGGAATAAAAATTTGATTTATTTTGGTGTTTATGGAATATTAGAAAACTTAATAAAATAAAATTTATGTTTTTAATTTGATATGTTACTATTATTGATAAAAATCTGAAAAAATGTTATTATTTTTTATAAGTGAAAAGTTGGTGACCTGCTAAACAGGTTTACATGTCACCCATTACTATTATTGATAGAAAAACAAAAAGTAGTTACTATTAATATTAAAAATTAAATAATGTTACTATTAATGATAAAAATGTCAAAACTTATTACTATTTTTTGATAATTTGAACTATTTAAAAATACTTAATAATCAATTTATAACACAATAAGACATTACCTAATCATCATGGACGTATAAGCGATAAAAGTTGATCCAAAGTTGACACCAACACCAACATACAGATCTTAATTTTATTAAAACTTTATATAGAAAATAGCTTACGTGACGTTTGGTTCACGAAATGGAATTCGAATGAATTAGAATTTAAATTTTAGTTATTAATGTGATTGATGGTGAAGGTAGAATATGATTTTTAGTGTTGGTTAGAGATGTAGATAGTAATTTAATTAATGTATAGGTAGGAATTTAATTCATGCATTAGTTGGAAAGAAATTTAAATTCCTGTAAATAAGAAAAATTGATGGAAAATACATAAAATTTAACCTTTTACATGAGTTATTAAAAATTGTAAACAATCTAAATATAAATTCTAATTCTATCGAATTTCATCACAAAAACCAAACGCCACTTTAGTTTCTACTAGTTTCTATTTTAGTTACAAAATTTTAAATGAGCATTTAAAATAATATTTTTGTTTTATAATTTTAATATATCTTCCTAAACCATAGATGCGAATCAAAATATCTTTTATAACGTTTATCGACCACAATGAAATTTTTTAAAAATCACACACTTAATTGATATATATTAAAAGTTTATTATCTTAAAAAGACAAACTTATAAAGTTTTACATACTAATTAAGCATATTTTTTAATTATATTGTTTTATTTAATTGAAATAGTCATCAACTAAAGTCTAAAAGCAAACTACATGTAAATTTACATAATCAACTAAAGACATTCAATTTATCACACAAAAGACAAGTACAAAAAGTTAGCAGAAACTAAAAAAACCCAAATTTTAAGAGAGTGTTCGTAAAAGAAAGCTAAAAACTTATCAAATACATGTTAGCATGATTAAATTTACTCAATTTCAAGAAGTTGGTGTCTAGTATGTAAATGTTACATATATCTTTCTTACGGTGTCCGGTTCTAAAACGAACGGTTAAATGTTCATATCTGATCCATCATCTACACTTTCACATACACCCCATAAATTGAAATCTCAAAACAGAAATTGTAACCTCTTGAGATGTTATGGTTGGCCAATTGGCTAACGTTTTTGACTTTGCTATACCAATCACTAATAGCAGGATCAAAGATATCAAACATTCTTAAAAATAGAAACGTGATCATGCTTATCAGAAGAACCATTCAAAAAAAGGCATCGTTCATAAAGAATTCAAAAGAGTTAATTGCGTCAAAAGGTAACATATTGTCATTTTTTTCAGTTTAGATAACATAGTAATTTTTTTCTATTTAAGGTAACTAATTTCCAAATCAAGTCAACCACGGTAACCATATTGGATTGAAATGTAAAAATTACTGACATGACAGTTTTTTTGTCCAGTCATAATTTTTTTTTTTACAGAAATGACAGTTTTATTGTTATATGATGTGTACCATTTTGTACAATTTAAAAAGACTTTATGAAAATAACTTGCTATTTTGAGCAAATATGAAAATAATTAAGCAATATTAGAAATTTAAAAAACCTGATAACTGGATAAAGAAAATGTCATGTCAGTATTTTTAATTCGATAAAGTTATCTTGATTGACTTGATTTGAAAATTATGTTACCTTAAATGAAAGTTTTTTAATATGTTATCCAAATTGAAAAAACAATGGTAATAGATTACCTTTTTGACGTAATTAACCTCAATCAAATAGATAATATTGCATTTCAAACTTATCAAGAAAGCTTAAATGGGACAAATGAAAAATTCATTGTTACAATGTATTGAACCCTAAAAAGGATGAACTTGATGGGTATATTTAATAGATGTCCTTTATTGATCATTTGAAAAAGGTAAATGCAAATGCAAATGATGACCATTAGATTTGTTATAATTTCTAATTTGGTCTTCTATCCTTGAATATTTGAACTTTATAGAAAGTTCCATTGTAATACATCGCATCAAGTCAATTTATTATTTTCTAAACTAAGATAGTTATGATACGACATAATCAAGAATGAATATTATGTTGGATGAGTTTTTTTTTTGGAAAAAATATTAACAAAAACAACCAACATTGTGCATAAATATGCAAGGTGACACAAAGTTTTCTATTAATGATATTTAGAGTGTGTTTGGTTTTGCGTTATAAACATCATTATTAGCTTATTACGTTAGAATAACGCAAATAATCGGTTTAAAGTGTTTGGATTGTATACGTTAATAAGTGATTATTTGCGTTTAGAGTTAATCCTACCATATTTTTTCATAAGTTAAAAAATGTAGCTTATTTGCTTAATAAGTGATTATTTGGTCATTTTACAAATAAAAACGCAAATCCAAACACTTTAAAAATTGATTATTTGATAATTACGATAGCAAACAGCAGAAGCTAAACCAAACACTACATTTCCGACAGCACTTTTTGTTACAGCTATTATCTGATTATTAGTTTCCAAAATGACACAACACCTTTTCAAACGCAAATCCAAACACCCTCTTAGAGGTTGTTTGATTTTGCATTATATATGAGATTATTAGCTTATTACGTTACAATAACGCAAATAATTGGTTTAAAATGTTTGGATTGCATACCTTAATAAGTGATTATTTGCGTTTATAGTTATTTCTACCACACTTCATAAGTTAAAAAAATGTAGCTTATTTGCTTAATAAGTGATTATTTAGTCATTTTAAGTTGTACCATTTTTGTGATTAATGTCAGTTAAAACTTACTGGCCACTGTCGACAAGTTATCGTGACCACCAAATTTTGCCGAAAAAGTAATTCTAACAATAAGACATAGATTTGAACAAGGAAATCAACAAGAAATGTGAATTTGAACCTATAAATCAATAATACACCTTTAATAAAAAATAAATTACATCAACAAAAAAACAGATTTATTCGTATACGATTTTGTTCAAGAGAGGAGGTGGATAGTCATGGAGGTGGTCTGGAGTGGTTTAGGTTACCGGAGATGGGATTAATATGACTTTTAGTTTGAATTCATATTGTGTGTTCATCGATTTATATATCTTCTTCTTCATCTATATAAGTTTTGGATTTTTTTGTATGATTTAGTTACCAGAGATGGGATCTGTCAGACAAGTGAGTTCGTCAGAGAACGTTCATCGGAAAGGAAGTGTTGGTCAGCAGATTGCAACCGGTTCATTAGTTTGCAAGTCATTTTAAAATAAAAAAAACCTTATTTTGATTGGTGTTAGTTGGTTGGATGTTTTATATACAATGAAAAATGGTTGAAGGTTATTCTATCGTGCAGGCGAAATGCTTCCTCTTCCCTTGTTGGATTTCCTTGACCAGTAATAAAAGGGAATAATAAAAGGGAATGCAACGGAGCGAGTTTTGAGCTGAAAATTGGTCATCATGTCCATGCTTGAAATACCGCGAGGGTTTAACAGAGATACCCGTCAAATAGATGAGAAAACAAAACATGAGAGTTATTTACAAAAGCATAGTAGTTTAAAATTTTATTTACCAAAAACTTGTACTTCTAAGTTTATTTATTAAACGATGGTAGTTAGTTAAAGAATCATTTATTATTCTTTATCTCTCTTCTTTTTTTTCAACTTCAATAAACCTAAATTACATAATTGGTCCCTAAAATGATTTAACTTGATCACTTTTAAAAAATGACAATTTCATTATTTTTAGAGTAAATTACATAAATGGTCCATGTGGTTTATAGCAAATTACAGGTTTCGTCCCTAACTTTTAAAAATTACATTGATAGTCCATATTTTAAAACTTTGTCACGCTTTTAGTCCCTAAACAATTCAATTTTTTAAAAATACCAATTTTGCCCTTACAATAAATTTCACATATGGTACATAATTCATTAATTTAGTTTTTGATTTATAAATTACTATTTGTATTTTTATAATATCATTCTTTTTGATGGAAATATTTATTTCGTTTATCAATTTTTGTTTCATAATTTTTTTATCTATCTATCTATTTAATTAATTTATCCTTCTTATTTTCATATAGTAATTTTTAAATGTTATTCATATTGTTTTTGAAATTTTATACATGTAGAATATGTACGTTTATTTATAAATTTTAAAAATTTTCCCTTCTTATTTCATAAATATTTATTAGTATACATCATAAATTCTACATATGAAATGATATTATTATAAATATATTATTTTCAATAATCTTTAAAAAGCTTGTAATTTGTCAGCATTCAAATTTTTATGAGCATACCATATCATTTTTTTTCTAATGTTTCAATAGAATAAAATATATGATCATTAATAAATATAAATTCTGCTTTACTTTTTTTTTTTCTCTTTCTTTTTTATTTTTATTTCATAAACAGAAAAATATGAGAAACCTTTAAATTATTTATAAAAAATCTTTTTTAAATAAGAATTTAATATATATATTTAATGTCATAATATAATGTTTTGTTTTTTAATACTAAAATAGTGTTTTATTTTTTAATTTTAAAATAGTGTTTTTAAAAAAAATTATTTAAAATTATCAATAGATTTTTTGAAATGATTTAAAAGTTTCTTACATTTTGTTGTTTGCGAAATAAAAATAGAAAAAAACTAAAATAATGATCCATATTTAGTACTCCAATTGAACTAGTATTTAAAACTCTTCAAACATTAGAAAAAAATGATATGTTACACCCATAAAAAATTTTAAAAATGCTAAAAGGATTACAATTTTGTTAAGTTTATTAGGAATAATACAACTTTACTAAAACTATTTCATATGTGAAATACACAATATTCTACCAATAAAAATCTATAAATTAAGAATAAATAATTTTTATAATTTATAAATGAATGTATATATTTACATGTTTAGAATTTCAAAAACACCTTTAATATCATTTAAAAATTGATATATGAAGATAAGATAAATTAATTAAATATATAAATAGATTGAAAAATATTTTATAAAATAAAAATTAATAAAAAAATAAATAATTTTCTTCAAAACAAATAAATGTAGAAATAAATAAACATATATTTAAAATTAATAGTTGTGAAACTTATTAATACATAGGTAAAGTACTTATTAATTACACATTTATGAATATCGAAATAATTAAATATAAAGTAAAAACTTAATTAATTCATTAAGGACCATAAGTGAAATTAGTTTCTAAGGGCAAAAGTGGTATTTTTAAAAAATTAAGTTGCTTAGGGACTGAAAACGTAACAAAGTTTCAAAATATGGACTACCAATGTAATTTTTAAAAGTTAGGGACGAAACCTGTAATTTTCTATAAACCACATGGACCATTTATGTAATTTACTCTTATTTTTAATTCGTTTCACTTTTGATCACTTTGTTATTATTTATATATTTGATCTTATAAAAGTGGTCCTTAAAAGTATTTAAAGTATTTTAATAGTAATTATATTATATTGTTATATTTATATATTTTGTTGAACTAAAAATCATATATTTCGTGGAAACGTCAAAATTAGATATTTTGTTTATTTAGAATTAAATCTAAACGTATCAACTTCAAGAAATGATTAAATCAAACATTATATATTTCATTAAGAGATTTAAAATATGTTATAATATATATATATATATATATATATATATATATATATATATATATATATATATATATATATATATATATATATATATATATATAGGGGTGGGTTCAATGGAAAACCACTATGCACCTGGAAACTATGGAAACCTACGAATACCGTCCGATTTGGTGCATTTCATAAAAAACGCGGTGTCATGATCGTAAATAAGGTGATGCATCACGTGTGATTTTGATGCATCACGCGGGGAATTTGATGCATTTGTGGTGGTGCAGTGCGGTTTTCACAAGTTTTCAGGTGTATTGTGATTTTTCATTGAACCCCCCTCTATATATATACAACAATATAAGTCTAAATGTTAAATCTATAAAAAAAATTCTCTTTATCTTTTATAAATAAATTGAAAATTTCTTTCTATATTTATATAAATTTATTTTTAAAATCCTCTGTATTTTTATGAAAATCTAGGTGTTAACAATATCTATAAACTTAATGTATTTAGATTTAACCACATTTGAAATCGCAACGTATAATATAATGGGATATACATACACTCGGGTACAAACTTACATTATGTTAAATTGAAATAAAATTTAAGTTTATATTAACGAAATATATAACGTTTTGAATGTTTTAATTTATATTATTTTGTTAAGTTGCTACATTTTTTAATTTTTAATTTTAGCCAAAATATGTAACTTCATAAAAAATATAATCTTTAGTTGAACAAAATAATAATAATAATAATAATAATAATAATAATAATAATAATAATAATAATAATAATATTATTATTATTATTAAAATACTGAAATCATTTTAGGAAGTAATTATATATACACACGTGTGTGTGTGTGTTTATTTATATATTTACATAAATTACACCAAAGTGAAAATAATCAAATTGGTCAAAAATGAAATGAAATAAAAAAATTGACAATTATTAAGTTAAATCATCTGCGGATCAATCGTGTAATTTAGGTGTTTTGAAAGTATATAAGTAGAAAATAAAAATTAAAGATGGAAAGAGAAAATGAATAATAAATGATGAATTCTAAAAATAACATCAATTGATAAATAAATTTAATAGTATAAGTATTTAAGAAATAAAATTTAAAATCATCATCCTTTCGTAAATAACTCCAAAACACGATGGAATCGAAAAAATTGGTTGATAAAAAACTGTATATGAATAGCCCTTTACAAAATTACAACCAAACCCCTTGGATAACTGTACTAAAAAAGAAAAAAAAAATTAATAAAAAATAAATAGACAACACGTTGTAGAGCTTTTTGGTCGTGGGAAGTCTCATGCTAAAAAGCAAAGCAGCATAACTTTTTTTCCTCATCTCATCATAATTATTATTTCCATCCCCCTAATTTCCTTCCTTCCTTCTAAAAAGGGTTCAGATTCTCTGCTACGCTCATCTGTCAATAACTGGTACTTCTCTCTCTCTCTCTCAACAAAATTCAGTTTTCTCAAATTCTTCAATGCACTGAAATCTGAAAACGAATGATGAATTGATGATGATGATGATTACAAGGTTGAGTTTCTGGTTCCGATCTGAAGGAATTTCTCCAGGCTGATTGTTAATTTACTTGATCATGACCGTAATAAAGGTAATTGGTGATTTCAACAAGTTATTATTATTTTATTTTTGATTTTCCGGCAATGATGAGTTGTTGACACCGGATTCATGATTGTTTGTTGAAATTTGATGATATGTAATGACTTGATCAAATGAATCATCTAGTGATGATTTGATAACGAATCATCTAGTGATGATTTGATTGATCGTTGAACTAATCTGTATTTAAAGCAGTAATATTATGATTTTGATTGATCAACTGGTTTCATCAAGTTTTGTTGGGGAATAATATAGGATTTCTCATGAATTGAGGAATTGGAATTGTTTTGGCTAGTGATTGATGTGATCATTGAATTGTTATGTGTTTGATCAGTTTAGCTGATTATCTCCGCCTTCAGTCCGTTTTAATTGTTTTAACAAGTCGTCGTTGAGTTAAGCTGAGTTGGATTATGTACGGTAAATCGGTAATTACTGCTTTACTGCTCCCTCGGCCCTAAAAATCCTTTTTGTATTTGATTGGTGATATCGTGTAAAATTCTGTACGATAATGACAATCAGACGCCTAGAAAGGACATCTATATAGAGAACATAAGAGAGATATTATTCATCATCCACCAACCAAGAAAAGAAATCATTGCAATTTTTGGGACAAAAGAATATTATTTTTTCTTAAAAATGGTGAATCTTGAAGAAATAGTTTAAAAAAAAGAGCTAGATACCTGGTATAATTTGTTTTGGAGACTTTTGTTTTGGTTTGTTTGGAACAAGTGGTGTATGGTTCCGTTTTACTGGTTGCTGTAAAAAGATAAAAAGAAAAAAGAAAGTTTTTCTCTTTCTGATTTTGATTTGACATGGTATGTAATAATGAACTTAATCATGTTGAATCAGGAGTTGTCATTTCCTTAACCAATGACTGGATGTGGATTATCACATGTAACATGTATGGTCAGGGTGTGCTTAATTGTAATGCACTTCAGTTGCCCAATTTGTAAGCAAAGTAAGTCAGCACATGAACAATTTGGAGATGGTTTATATAATATACGTTAGACGTAGATATTTATATTTATGTTTATTTATATGTACATCGTCGATGTAAGTTTAATGAGTTGGGAGAACTCTGAAATTCTCATTTTTCAACTATTAGCATACCGAGCTGAATAAAGCCCGATTCTTGTGGCATAAATTTGTCAAGTAAATGAAGTTTAGCAGCTGTTTGTTCTTTTATTCCCCTGAAATCCGCATGATGCATATGTGATCATCTAGCTTATAAGATTGCAAGTTGGATGTCTACATGTTTCCCGACTTTTTATCTAGTCCATCTTTTTCCCCGTCCTGGCCTTAAGTTGTTACTTCTTTGCCAAGGTTATTTGGACTCCCAAGATGTTGAATTATCTTATTTTTGGCTTTACAGGGTGGTGAAACGAACATTTCTGCTTATCATGAGTAAGGAACAGGTGTGACATTAAGCACACTCAGTTTATTGGTGGTGTGACACTACCTGTATGGGAGGATTTTTTCACCTCGTAGATTTAAAGCAAGGAAGGATGGCCAGAAAGATTGGAACACAAAAGAGAAATGTTGGTGGTAAGCATTAGTAACATTAATAACTACACCTGCTGTTATTATTGCCAACAATGTTATTGTTGTTTTTATTACTATTATAGATCACCAAAGGAAAAGAAGGATATGTTGTTGCAAATTAACCACAGGCAACCAACCTTTTGATTGCCCATTTTAATGCAAAGACTTCACTCTTTGATATTTCTTAACTCATCACTTCTATATGCCTTAGGAAGAGATTAAATCGTACAAATAGTATTATCAAGAAACTAGGTAGGAACTAAAATATTTCGATCCTCTGCAGGCTTAGAGGCTCCACGCAACAGTTTAGAGCTTCCTGTAGGAACCTACCAGAGCTATTACGCCCCTCAAGATAATGGACCGGTAAGATCTTTATGTACATTCTTTTATACGTTAGTGAACTTGGTGTTTCTTTTGGTCTGGGTTGGCAAGTACTGTTATTTTCTGCTTGTACTAGAGACTTCGACTTTTTGTAAATCTCCTGTTGCACATTAACCGGGTGAAATTTGGTTAATCCTATGATACAAGGCAGCAGGCAGATCTTTGCACTTCTTAACTTTATACAAATAGTTTGTCACAAATCAAGCATTCTCCATATTGTTTATTCAATCAACTTTGCTGACTTTTGTACGCACATGTGATGCATGTCTGTGTATCCATATGTATACCCAAATCCATCTAATGTGTACATTTAAATTTATTTTGATGTGCAAACTCCATAAAATTTTCAGGATAAGTATCAAGAGACACATGATTGGTCTGGCACAGGCTGTAATCCAATTGAGGCTCCAATGAAGAAGTTAATAAATGATGAGATGTCTAAAAGGCCAAAGAGCAGAGTAAACTCCCCTAGCATTGTGGCTCGTCTAATGGGCGTGGATATGTTGCCATTAGATACAAAAACAGTATCACAACGGGCGGAGAAGAAAAATGAAAATCCAGTAAATGATTTACCTAAAGAAAAACTAACCAGAAGTGGCTCTGTCGGCTCTGCACTTTCCCCTTCAAAATCCTTTAGGCATTCAAGTTTGGATTCCTATCACCTAGATGAAGACAGTGATCCAGATGAAACGATGTCAAAGAAGCCCATGCCTCGAGAGCATCCTCAAGAGGAGGAACTCCAGAAGTTTAAAAAAGAATTTGAAGCATGGCAATCCGCAAGGTTTAAAGAATGTTCGAAAATTGTTCAACATGGCACCATTCCTGACCAGTGGATGGCTCAAGAGAACCTCAACAAGGAAAAACTAGCTTTATATGCAAATTCAGGAACAAAGGTCGAGAAATTCGAAGGCCTATCAAAGTGTCGCTCTTTGAAAGGTGGTTTGCATGAACGCAATAATTCAAATGAGTCTCTCTCAGCAGATGAAAAGCGATCATTTCCAATCAGAAGGAAAGCATTAAGCGAAGACTTTGAGTCTTGCCATTTAAGATCTGACCATGAAACCGGGGATTATTCGGCTCCAACAAAGATAGTGATCCTCAGGCCTGGCTATGACAATATTAGTAATCCTGAAGAGCCATGGGCCAGCTCCTCAGGTGCTTCTGAAGAGAGAAATAATATCGAAGATTTTCTTGAGGAAGTGAAAGAAAGGCTGAAATTCGAGCTGCAAGGAAAAAACTTTAAAAGAGGACTAGTTAGAGGTGGTGGAATTGAGACGCCTTACAGTGAGCGACTGTCGGATCCAAAACAAATAGCTCAACGTATAGCAAAGCAGGTAAGAGAAAGTGTTACGAAGGACCTTGGGACAAATTTGCTTCGATCTGAATCGACAAGATCTTACAGAAATGAATTTCAGTGCGTTGGAACAAGTTCTCCCGAGTTTATCAGCAGAGATACTAGAAGACTTCTATCAGAGAGGCTAAGGAATGTTTTAAAGAGAGAATCACAGGATGTTGAAAACAGAAAGTTACAATCTACGGATGTCTTAAATGCTGACGTGAAAGATGAAAACGAAATTCAAAGCAAATCTTTCAGATGTGGTCCTGATGATATGATTCTCCAAAGGGAGTTGTCTCCTATCAATCTCGTTAGATCTTTGTCCGCTCCAGTATCGGGAACTTCATTTGGAAAGCTTCTTCTCGAAGACCGGCATGTTATAACTGGTGCTCACATCCGGAGGAAGCATGAAGCTACCGAAAAATTAACAATGAAGGTGAAAAAACAAAGGAAAGAAAGGTTTAACTTAAGGGAAAGAATGTCCAGTTTCAAGTACAGTTTAACTCTCAGGGCAAGGCTGTTTGGCAGAAAGATACATTCAGCTGCTGAGTTACGTGACAATGACCGTAATTTCGTGAAAGACATCATGAATGGACCGACCGTTGCAATGCATTTTGCTGACCGACCCGTAAGGACACACACATCCACAAACTTACACAAACACTTGGTTTCTTCCAAAATTTCCAAGTTTAGCACCAGGACATAAAGTCTCATCTGTTTAATTGCTAACAAAATTATGCCTTTTCATTACAGGAAAACTCAACCGAGGTTCCACCTAGCCCAGCATCCGTCTGTAGCAGCATCCATGAGGACTTCTATAGGGCAGCATATTGTGCCAGCCCTACAACACCAGGTGGTCCTGCATCAGACGACAGCGATCTGCCGCAAGCTTTCAGAGACATTAGCTCTAACCTCAGCGGTATGTAGTATGTACATTGCAAAAGTTTCTTAATCCTCCATACCTTGTTTACACATACTACCTTATATCTTCCGTATGAAAATCTGAAAGAAAAAAAAATCTGCGCTTTTTTATCTACCAGAGCTAAGGAAGCAACTACATCAACTTGAGACGGGCCGATCAGATGAGACGGTAATTGAAGAGAAACAGTTGGAGTCTGACATGGTCGAGCTTGAAGATGAGGACGAAGCATACATACAAGACTTGCTAATTGCTTCCGGATTATACGATACTTCATTTGAAAAGTTATCCAGATGGGACACCTTTTCAAAACCGATAAGCATCAGGGTGTTTGAGCAAGTAGAGCGGTCGCACAGAAACAATAACTTAAATAACAAAGAATCATCCATAGAGGAACAAGCAGACCATAAAAAGGTAGATCACAAAGTACTATTTGATTTGCTAAACGAGGTACTTTCGACAGTAGTAGCCCCTCCTACATACGTATCCAAGTTCAGTAAAAAAGCTATCGGTACGCTTGTAAGATCACCATATGGCAGTACCTTATTGGATCAGGTGTGGGGCATGTTACGTTCGTATTTACATCCTCATGTTGACAAATCATTCTACTTCTTTGACACCATGGTGGGAAGAGATTTACAGTCCATGCCGTGGTCGGAATTGGTGAACGAGGACATTGACTCTCTAGCGAAAGAGCTCGAATGTCAGATAATACGAGATCTCATGGAAGAAACGGTGAAGGATTTGCGAAACGATTACAGAAGTCGAAAACTGTAAAAAAAAAAACAAAGGAAAAAAAAAGGTGTATATATGAGTGTGAATGAAGTAAAATAGGTTGAGGTTTGGTTAGTGTAGGCATGTTTTTGTGGTGTTTAGGAAAAGGTTTGTATTGCAAGGGGTGCTTTGGGTGTTGTCTTTTGTTAGCTAATTGCATGCCTTGTTAAAGTGTTACCATGTAAGGAAATTTTTTTTTGCATAAAACGGCTTGTGATAAGTAAAGTTGTATGAATTAAAGATGTTTGGTTAAGTTACTAAACATAAAACATGTTACCATAATATACCCCTATATTATGATTTATGAACTATATTTATACTCTATATTCTTCTACCAACCATTTTAAAAAATGAAAATGCCTAACATTTTTAATTAAAAATAGGATTTATTACGGAAAAAAAAAACCAACATATTTTCATATTTTTTGCGTTTTCGTCCCTCCATGTTATTTTTTTTCATAAAAGTCCTCAAGTTAATTTTTTTTATTTTTGGTTTAGTGAAATCTAGATATTAGAACCCGGTTTTCAGTTTTTAAAAACCCGGTTCATAAACTATAACGGGGTCTAGTGTCCAAATTTCACTAAACCAAAAATAAAAAAATAACTTGAGGTTTTTTATGGAAAAAAATAACATGAAGTGACGAAAACGCAAAAAACGTGAAAACATGATGGTTTTTTTCATAATAAACCCTTAAAAATATAAACCAAACCCTTATATCATATAATTATAAGTTCTTTCTTTTTAATTTACCTTTTTTATTTGAATTTTGTTTATTTTAAATATACATGTGTATATATATATATATATATATATATATATATATATATATATATATATATATATATATATATATAGGGCTCCTTTTTAGTTTTTGTTCAGAACACTAAAAATGATTGGACGGGTCCAACATTTTTAATTAAATGAAAACTTATATCAACCAAAAGAGAATGAAAGTGATGGGCCCTTATACCACATGGCAATTAGACATTACATGCTATTGAAATTATAACGATCATTTTTTTGGATTTGCAAAGTTTGACGGATTCATATTATTTATATAACTACTCTGTCTATTCTATTATAAGAGTTACTAGATGCCACATGGCACCTAGATAGAGCGCCATTTGGCTTCACCTGTGTTAGTATATGGTGTGTAAAGATGACATTACTACTGCATCATGGCTGATTTCATAAAACACTTGAGGGTCACACCGATGAGCACAACTGAGCAGATGCAATTAAACTATTGAATAAATAATATTGGATATTGTTTATGACACGAAATGATCATTGAGATTAAATTAATGGATGATTAATTATATCTCAAAGTACGGGGACTAAAAGTACAATTTGAGATATTGTAGTGATTTAATTGTCATTAGATGATAATTAAATAATAGTTATCTAGTCTTTTATTTATTATTAGATATTAAATGAAAGATGTATTTATTTGAATTGATATTATCATCTAATTATCGGATAACTAGATGGATAATTATAAACAAATAAATAGAGATAATTATAAATAATTATCTAGTCATTTATATATTATTAGATAATATATAAAAGATAAATATTATTTAATAGATATATAATTATAGAGATAATTATATAAGGTTTAAATAATAAAAATAATTATTAAGATATATATTATATTAATATATTAAAGTTTAAATTTAATATATATATAATATATATAGATACGGCTATATACATATACATGTGTTGTGTATATATATGAAAAAAACCTAATGGTTGTGTGTGGGGTTTTTTTTTATGGCGGCGCACACACACACTTGAAGGTGTGTGTGTGGGGTGCTCCATCTTGGCCGTACGAACCAAACACTCAATCGTGTTCGGTTTTCCCGTTCTTCGTGTGTTCGATTGCATACTTGGCGCCGCTCGACCGTGTCATCACCGGTGAATACCGAGAGCATCTCATTCGTGTATTCTTGTCATAGAATACAAAGGTACAAATTTTTATTGCTTTCTCGTTTACTTATCTTATGTTTTACTTGATGATCCGTGTACGGAATTCGTTAATTTTCAAAAGCTTCCGATGTGCGTTAATAAGATTGATGTTTATGGTTTTTTATGAAAAACCATACGAATTCCCAACAGTGGTATCAGAGCCATCTCAAGTAACATAATGATAGTATTATTCAAGTATTTATGTCCAACGTTTTTTTAAAGTTTCGATTTTTAATAATTAAAAGTGTTTAAACGATCGAAATCGATAATTAAAACGTTTAAGGTTTTGATTCGGCTTGGAGAAAATCGACCAAAGGTTTTGGAAACCTTACGGTGATTCTCGGCCAACCTTGGAGTTCCTCGGAGCTCGGGATTTTGAAACCTTAGTTCGTTTTATTTAGTTGATGTTTGATTGTTTAAAAGTGTTTAATTGATTAAAGTCGGAAAATTAAACGTATCAGTTCGCGAAATCAAACCTAGAGATTTCGGCCATGAGTTGAAACCCATGACCTCTCGGTTGTGATGTGGTAACCGAAGTGATGGATTATTTGTTCCGTCGTGTCGTTTAATTCACGGTTAAACTCGAACGATTAAATTAAATGCGTTAAAATCGAATTAATAAATCAAAAGTGTTTGGTTATTAATATTTAAACATTTGTGACAAAATATATGTAAATATGTTTTCGATTTTATAAAATTAAAGTGGAGACTTTATTAGTTTTTTTTTATAAAATTCACAAATCGTTTTAAATATTATTCGATTCGATAATTAAATGATTATTTGGAAAATGGAAATCGAAATAATCAAAGTGAGTTGATTAAAGGCTTCGATTAATTTCAGCCGTCAAAGGGTTTAATACCCTACTTGTTTTCGGTTCATATGGGTTATTGAACCCGAGTATGAGTCGGTTAACTAAGTTGGTTCGTTTTCGTTTTCCGGTAATTTGTCGTTTAAATTAAATCGGTTTTAATTAAAAGTTAAGTTTTAATGTTGAAATTAAAATTAATGTTAATTTTAATTTATAAACTAGAATTAATTTATGCATTTGATATTTAGTTCCATAAAATGCATTATTAAATTAAAGAGAGCTTAATTTAAGGATTCTGTTTTCAAATTGATGAAATCGTGACTTTGAGTCTCATGCTCGGTCATTGTTTAATGTTTTGAGATTTGATCTCGACATTAACGTTTTTGGTAGAAATCGATTAAAACCATTAAAAAAAAGGGTTTTTGGTATTATTTAAAGATGGTCAATTTTCTTTAAATATTTTAAAAGAAATATTTTATTGGTAAAATTGTTTATCTAGAAAATTGACATTTTAAATAAAATTTAGTTATTTATTTTGAAAAGTGTTTCAATTAAATAATAGTTAATTGATAATTATTTAAAGGAAGTTTAAATTATTTATCAATATCATTTGAAAATAAAACTATATTTATTAAAGGTTGTTTAATAAAAAGTTTCTTAAAATAGTAAGTTTAAGTTTTAAAGGTGTTTGAATTGTTAATTGAATATTTTAAGAAAAGTATAGTTATGAATCCAAAGATAATGCAAAGATGGAATTAAATTTGAAATTTTTCGGGAAAAAGTTTCTAATTACGGAAAGTGTTCCTAAATTTCGAGTTTACGAACCGTGTTTAATTTAAGAACGGTATTGGACATATTTACTTCAATTAATGGTGGATTAATTGGTTTCGGAATTATTTTCATGTCAAGATGAAAATGAATTCTGGATTATTTACAAGCTTTTCTGCTTTATTTATGTTTGTGACATAGCCGAGCCTTGAGACCCCTTGTTTGTGATGGTTGTTTATTTAATCGTAATGTTTGCTATTTTTGTTATTGGTCATTTTTGGGAAGGCCTGCGTGCCAATGAAATCCCGGTTTTATGATGTAATCTGTAATAGGTTAGAAAATAAGCAAATGTATTTAGATTAAAATTATGTAAAATAAATCTTGGCGAAGATGTCCATCAAGAAGGAGGTCATTCATCAAGGACGCTCGGTGATATTATCGGATGCTAAGGCTAGTGGGAGCTGAAAGAGTTCAACCTTCTTGCCTTGCGTGTTGATTTTGTCCCTTAGGTTTTGACCTAATTGGTTTGTCCGTATGGCTCTCGGAAACCAATTTAGTTTCGGCAAGGCTATGTCACCGTGTGGTTGTATGTTTTATTTCTTTATGCATTATTTTATCTGCATGGTTGTGGCGACAAAGTAGATAAATAAAAGAAATTAAAACTACGATCATTTTTTATGAAAAATTAAAATATTTAAAAGGAAGTTTAAATTGGAAACTTTAATTATTTTGTCAGGTGTTAGATATGACATTTTTATGAAATTAGTTTTTTAAATAAAGGAGATTTATTTTTAAAATGTCATATGATCAAAGAGTTAAAATTCTTAAAACTGGTACACTAACTGGATTGTTTACCAGAATAGTTGGTGTCTAGGACAGTCTTGCTCGAGCTGTGGAAGTTCCAAAAGGTTTAGAACCGAAAGGATCCTGCCCGCAGACTAACCTGACTGGACACTAGTTCTTGGTAAGAGACAGGTTATAAACCCAAATTAAAAATCTGACACAGCACACCGTCCATATAGTGGCACTCACGGTGACTGGTCTAAGTAGGTTCAGCCTTCGTTGGGTGCTTACGCCGCAAACTCGGAGAGCTGTGAGGTAAGCACTGTGGATCCTAAGTGAGACTTGGGTCAGTGACTTACAGTTGTTATATGGTGTGTGTCAGTGGTGGTTCCTCAGTAAGACTGTTGCCCAAGGTGTGGATGAGATTAAACATGATCAATTTAAGAAATTGAAAATCTCATAAGATCTAAGAGTTGCAAAGGGGTTGTAATTGGTAATAAGTTGCCTGCCTGAGTAGCTTATTCATGTAGGTTCAGCCTCCGTTGGGTGCATGAATAAGTAAAATGGTTCTTAGGATTAATAAATCATTTTCTAAATTTTGGGTTATTGATTTATTTATGGTTAATCAGATACTGATTTTTGAAAAATTGTTTAAGATGGTTGAAAAAGACAGAGGTAGAAGCGGTTTAATAATAACAATGACAATAACAGTAATAACAACAATGATAACGTCAAAATCCTTTCCTCCTATTGAAAATCCTCCCTAAAAGCGCAAAATTGCTACTTTGAGAACATTCAGGTAATGAAAAGCTCAAAATAAGCAATTCCTGATCTGGGAATAAGATCTGACTAATGTTCTGAGTACAGAGTGAAAGTCGTATGTTCTGGAAAGGGCACCAGGACCTGCTCCTGCAGAGACTGCTACAGTTGAGGAGAGAAATCTCCACAAGAAGCACTCTGAGGATTCGGTCAATGTTGCATGTCTAATGCTAGCGACCATAACGTCTGAGCTGCGGACTAGCCTTATGGACGTCTCAGCTTGACAGATGTATCGCCAGCTAAAGGATATGTTCCAGACTCAGGCTCGGACTGAGAAAGATATACGACAAGGGCTCTGAGCTCCTGCAGAATGGCAGAAGGAACAACTGTTAGATCCCGTGCGCTGAAGATGAAAGGTTATCTGGATCATCTTAGCAGACTTGGGTTACCCGTGACACAGGACATGACCACGAATCTAATTCTCAATTCCTTATTGAAGGAATTTTAGCAATTTGTAATTTGTTACAATATGCACGGAGAAGATGATCAGTTGGCTGCATCGGATGCTATAGACTGCTGAGGGAGTGATTGAGGAGAGAATATAGGGAAAGAGACGGAAAGGAAAGTAAGTTTCCAAGCCGGAGGTTAAAGCTAACAAGTAGCTAAAACCTAGAACCAGAGAAGTCAAATCCAAGGATGACATATTCTTTGAGTGCTAGGAAACTGGGCACTGGGAAAGGGAATTGTCCCAAGTACTTGGAAACAGTCAAGGTTGACCGCATTGAGACTTAGTGTATCTGAATTAGTCACTTCTATAGTTCTTGGATATGTGATACCCAATTGAACAAAGTTTTATGCATAATGTCTGCAATTACTAAAATGAAGTGAAAAGAGATGATAGATTCAGTGGGAGCATAGAGACATCTTAGAGAATACTCTGCTGGACACTATTTTCATGTCATCATTAGTTTATCATGGTGTAGTATACAATTGATTGAATTTCTTGCAAGTATTTTTGGGATAAATAAAGAATTTTTGGAGTTAAAAAAGGGTTACCATGTTGTTGTGTAAATTATTCAAGTGTTCAAATGCAGTTTCATTGAACTTGTTAATTCTTGAAAGCTTGTTCAAGAGATTATATGAGTTGGATAGTCACCTGTGATTATATAGACGGAACTAATAAAATGCAGAATTAAATGTAAAGGAGTTACATGGAGGTTAATTCACTTCACTTGTCAGAAATAATTAGACTTGAGAAGTCAGGATTGTTTAGACAAGAAGTAATCGCATTTTATAAAATTACATGTGAAATGTATACAACTTGTGTGGTGGTTAGTCAAGTAATAGCATTTGACTTGTTTAAACACTCGTCGGCAAACTTGACGGAACACTACAACTAAATGTTGCCGATAACCAGGTTCTGGTGGTTATGGATACATATCACAAATGTTGAACACAATATTATTAAATATATTTTGTTAAGATATAGATAAACCGCATACTGTCATATTCAAGACTAAACATCTAAAAGTATCACTAGTAGCAATTAATCTGAATTGCTAGAGCTCCTAAATTTTAATCCTGGTGTCTTTATGAGTGATTTACCAGTTCCTCTAAAGATAATGGATGTAAATTTGTATGGAGATTCAGGTTGGATCTGAATAATATTACAAGAAGTTGTAATAAAGAACTAGTGTAATTTTTCAAAGATAAACGGTAATGGAAGTTAAGTCAGTTAACTAGAGAACACTCCCACTAAGATCATGTCTGGAATTAATTTTTCGATAGATCGTGTTACCGTTACATTTGATAAAGGAACAGTAGCATTAAATTGATGGAAGTCATGTTGTGTTTATTGAGATAAAGGAGATCAACATGATATCTTTAATGTCGTTCTATTTTGCATGTTTTAGAAATCCAAGAATAAATTTGAAGTTATTCTAAAACTATTCCATAGCTGCTTGTTGTCGTGGGAACCACAACGAGAATTAAAAGGCTACTGTGGTTTTTGGTTGATATTCATGGGTGATGAATATAGCAAAGGTTGGACCAAATTCACAGGTATTTGTTGCGAACAAATATTGGATTGACCCACCGATTGAGACCACTTTGTGGATCATAGTCATGAGTCGTCTCAAAAAGGTAATCCTTAGTACTGAGATGTCTACGTACTTTAGTGCGGGTGCTGCTGTACATTTGGCCTAACCTAACGTCATCCGTAACTGGGTGATCATAACGGTTCGAGGCTGGTTGCAGTGGGAGTCGTGCTGGAGGCCTAGATAGTCAATATGGGATTTGCACATTCTTTTAACTAAAAAGAGATATTTCTGGGCCCCTCGGCAATCGATACTGACAGAAATGCATGGCCATGCTCGGACAGAACTGATGTGTTCTACTCTGTCTGTTACAGTTCAGTATGAGATCAGGGAGTCGAGAAACATAATAGTGTTTGTTACGGTTGATCTAATCCATGCCTAGCTTTCACATTGAAATATCGCGATGCATGGGATATAACCTAAGTTTCTTTTTGGAAGACTGTTTCAACAAGAATGCCCGAATGGGAGTCAGAGTTTTTATGACCTTGGTTGCCTAAAGTGTCTAGCCATGACCTCCTTTAGGCGCATGTTGCAGGACAGTATGTCGTCTTACACAAGTGGGAGTATGTTAGTATATGGTGTGTAAAGATGACATGACTACTGCATCATGGCTGATTTCATAAAACACTTGAGGGTCACACCGATGAGCACAACTGAGCAGATGCAATTAAACTATTGAATAAATAATATTGGATATTGTTTATGACACGAAATGATCATTGAGATTAAATTAATGGATGATTAATTATATCTCAAAGTACGGGGACTAAAAGTACAATTTGAGATATTGTAGTGATTTAATTGTCATTAGATGATAATTAAATAATAGTTATCTAGTCTTTTATTTATTATTAGATATTAAATGAAAGATGTATTTATTTGAATTGATATTATCATCTAATTATCGGATAACTAGATGGATAATTATAAACAAATAAATAGAGATAATTATAAATAATTATCTAGTCATTTATATATTATTAGATAATATATAAAAGATAAATATTATTTAATAGATATATAATTATAGAGATAATTATATAAGGTTTAAATAATAAAGATAATTATTAAGATATATATTATATTAATATATTAAAGTTTAAATTTAATATATATATATATATATATATATATATATATATATATATATATATATATATATATATATATATATATATAATATATATATAGATACGGCTATATACATATACATGTGTTGTGTATATATATGAAAAAAACCTAATGGTTGTGTGTGGGGTTTTTTTTGATGGCGGCGCGCACACACACTTGAAGGTGTGTGTGGGGGGTGCTCCATCTTGGCCGTACGAACCAAACACTCAATCGTGTTTGGTTTTCCCGTTCCCTCGTGTGTTCGATTGCATACTTGGCGCCGCTCGACCGTGTCATCACCGGTGGATACCGAGAGCATCTCATTCGTGTATTCTTGTCATAGAATACAAAGGTACAAATTTTTATTGCTTTCTCGTTTTACTTATCTTATGTTTTACTTGATGATCCGTGTACGGAATTCGTTAATTTTCAAAAGTTTCCGTTGTGCGTTAATAAGATTGATGTTTATGGTTTTTTATGAAAAACCATACGAATTCCCAACAACCTGAGATTGTCACGTGTACCCTACAATTTTGGCGTTTAATTTCTTTTTAAAATCTTGTTTTTTCCAATCTATAAATAATAATAACAGAGTATCTATACTCATTCTTGTGAAGCCACGTGTCATCACCATGAATCGACACGTGGTACTTATAGCTTTTAAAAATAATAAAAAAAATTTAAATTATATCTATCCAAATCTAATATAATCTACTTTGAAATTCAAATCAAATCAAATCAAACAAAATCTAATACTCTATTAACTTATTAATTATCATATGATATAATAAAAGTTTAAAAAAATATAAGAAAATAATTATTATTCATATATATTTAGACTTATATAAAATTAATAGGCAATAATAGATAATAATATAATTCTTATATACTTTTGTTTAAAAAAATAATATTTATACATTTATCTTTAAATTTATTATGTTTTATATATATTAAAAATATCCGCGTAATACGCGGGTAATAAACTAGTAGATATAATAATAGCATTTAAGTAAATTATTGTACATTTTAATAATCAACTTGTAGCTAGCAATTAGCGTCACGGGTGGACTAAACTCACGGATGTGTATGCATGATATTCGAAATATAAATAATGACATTTTATTTCGTAACTTGACATTGTTGTTTAGCTCAAAGTCTCAAACTTTATAACTGTTATGTTTAAGAGATGCACCTTTACCGGTTTTGATCAGAGCCGGATATGATTTTATCCGATCCGTTTCTTTACTAGGAAAAATTCGGGTTTTTTTATAATTCTGTTTTTTTAACAGTATAGTAAAAATAATAATTGTCAATTGATAAAGCCCAATTAAAAAGTTTAACGATACTGAGTCCGTTAGTTTAGCCATTAACCAATAAATTTATCAAGCCCACTAGTCAATACTACATTACCATTTCCCAGGCCCAAGGTAATTCACTAATTTGGCTGTATTCTTAATGCTTATGATCTTATCTAGTAACTGAGTGGATTAGTTTATGGGTTAATTACAAAAATACCAAAGTTGGAGTATACCAAAATATCCTCACACAAAAGTTTTTCAATTAAATATAAGGTTCAATCAACTTTTTTTATTTTCTCAATTAAGTTACTAATTTTTTTTTCAATAATTTAGGTCTCTAAACTAGGGATGTGTGGAATGACCGAAAAACCGAACCGAAACCAGAACCGGAACCGATTGGAACCGATTTATAGTATTCGGTTCGGTTATCGGTTCTTATAATCTTCAATATTCGGTTCTCGGTTATTCGGTTATTGGTTCTGCGGGTATCGGTTTTATCGGTTATAGAACCGATTATTTGAAAAGCTCATAATATGCAAATTAAGAAATGATTTAAAAGCCCACAATGTGAAAACCAAAAAAATCATTTGTGGGAACAATATTTTTAGGATGGTGAAACTACAAAATTTATATGAAAACATCATGATCGACACTTCTCTTATTATATTTTCATGTTTTTTTGTTTATATCGTGTTATAATAGATAGAATTATATACATTTTTTAATTTTCGGTTCTAATCGGTTCCGTACCCGAAATACCCGTACCATAACCGAACCGGAACCGGAACCGCATTATAATTATTGGTTCGGTTATCGGTTCTTACAATCTTTAATATTCGGTTTCGGTTAAATCGGTTCCGGTTCGGTTCGGTCCGGTTCCGGAACCGTTTACATCCCTACTCTAAACTATGTTTGTATTATTCATAAGTGTATATTTTTTTTACCGGCTATCGGATCAGTCGGTAAAACACAATTGATAAAACAAAAAATTTAGGGACTTAATCGCTAAAATATGGAAAGATGATGAGTTTTTTTCGACATTATTCATGTGAAAAAAACTAATGTTACTTGTTTGATAACCGGTCAAACAGATAAAATATATACTTTTCGTAAGCTCTCATAAGTTGCACACCAAACTAGCCCTAAACATGTGACACTCAGGTTTTCTCAATTATTAAGTATACATGTTTTGGGTTCTTGTTGGGTCCTATCTCTTAGTTTATAAGAATCAAGAGTTGAAATTTGATTTGATTTGACTAAAAACTCAAGTTTTGTATTAAAAAAAATTTGATTCACATGTTCATGGTTCTTTTTAACAAATGGAACTATTATTTTACTAGAAGCCTATTATAAATATAAAAAAATAAATTCTTAATATCTAAAAAACTTTTATTCTTTACCGTCAAACATGTTTTATATATGAAGATATAGATTATTTGTGTCAATATATTTGAGTCAACAATGATTATCATAAAGATATAAAATGTTAAAATGTTAACTTTTACATAATTTGATTGATATCCTTGTGTTATGATTTATTTGGATTTTTTTATCATGATAATTAATTTTGTATTAATATAATGTTATCTATCTCAAAATTACTATTATAATTTTTAAAAAAATGTATTATAAATACGGGATTACTGATGTATATTTTTCTAAAAAAACTACAACCCAAGTAATGTTTGTGAAACTACATAACCACACGCTTGCATTATCATAGATAAAGATTAACGATACAATTACATTAACCAAACTTACGTAGATATTAATCATAGGTTATTATATATTTATAACATAGTTAATTAAAGAAGGTATATATTACACGTGTGTGTGAAAAATAATATAAATACTATCGGGACGGGGCGGGGATTGGTCCCCCCATCCCCGATAAGATCCTCGAATTCTTCCCGAAAAGTTCGGGTTTCGGGTTTCCCCATCGGGTTCGGGGTTTTTTTGTCATCCCTAGGTAAAATGACCTCTTATGATTCTATTATGAGGTAAACAAACATGACCTTAGTTTGGTTTGGTGGTTAAGCGATGATGAAAGTGATCTTGTCAAATGCAGGTTCCAATTGGAACGTGTGGATTTCTAAGTTGTGTGTTTTCATCCGGAGACTTGCAAAAGAGTGCCTTCTAACTCGTAAATTTATTGCTGATAAGGGCTTTGAAATTCACTCCACATTTTGTCCTCAATTTGATGATGAGCCGGAGTCCTTGCATCATTGTTTTATAAGTTGTTCGTTTTCTATGGGCATTTGGAGATACATATTCGCATGGTGGGGCCTTTCTTTTTCGTTCAATAATTCAATCTCGGATCTTATTGTTCACCAAGGGGCAATATTCTCCTCTAATTTGAAACTGTTTCACAAGTTGTGGCGTGGTCTTCTTTTTATTTGATTTGGAAGGCAAGGAATGAGAAATCTTTTTTCTTTTGCTCGTTTCCAAAATCTTCTCTCTGGATTTGTTATTCAGCTTCTCGTCTTCTACTAGATTTAGCATCGTTGTCTTAGATATTTATGGTCGTGGGTTGCGTGGTGTTGTGACCCATTGAATGCGTTTGAGCATTCTCTTAATTTGTAAAGCCTTTGTTTGACTGGTTTGTTTGTGATGTATGTTCGCTTTAAGTTTCAAGGGGTAATGGTATTGGTTTGGTAGTGTCGGGTTGCTTTAGTTGTTTGTGTTGTTGTTGTGTTGGGTTGCTATTTTGTTGTTGTTGACTTCCGTCTTTGGTGGTTTTTCTTCTAGCAGAACTCTCTTCTTTTTGGGGCTTAATAACATATTGCTTTTTTTAAACGAGTATTAGGGACTGTTTGATTGCATCTTCCATTAACAGTTGTCTAGATTTAGTGAGCTGTCTGGATTAAGTAATGCTGACTAGTGAAATAAATGAATAGATTATTACTGTTTGATTGTTTCGTTGACTAAACAGTCTAAATGAAATAAAATGACAATTTTAACCTTCTGTCTGAATTAAAAATCTGTTTGTTTTTTTCAATCAAAATCAGGGTCTGAATGAAGATTTTAAAATAATAAAAATAAATAATTTAATAATATACATCAATGTATAACTCTCAACAATTTAAAAGCATATATAAATCAAAATTAAACATAAAAATCCAATAACGATTAAACATAAATGATTCATTGACAATTTAAAGATCCATTGATAATTTAAACATGAAAGCTCTATTGACAATTAAACATAAAACATCCATTGACAATTAAAAGATCCATTCTATACTAATCGGTTGGCAATTTCATCACGAAAATTAGCCATATATTGTGTACTTTGAGCACCCCATTGAGTTCCATCTACTTCGCCTTCTCCATTTTGTTTGCCTTCTTCATTGGTCTCGTCATTGGATTCCAAAAATAATTGATCATAAATATCACATTTTCTTATAAATTTATGTATTGCAAAGCAAGCAACCACAATGTTTCTTTGGACCGAAAAAGGAAAAGGAGTCATTTGCTTTAAAATTAAAAATCTTGCCTTCAGCACCCCATAAGCACGTTCGATGACATTTCTTAGTTGTGCATGTGCATGAGAATTTTTCTTCTTTTGTCAAAGGGCGTTGTCGTCTAAAATATGCTAACCAATACCTCGTATTACGATATGGAGCCAAAAATCCACGAGTGTTGGGATATGCGGCATCGCAAAGATAATATTGTCTGTCATTGATATACATATAATAAATTATTAGTATTAATAATATAAAAACTTTAAACAATAATTAAAAATGATACGTACTTGGTGGAGGAAATGGAAAGCCTGAAGTTGGATTAAACACAACCTCCATTAGCACTCTAGAATCATGAGTTATCCCTTCTCATCTGGCCCAAACAAAAGTGAATATCATATTAAAATCACAAATCCCTAGAACATTTTGGTAGCATCGACCTCCACCTCGTCCTCTATACGCTGTTTGTCGAGTAGCGGGCACAACTGCATGTACAAGAGTTCCATCTAATGCACCTATTGCTCCCTTCATTCCAAGAAAAAGAAAGTTATACCTTACACATTGTAAACAATTTTATAAATTATAGATATCAAACATACCGGAAAGATTTCCATCAATGCTCTTTGACGATTTGACATATTTGAGGTCACATCAATTGATGTATGACATATAACTTCTTTAGCGAATTCCATCATTCCACATAAAACTTCATGAAAACATTTATGAACAGTTTGTGAGGAATGTTGGAATCTTCGTTTAACCATCCTCATGCGTTCATTGTGTCCAAGAATTGTCAAGAACGTTGCCATTTTCTCCTCAACACTTGTAGATCTACTATCCTTCAACCAGTTTCTTTCTTTGAAGTGACCACATAACAATATATATGCATCACGAGAGAGTCGTATCAATTCTTGACATTGTGTATTTGAACCATGTAACAACTCTTGTGTAGACGAATTGTTATCCCTTAACCTTGTTATCCTTGTTAAAGAATTTCTTCGCCTCAAATACCAAATTAGAATAACTAAGAATAACATTTCCTATTTTTGATCCATTGTCACCTTGCAAAATATATAAATATAAACAACATTATTATACAAAAAATACCACCAATAGATATCGTTATAAACATATCCAAAATTTCATGAAAATTGTGATAAACATAAACATTGTCATATCAAAAAAATATCATGAACATTGTCATTAACATAAACATAGTTTCTTTGATCCAAAATATATCACCAAAAGAGTTGTTTAAAATATATCCTCTAAACATTGTCATATCCAAAATATACCCACCAAAAATATCATCAAAAAAGTTACCCAAAACATAGAAACCTAAAGTATCCATCTACATCATTCCTTTTGTTCGGCCAATCATCCTAACCGAATTTTCACGCCTTTCTGGCTTTAACTTCATCCACGCCTCTCTATAGGGACCTTTCTCATCACTTATGATTGCGAGTGCTACATCGTATAATGGATTATCTGATGCCCATCCTAGTGAATCAAGTAAACTTAAGCAATCATCAAACGAATAAGAGTTATCTTTTTCAGGTGCTTTATACTTTTCGGACATCATCTTCAACACATCTACAATTTCCGTCTCAATCATTGAATCCAAACTTTTACCCTTCCTTTTTTTTGAACGAGATAACCCACTTTGTGTCGGGACTTTTGGTGGTAACTCATTTTCTTCATCTTCATCTTCATCGACTAACGTTCCAACAACTGGGTTCACACTTGGCACTGGTGCCATTGAAGAGGGTCCCCAACTTTCATCACCTCTTGCAACAGCTTCATCAAACAATTTTGCACAAAGATCTGGGTATGGAAGTGTTGTGGTCCTCAACTTTTCAATGTATTTATTTGTCTGTGGTAAATAAACTTATAACCAAACAAATAATGAATAACATAAAGAAATATATAAAAATTAAAATTGAGAAAGTGACCTTTGATTCCAATTCTCATTCTTCTGGAGTTAAGTTAGAAATATTGGTTGAAGGATCATAAATATTTCCGGTTTTGTTTTTAAGTTTTAACCATGCTCCATATTTTCCTTTCAAGTAGTCAAGATGGTTTTTCATTTGCTTGCGATCAACAATAATACCATGAGCATTTTTTAAAACTTCCGCAATTTTCATCCAAGAAAGTGTCTTGAATCCCCCTTTATCTCGTCCGGTAGCCGTTACTTCTTGAATGCAAGCTTCTAAAAATGTTTTTACAACATTGTGATCCGTCCAACTAATCCTAGCACGTTTTTGTTGCAAATTATCCATTTCTTCCAAACCTATTACCCAATCAAATTATGCATTGTTTAGACTTCAACAAATCATATGATGGACATTTGGATTTCATGATGCAATAATACCATGAGCATTTTTTAGACTAAAATCTAAATGAATGTTTGGAAACAATGCATAACTTGGTTGGAAATCAATAATCAAAGCACTGTTTGAAAATACAGCCCAACATCATCCAATATCCATAAATTTATCTCATATCTCAACAAATAAAATTGATAAAAATTTCATAATTCAACAGGTCTTGGATAACATATTGATTTATAAAAAGTTAGAACAAATAAATTTGTAGTCATTTCTTCATCCAATTATACTCTTTTGTTTTCCTTTCACAAGCCCATATCAGGGCTGAGAAATTAGAACGAAACACAAGCAAATTAGGGGGTGAAATCATCAAGACAGTAAGAGATGATGGCATAAAGCATAAAAAAAAAAAAAGAAAAAAAGGAAAAAGAAAGCATACATGTGAATCATGAGCAGATTGAGAGATTAACAGAGAACTGAGCGGCCAGGTTGAGCAATCAACACGACAGAGCACCGATGAGGGAGCAAATCGTCGGCGGCAAGAAGAGCAATCAACACGACAGAGCACCGTAAGCAGTCGACGGCCTCAGTACCGATCAAAGCCGCAACAGTCTATGGCCGCAGCAAATCGTCGGCGGCAAGAAGAGCAATCAACACGACAGAGCACCGTAAGGAGTCGACGGCCGATCAAAGCTGCAACAGTCTATGGCCACAGCAAATCGTCGGCGGCAAGAAGAACACCGATGAGGGAGCAGTACCGATGATGGAGAGATGAACGAATGGTGTTATTTGTTATTGGAGCCCGATGAGAGTTGAATGGGAAACGTTTTGCTTGAAGCCCGTGAACCAAGAAGGAGTTATTTGTTATTGGAAAAGATAAAGAGGGGTATTATTGGAAAATAAATTGACTGAATGGGGAACACAAGGGTTTCTTGACTTATTAATGGGGCTGACCGAAATTAAAGTCTGATTTTTATAAGTCATTATCAAACAAAGCTTATTTCAAATGGGCTGACCGAATTTTTTAGATTAAGGCCAATAAATTGTTATCAAACAGCCCCTTACACTGGTTCAGGGCCGGGCGGCCGGCGCTGACGTACGAGGGGGGGGGGGGGGCACGGGGGACAGCGCAGGGCATCAAACCATCGAGAGACATAATTTTTCAGTCAAATAAATAATATAATAAGCTCTGTTTTCTGTTTAATATTCATATCTTCACTGTCAATGACAAAAATTATAATATTAGATGATGATTAACAATGAAATTAGAAGATGTAATAAGTGACGAAAAATATTAGTATCAAAATACACAATGTGTGCTACAAGAAAGAACGAGAAAATTTTTACTACTCAATTAAATAATTATAGTCCAAATTTCACATCAACAACATAAAATGTGATCAAACCCCCTTTAAAAAATAGTATATTGATTTTTTCAAAAAGTTTAAAAAGACATTATTATTCTATCTTGCTCTGGACATGAAAATACTCAGAACCAACTTCACATTAATTTATTTTGTGTCATGAACTTTTTTATAATTAGGAGCATTAATATTTATTTAATAGGGATAATTACGCAAAAAACCTCAAACTGGTCAGTTTTTGTGATTGAAACCCCAAACTATTTTTCGTTGCATTGAAAACCCCGAACTAACTAAAAATCAGTAAATCAAGGTTTTATCAATAGGTAACCAGTTAATCGGTTATTAATCCTACGTGGACCGGTAAATAACCTACGTGGAATAAATTTTAATTGTTGAAACCGATTGTCAAGTATTGCACATCATTTAAACCTTCGTTGATAATTTTTAATTGTAATTTTTAAACGGGATTACATCATCAACGGGGGTTTAGATGATGTGTAATATTTGGCAACCGGTTTTAACAATTAAAATTTATACTATGTAGGTTATTTATCGGTCCACGTAGGATTAATAACCGGTTTCAACTGGTTACCCATTGATAAAACCTTGATTTACTGATTTTTAGTTAGTTCGGGGTTTTCTATGCAACGAAAAATGATTTAAGGTTTTAATCACAAAAAAACCGACAAGTTTGAGGTTTTTTACGTAATTATCCCTTATTTATGTAATATTATCAGACAATAAAAGCTGTTACATGTGTGGAATATTAAAAAAAAAGTTGTGGGATAGATTCATTCATCCGAAGTTAGCGGCAACAATCACACTGACAACGTGGAAACATTCCTCCGGTACTTGCCGACCCAATTAACATTCTCTTAATTATTTATTATTAATAACTATTTTAATTTATATACTATTTTATATAATTTTATTAATACAGTATTATTTATATTTTTACAGGTTGATGATCCAATATTCATTATTATTTACAAATAAATACATGATTTTAATATATGTCAAATAAATACGTTATAAGCTAATGTTGGACGGACTATCAAAAACAATCTTTTTGTTGTTCCAGTTAAATTTATTTCTATAAATCATAAACAAATTTTTTTTTAATGTAATGGGTATTTGTTTGATTACTTTTTTTAATAAAATTAATAAGACAAAATATTAATAAAATCATTAAGAGGATGTTTGTAAGTAAAGTGGTGAAATCTTAATATGAAAAAATAATGATATGTCTACTCACATGATATTTTTTAGGGATAATTTAAAAAAACCCTAAAAAAACAATCCATTTTTCAAGTTTACCCAAAAAAAAAAAAAGTCAAGTTATCAAAATACCCGACATTTTTGTTACCATGTTTACGTGACTGCCAATATTTACGTTATTTACTTATTTGTATGTTATTTTTTTAATACATTTCGTTACAAAAGGTAAATTATCATGTAAAGTACTATTCTTTTACATTACCAAATCTCATTGTGCTCATTCCCAAGAATAGATTTTGGTTAGGTGAGCTTTTTTTGGGTAAAATTTGAGAAGTTGGTTTATATTTTGGTTACTTTTGTAATTTACCTTATTTTTTATTATTAAATATATTTTAGATAGGTAATTTGAATTTTTTTACAATAAAATCCACTGTGTAATTTTATAAATTTATAATTTTTATTTCCAAATAAAATAGTGTAACATTAACATGTATATTTGAGTCAATTACTTAAAAATTACAATATTCATTTTGATCAATATTGCTAGAGTTTAGGTTCAAGAATTCTCTTAGTGGCGTTTGGTTCGCGAATGGAATTAGAAGGAAATGTAATTCAAATTTAGCTTGTTTAGAATTTCTGCTAACAAAGTTGAAGAGTTAAAATTTATTTATTTGACATCAAATTCTTTTTTATAGGAATTTACCAATCTTTCCAACTCAAACATTAATTACATTCCAATGCATACGTGAATTAGATTCCAACATACATCTTTAAACAAATACTAAAAACTATCTTCTACTATCACCGTCATACATACTTACAAGTAAAGTTTAGAGTAAAGGACATTTTTGGTCCTTGTGGTTTGATGGTTTACCCGGATTCAGTCCCTTAACCATAATAAGGTCAAATTTCATCCCTATTTTGCTAATTTTGTGCCCTTTTAGTCCCTCGTCCGTTAAACTTAACGACACAACCGTTAAATTTGTAAGAATGACATTTTTACCCTTTTCATTGAGACGTTTTTAGTCCCTATGGTTTTATTATTTACCCATTTATAGTCCAACATTTATTTTAGAGTAAAAGACATTTTTGGTCCTTGTGGTTTGATGGTTTATCCGGATTCAGTCCTTTAACCATAATAAGGTCAAATTTCATCCCTATTTTAGCATTACACAGGTAATATGTGAATTTCACGCAAATTCAAACACTCTAAGTGCATGAAATCACGCACCACATATATGCAAAATTATGTAAGTGTGCGTTCACATCATTTTTTAGGAGCTAGAATATGTGAATGTATGTGAAATTTACATATAATCTTCATAATGTTAATTAAAACATGTTTAAGAAATGAAAAATTAAAAAAAAAAGTTTTTTAAAGGTGGTAGTTTCTGGTGCGCTGTATAAGTAGTGATACTTTCTCGAACCATATTCTATATCAACAATAATATTATAAAAATTAAAATTAATAAAGAAGATGAACTTTAAATAAATTAGTAAAGAAATATGTAATTTTAATTAAAATAAAAGTTAAATTTTAAATAAAATACGAAAATAGTAAATGTAAATAAAATAATAAAATATAAGTATATTTATAAATAAAATAAGTGTGTTTATAATAAATTAAGTATATCTATAAATAATATAATTATAAAGATAAAATAAAATAAAATAAATGTTGGACTATAAATGGGTAAATAATAAAACCATAGGGACTAAAAGCGTCTCAATGAAAAGGGTAAAAATGTCATTCTTACAAATTTAACGGTTGTGTCGTTAAGTTTAACGGACGAGGGACTAAAAGGGCACAAAATTAGCAAAATAGGGATGAAATTTGACCTTATTAAGGTTAAGGGACCGAATCCGGGTAAACCATCAAATCACAAGGACCAAAAATGTCCTTTACTCTAAAATTTAAATTCCAATTCATTTAAATTACATTCTGTGAACCAAACGCCATGTTAAATCATGAATCAACAAAGTATGTCATTATTAGAGGTGTATGGCTTTATTATACACCCTCTATATTCACATCATATGATTTTTTTCTTTAATATTTGTATGTACTAATTAGGTTTTAATATGAAAAAAATCAGCATGTTTTTATGTTTTTCTTTCAATTAGTCTCTCTGTGTTATTTTTCTCTAAGAAAGTAACCAAGTTATTGTTTTCAATCCGGTTTTCGGAAAAATTTTGTTTTTTCTTTCATAATCAACCCTGACTTTTTCTACAAAAAACCAACATGTTTTCACTATTTTTCTTCGAAAAGTCCACAAACTTAAAGATTTTTTTTGAAAAATAAAGGGAAAAAAAATCCAAAAATCACAAACAAATATATTACTTAAGGATTTTATTGGTAAAAAATAACACGGAAGGACTAAACCGTAAAAATGTGAAAAACATGTTGGTTTTTTTCATATTAAACCCTACTGATTAATATATAATTATATGTTATATTATTTCTATGTTGATAAGTGACATGACTATTTCATAAATGGAAGTTTAAATAACACCCAACTACCATAGATGAATGGTAGATTAGTTGGGCCACCAAGAGATGAACACATTTTATGATTGAGATATTTGTGATCAATAATTCTACTTAAAAGCTAGCATGCTTGATAAGATGATCAATTAGAAGTACAATACTAAAGAGGAGTTTGAATGCATATACCAAAATGATGAAACCCAATTGGTTATAAGATAATTTAAATACAAAAACATCATAAATATTTTGATGAATTAAGAAACTAATGTATACTTATACTAGTTTATTACCCGCGTATTACGCGGATATTTTTAATATATATAAAATATAATAAATAAAAAGATAAAGATATAAATATTATTTTTTAAACAAAAGTACATAAGATGATATTATTATTTATTATGACCTATTAATTTTGTATATTTCTAAATATATATGAAGAGTAATTATTTCTTTATATATATTTTAATCTTTTATTATATTATCTTATAATTAATAAGTTAGTAGATTATTTGATTTGATTTGATTTGAATTTAAGAGTGGATTATATTAGATTTGGATAGATATAATTAATAAGTTAGTAGAGTATTAGATTTTGTTTGATTTGATTCGAATTTAAAAGTGGATTATATTAGATTTGGATAGATTTGATTTAAATTTCATTATTATTTTTAAAATCTATAAATGCCACGCGTCGACTCATGGTGACGACACGTGGCTTCACCAGAAATGAGTATAGTTACTCTTTTAATAGTATAGATAGATGTGTTTGAATGTCCTAATCCTAAAAACGTGATGGAATACTGGTTTTTTTTTTACAACTACAATTATGATGGTCAAAACATTCTCAAACTACAGTTATAATTAAAGTTTATTCCGAAAAAAAGTAACCAATTCAGTGATTAGTGGTCAACAGTCAACATACATAAATCGTTGTATCATTGATGGTCCGCTGGTTATTAATAATGTTGTTGCATGGGTAAAAAGATTGAAAAAGAAAGCAATTCTCTTGAAGGTTGATTTTGACTAAGCATTTGACTCCCTGAATTGGAACTTTCTTGACTTGATAATAGGTCAAATGAACTTTGGGACCAAATGGAGATCACAAGTTGCTTATCTTCTTCACTGGTTTTGGTGCAAAGGGGAGTTCGTCAAGGAGATCTGCTTGCCCCTTTTTTATTTGTTATTGTAGCGAAGGGCCTTAATTAGTGTAGCATTGAAAGAAGCTATGTATGCAAGATTTTTCATGGGTCATCATTGACTCAGCGCTCCGGTTTAGTCTCATCTAAAATACGCGAATGACGCCATATATTTTGATTGGTAAATGGTCGGTCACTAATTAATGTCAATAATCTCTCAAGAATTCTATATTGCTTCTATTTAGCATCTGGCTGGCTTAAGGTGAATTTGATAACTAATAACTTGATTAGAATCGATGTTTTAAATTTGGAGGTTTAGCAATTGGTTCATACTACTATATATGTAATTATGTTTCTCTGCCTTTTAGATATCTTAGGGTTCCAACAAAGGATTACAACTGAATAGAAAAGATATCATCATGCAGATTTGTAGAAAATTGGTGAGCTATCTATTGATAATTAATGCAAAGGTCCTAATCATTTGGGGGTAACTTCTTGGGAGGGTAATTATATTGCTTGGATTCTTGGAAGGTTTCTTAACCTCAGCGTTTACACTTGGACTATATGGAACATCAAAAATTTTATCGTGTTTCCCTCGAGCTTCATGAAACCTTCTAATCTGTTTACCTCGATTCAAGATATATCATTAATCTGAATAAACTTTAATTAGAGACAAACTTAGAAGGAAACATAATTGGTGTAATTGGCTTTGTGATCCTATGTCGGAGTCTTCCTTATAACTTGAAACTTGATGTTTTTCGTGGTTACTTGGTTGATGTAATATGTGGTTGTTTGTTTGTTTTTGTCTATAGCCGAGACTTTGTTAATAGAATCTGTTGTCATTTGCAAAAAAAAAAAGAAAGTGGTTACTAAGGAATGCAATTCAAATCGTTACATGATATGAATGTTTATAGAATGAGACGATAAAAACTATTCATTATCAATTTCAATTTTCAATTTATAGTTTTCAGGGAAAAAGAAAAACAAAAATTTCTATAAAAAGTGAAAACTTGTTTATATGATGAAGTTTTTGTTTTAGGAAAAATAAGACGAGTGATTATAAAAATAAGAAAAAATGGTTAGATGATAGAAAAGTAAGAAAAAGAATATTATAAAGAAATATAGAGTAGATAATAGAAAATTAAAAGAGAGAATATGAAAAATGATGTTTTAAAAAGTGAAATAAATATGTGGGTAACTTATTAAGTATCAGGGGCGGACCCATGTATAATTGAGGGGTGGCACGTGCCACCGGTCCTTCCGCCAATAACTTTGTTACGTAATGTAATTTTTTACGATTTTTGTTTGTGCAACCGGTGTTTTTTTAACGTGCAACCTTGCTTTTTAAATATTAAAACGTAATTAGAATAATTTAATCAAAAAATTTTATAATCTTCACTCAAATAAATAAATTTGTAGTATGATTATTTATAATTTAATCTAACAAATAAAAGAACAATGAATTAATAATGTAACGCCGAAAATTAAATACCAAATAAGCCATTATTTTGGTTCATTTCATCAAACTCAACACCATTAATCTTATTCAATCCCAAAATTTATGTAATTTCAATTAATATTATCGGTTGTTAACCTGATCCGATCAATCTAATTAATAAATTTGTAAAATCGAAAACACGACTCAAATTTGTGCCACCGGCGACTGAAAATCCTGGGTCCGCCACTATTAAGTATTAACCCCACTCATATTATGTAACTATTTATGTTGGTTACAAAAATATGGTTGTTTATATTTTAAGTTACATAGAAAAACAGTTTATTTAAATTCAAAATGTTATATATTTTATCTTAATTAGTTACACTGATTTAATTATCTTAATTAGTTACACTGATTTTATCTAACTTCTTTGGTAGTTAGAATATATCGTTGTATACAACAGTCGTTATTTGCTTAATTTGTAAGTTAACGTTGTAAAATAATGTTTTTATATCATTATGTTATCTCCATATTAAAAGTCTTTTTCAGCTACATCTTCAATCTTTTATCAGCTTGTAAGTTTTCTTTCGTGACCGTTGACTTTTCTGCCGTTTAATTATCTGCATTTCTTGGTCATTGCAAAAATAAACATAAGGTTTTGGTTTTAATTATACGAGTATATATATAGTTAAAATTCAACTTAAATTTTTTGTACCTCATCGTCTATATCTTCTTGAACACAATTTGTATTTTGTAACTTTGTTGTTATCCATTGCGTTGTCACCATTCTAGGAAATAAAAGTAACATCAGAATTCATTCATTGAAAAAAAAAAACGAAGACACGATGTTTGTTTTGAGTACGAATTATTATACCTCAACCTTGTTGTTGTCTGAACTTATGACGACTATTGTCTCCGAGTTGATTGACTTATTGGCCTTCTGTAACAACGTAAATGACTTGTAGCGTTATTCATTTTACTATTGTTAGGGAAAATTAATTCATTTGTACCTATTTTCAGACTTTTTTTCATCTTCCAGTCTTTGCTCTAGCCTTTCTACAAATCGTAGCACCTCCTGCTACAATTCGATGTCAACCTGTAAACGATAATTGTTAATCCTGTGCATTGAAACTTATACGAGAAAGTACTAATAATTTTAAAAAATCAGATTTTTATAGGAAGTATAATTCATAGCATACGAAACCTTTAAATCATGAATGATTGGCCGGTTTGTATTCTTACGGGTGACCATGTGCTATTGTTATTTTCATAACTATTTTCCAGAACAACAGATGTGTTGTTTCTCGCTGGTGATTCAACCTTCATCTTTTTTTATACTTGCTGCATAAATTAATTGGTTGTAAAATGTTATTTCTTGAAATGTATCAACATACTGCTTGAAGTAAAAAGTATCTGTAAGACATTACAAGAAGGTTGTATACCATTACGTTCTCGTCTTCATCTTCTTCGATTCTGATGTTGCGCATGACCTGATGCAACAAACTGTATGAAACACTAAGTTGTTAAAGTAGTACGTACAAGTATTAGCAAACCAAACTTTTGTAATACTACCTTTTCATCCATAGCTTGTTTCCCGATTTCTGGGAGTAAATATGAATGACATTTATATATGTGTTTAAACGAATCCAAAACCGATTGTAATTACATTTATAGTTTCTCGCAAACATATAAAGGTTGGATGTGTTAAATGAAATGCAAAGGTTAGGAACTTGTTAGCTGAAAAATAGGAGAACATGAAGGTAATTTGGTTGGTATCAAGTTTAACCACCGGTCCATGATTACAAGATGTTGGTAAATGGCGGGTTGCTTATGCATAGGAAGGTAATAAATACTTAATGCATAGAAAGAAGTACATCAATTAACACGACTGTGAATTAATTTCAACAAAACGGACGGTTGTGATCACCGAAAAGGGAGAACACTCTCTCTCCTTCCTGGTTAATATATAAGGGGAATTCAAAATTGGTAAGAAAAGTTAAGCAGAGGGCAGTTTGGTATTTTAACTAACCTCC
Organism: Centrapalus pauciflorus; assembly: GCA_020465985.1. Classification (NCBI taxonomy): domain Eukaryota; kingdom Viridiplantae; phylum Streptophyta; class Magnoliopsida; order Asterales; family Asteraceae; genus Centrapalus; species Centrapalus pauciflorus. Next base: position 694,779 of record JAANYP010002741.1, read on the forward strand.
CTGTATTATATGTTCCTTGCCTGAGATGGGTTTGTCATTAGGGAAGGCAACACGGTGAGTTCAAAGCGGGGGTTGGCCATCCCGTCTTCGTTTAAAAAACCCACAGGGCCTTAACGGGCGAGGATTGGAGAAACCTATTTTATAACATATGCTTAATTAAAGGTTAAGTTTTCTTTCGAGATCATTGTTAAATCTAAACGAGTAAAATTTGTAGTGATTCAAACCATAAATGAGTTCAAAAATGAATAAAAATATAAACAAAACAATTATAAACTTGACTAACAATTATATATATGTGTTCAAAAAAATAATAATACTTAGGGTAAATTACAATTTTCGTCCCTGTGCTTATATAGAAATTATGGTTACCGTCCTTTTAAAGATAAAATTACAATTACAGTACTTATAGTTGGCGTTTTGTTATGGTTTTGGTCCCTTTATCCAAAAATTTTTAAAAAATGACAATTTTGCCCTTTCACTTTATTTCAATTTTGGTCCCTCAACAAAATGTTCTTTTATATTTCATTTCCTTAATGATTTATTACTCTTTTTATTATTTATTTAATATATTTTATTTATTATTAGTATTAAAATTTAAATGAAGCAATAAATTATTTAACACATTTTATTTTCATTATTTATTTGACAATAGTATTACTAGTATTATTATTATTTTATTATAGTTTAAGTATTTACATTAATAAGTAGTAATAATTGAAAATAAATTGTATGTGATTAAATTTAATATATTGAACTGTTGTTAATTATTGTTAATAATATTGTTAATATTGTTCTTACATATAAAATTTAAACGTATATTGAACTATTTATATATTTAGTTTTTAAAAGGTAAGTTTTTAACTATTTATCATATAACTTATTTATCTTTTGTCTCTATATTATATTACTTTATATAAATACCTATCAATTTGGTCATAGTTTTGTCTAAATTTATACATATATGTATTAATTTATACATTTAAATTTAAATTTAATTTTTTCTATTTTTATAAACATTACATGTTCAATGTAATTTTAATTTAACAAAATATATTATTTAACGTGTAAATCCATTCTAATTTATTATTTCATAAAGTTAATATTCATATAAATTACAAATGTTTAATGTATTAATCCATTATGCATAACAAAACTACAGACAAATTTATTTTTTGTGTTTATAAAATCTTGAAAAAACATAAAAATAATAGTGAATTAATTATATGAATATTAACTTTATGAAATAATAAATTAGAATGGATTTACACGTTAAATAATATATTTTGTTAAATTAAAATTACATTGAACATGTAATGTTTATAAAAATAGAAAAAAATTAAATTTAAATTTAAATGTATAAATTAATACATATATGTATAAATTTGGACAAAACTATGACCAAATTGATAGGTATTTATATAAAGTAATATAATATAGAGACAAAAGATAAATAAGTTATATGATAAATAGTTAAAAACTTACCTTTTAAAAACTAAATATATAAATAGTTCAATATACGTATAAATTTTATATGTAAGAACAATGTTAACAATATTATTAACAATAATTAACAACAGTTCAATATATTAAATTTAATCACATACAATTTATTTTCAATTATTACTACTTATTAATGTAAATACTTAAACTATAATAAAATAATAATAATACTAGTAATACTATTGTCAAATAAATAATGAAAATAAAATGTGTTAAATAATTTATTGCTTCATTTAAATTTTAATACTAATAATAAATAAAATATATTAAATAAATAATAAAAAGAGTAATAAATCATTAAGGAAAGGAAATATAAAAGAACATTTTGTTGAGGGACCAAAATTGAAATAATGTGAAAGGGCAAAATTGTCATTTTTTAAAAATTTTTGGATAAAGGGACCAAAAACATAACAAAACGCCAACTAAGTACTGTAATTGTAATTTTATCTTTAAAAGGACGGTAACCATAATTTCTATATAAGCACAGGGACGAAAATTGTAATTTCTATATAAGCACATGGACGAAAATATAATAAAAACATACATATATAATCTAAGAATATGGTTCGTGTGAGTACCTAAAAAATGCAGAGTACCGTGTGTACCTGTGAACACACGGGTTTCAGATGTGAACTTGCTTCGAAAAAAAGTTTTTTTTTGAAAATTTTTTAATATTCATTTAGATACAAATAATATAAGGCTATTCGTAAAAAATTATATACATTTACACTTTCTATCATCTTAAAAGTCATGTGAACGTGAAAAAATTCATGTGAACATGCTTAGTTGTGAACACACGTTCACAACAGTGCAGTTCATGTGAATAGACACGTTTCACATAGTTCTAGTGTGTGTTTATGTGTGATTTTTTGCAAGTAGTATTGCATTATTAATTTAAACATGATTATGAAAAAAATTTCCAAAAAAAATGATTTTAAGCGAGGTACCTCCGGTACTCCGCAAAACTAGTGGTACTCATTTGAACCCAAATCTATAATCTAAAATATAAATAAATACATATTATTATGTAAAAAGTAATAGGTGTTTAATCGGTGTTTTAATCAGCTGATTAATTGGTTATCGGATTGAGTATCATAAATCTCATCGCCGTTTAAAATAATCGGGTTCGAGGAAAACCCGTCCATTTTAATCGGTTTTCTCCATCGGGTTCGGTTATTTTTTGTCATCCCTATTTGTCATTGTATTGTATTAACACATATATAAATTACTAAATAAATATTTTACGTTATAAATTACAAAATAGGTTGGAGGATACGTAATGGAGGCCCTCCCATAATGGAGGCACCGAGGCACTGTGCAATTGGGTTGTTTACACCGGCTCATCAATGGACCTCACAGATTAAATCAGATAACTGATAATTTTAGAAAAGTGTCATGCTAGGTTGTACAATCAAATGAAACGTTAAAAAGTTTTGTTGGTTGAATGAAAAAAACTGTCATTTTAACACAGTTTACTTGATTGATATGTTTGTATTAGTATGGTTTCTCTAATTGAAAAAAATTTAATATGTTACCTAAAATATTTTTTTTTTCATGATTAATTCTATAAATTAGTGTGATATTTTTATTTAATTGGAATAAACATCAGCAATATATTGAAGTGACTAATAAATCTTAAAGATTAAATCAGAATTTTTGAATAAAAAATATTCTACTTTTTAAGAAAAATAGAAGATACAGACAGATCCGCGTAGAAGAATAATAGCAAAATGTTTAGAGGCCCACCCCCAAATTTCCATACGAAATCCCTCACCCTTTCGCCATTTTTGTAGTCCCAAGCGCTCTCTCTCTCTCTCTCTCTCTCTCTGCAACACACATTCGCTTAAATCGGAGAGTGTTCCGGCGACACAGCCATTTGGATGTTCTTTCTTCCGGACAAGATCTGTACGTCAACATTATATTTTTAAACAATCTATATCATACATAATCTTCAGGTAATTTAATCGATCGCTCTCACTATCCTATTCCTAGATATCTTGCAAAAATTTCTCCCTCTACAAATTAATCGCATTTGAATATGATGATTTTGTGCGTTTGTATGTGACTGACTACTTGTTTAATCGGTAATAAATTAAAATATTGATTGATATCCACCCGTTAGCAGGTCGTTGACAGGTGATTGTATAAAAATATGCGTAGGCACGAGTGACGGTTGATATGTATCCGGGTCTACCCTCGGGTGTTATCCCTGTTTATTTGTAATTAACCTTATTTTGTTAAAGGGTACGTTACTTTATTGAAATTACTCAAATGATTAATCTAGTTATTTTTTATCTCATTGATACATGTACTTAAATATTATTGTTGAAATGGTACTTTAGAACCGGTAATGATCTTATACTTGTGCTTTTAGAAATATGAAAATGATCTATATGTTTATGTGAATTTTCTAAATTATTTATATAAATCAAAATCCATGTTGTACTCCAAATAACTTGTCGATATGATACGTGTAACCAGTAAATATGTTAATATGGTAAATTCACGTAAGCATCATGTCATTAAAAACCTGCTACGTTGTCATTTGAATAAGCAAAAACCGTCATATCAAACATAGTTACTGGTTACACGTACCATATCGACAATTTATTTTGGAGTACAACTACCATCCGGTCAAAAAAAAGTTAATTAGTCATTTAGGTAAATTGAGAAAAGTATGTTGCATTTGTATGACTTTAACGCTATGTTAAACATTGTATATTATGAAAATACATAAAAGATAAAAAAAAAAAAAAAAGAACAGTTGATTAGGCTAACATACGCACATGCCATAAATCACGGCAAAGTCCAAGTCCATTATGTCTTTGTCTTTATTGTCCGCCATTTTCTTTTTCTTCACTTTTCCTCCATTTTCAACTTCTACTCCACTGCTGCTGCTGACTCTCTCTCTCTCTCTCTCTCTCTCTCTCTCTCTGATCACTTGTCAATTTACACTTTTAGTGAGAGAAAATCGAAATTGGGTAGTGGTGAAATCTGCGAATCGAGAGAATTGGGCGAAAAAAAAAAAAGAAACTGGAATTATGGAGCAAGATGAAGGAACCAATAATAATGGTGGGATGTTTGTGAAAGTAATGACTGATGAACAAATGGAAGTTCTTCGGAAACAAATCGCCATTTATGCTACCATTTGCGAACAACTTGTTGATTTGCACAAATCGCTTACTTCTCATCACGATCTCGCAGGTTTTTCTCTCTGCTTTCTGTGTGTGAAAAAAGTGTGAATGTGTGAGCTGTATTTCCCACTTATTTTGATTATTTTACTTAATAATTGTTGTCAATAATTTTGATCTTATCTAATTGTCTTGCTGTGGTTGTATGATAATTAGTATCAAGTTTATAATTTTATAACTTGTGCTTTGATTTTGGTGGAAATGTTATGGGCGTTTGTTTGTTTGATTATAATAATTTATGAACTAGGGTATTTCATATTTCAATTGTCCATAACTTTTGGCTCCAATCCCTAACTGTGGTAGATTTGATGAAAATATAATGGGCTTTTGTAGTTTACTTTGATTCTTAAAATTTTTTCAATAATGGCATATTGATTTCCTTTTTATAGTGCTTTGATCATATAGATTATACATATAATGAAAAGTTGTATCTAAGAACTTTCGTATGAGATCGAAAGTTCAAGAAATTTTGCTCGGGAACAAAACCGTTATCAGTTTATATATTTCATCATCGTGAAAAGAATTGCTTTCGTTATAAATCTTTGGAGAGCATTCTTTTAATTTGAAGATGGAGTTGAGGTAACCGTAGTTACCAGGTCATTTGATGGATTTAGAGCAGGAATTTCGATGATTTTTATCTATGAAGTCTTGTAAAAGCTAGAATCTTCTTAGTTAGATGATGATTGCCCTTGATATAATTTCTTCAAAATGTGATAATTTAAATGATAAAGTTATGGCTGATGCATAATTCATTTCCCTGCGTTATGAAGGTTGTTATGTAGTTTATCGTATTGTCTCCTTTGAGATCTATAAAAGATAAGAAAGATAAGTAAATTGCCGTTTATGGTACACATGTCGAAAGAGTTGTTGGCTTGTTATTGTTAAAGTAAGCAATCCATAAGCTTCCTTTGTTTTTTTGTTTTGTTGCGGAAAATGATTGAAACAAGCATATTTTATGACCCAAAAAGTGTTAAAAAGGTATTAGAATATCAGTAATATCTAATAACACATGAAACTTTTTGCATCAAAAACTCAATTACTATTAAAATAGTTCCCAGCATTACCATTTTATCATTTTTTCAGTGGTACATTTTCAAGTGATGCTTCTGCTGGAAAATCTCGAAAGTATTATGTAACAGCCTTATTTTCATTCCAACCAATAAAAGTAAGTACATCAATATATATGTTCTTGAAAGGGTTAAATACGCAAAAAGATAATCTATTATCATTGTTTTTTCAATTTGGGTAACATATTAAATTTTTTTCTATTTGAGGTAACATACTTTCCAAATCAAGTCAATTAAAGTAACCGCATAGTATTGAAAGGTAAAATTTACTGATATTACAGTTTCTGTATCCAGGCATCAGTGTTTTAATTTCTAATATTGCTTAATTATTTTTAAATTTGCTCAAAATAGCAAAGATTATCAAAAAAATACTTTTAAATTGCACAAAATAGTGCACGTCATATAACATTTAAACTGTAATTTCTGTAAAAAAAATATGCTGACTGGACAAAGAAATCATCACGTCAGTAATTTTTACATTTCAATCCGATATTGTTACCTTGATTGACTTGATTTGGAAAGTATGTTACCTTAATTAGAAAAAAATTAGTATGTTAGCCAAATTGTAAAAACTGTGACAGTATGTTACCTTTTGACGCAATTAACCCGTTCTTGAAATAATCCGAATTCTTATATGAAAACTTAGTTATCTCCTAAGAAATCCTAAGAACCTTTGTTTAAGATTCTATAAGAGGACTAAATACAAGATTGCTAAGTCAAAATAAATATCAGCCATGAAACAATACAGGTTTGCAGTCTGCACACAAGTAGCTTACAAAGTTACTTACAAGTAGGCATTTTAAACCACAAAAAACAAGTAGCTTACTAAGCTCCTTACCAACATGCTGTTGGATTTTTAATTGGTTATTTTTATTCACGTATGCATGGCATGGGAGATTTTAATTATTAAGTTTTATGTTTTATTTATTGTGGTTTTTGTTTAATAATTTATAGGTTTGAATTGGTATTTGTTTTGACCAAATCTTTTGGAGTTGCACGTTGGGTTTGCATGTGTGAAGATTGGGTCTAGGATAGTACCAGTTCCTTAGGTGGGTTTTAGCCTTTTATTGGTTTATTTTGCATGATTCATGTAACCACATAGGTGTGCTTAAGGTTATATATATGCCTTCTTCTTTATTAATAAAATTAATAGCTTGCCTGCGAATATTCTTATCTCACTATTTCTTCTTTTTATATTCGTGAGCTTTCTGCATATTGCTACATTTTTTATTTGTTCTTCATATACGAGAATTTGTGAGGCCATTTATTCCAACACTTGCAACATACACCACAAGAATTAGCATGATAAAGCAAAGCTAGTCTTGGTGACAATTCAAGCGTAAGATTTGAGTTGTACTGCTATCCAAGAGTGCGACAACCTAAAATTATGACAAAGCAAAGCTAGGGAATTGAAGATACGAATGAACAAGCAATAAAGCTTAGTGAACAAATACCCTAAAGCAAAAGTTTCACTCTATAAATAGGAGCTTAAGGATCATTTCCTTTTCATCCCAAAAAGTTAAAAGCATAACTAAAAAGCTAGGTGACAAGGAAGGAGATTAAAAGGCTAAGAGCAAATCCTATAACATAGTGAGTATGTTATGTGCTCTAAATGAGATACATATGTGCTGTATATGTGTTTTATGCATGAAAGAATGTTTTACCATGTTTACCTCATGATTATGTCATTTTATATGTTTTAAGGAATAATATTATCATGCACTTATCTATATGAAAGTTTTAAACATGTTAAGGATATCATTTTATATATCCGGACCGGGATATAGAATGAATGTACGTCTTGCAAATGGTCCTTATTGGGCAGCCCTTATGTGGACTTAAGGTTAAAGAACCTATGACAAGTTTAGTATGCTTAACATGTAAGCATGAAAGTTTAAAGAAACATTATTTTATACATGAAAGCTTGTTTTGGGTAAACATATATGCTATTATAAAACCATACTTACTAAGCTTAAAGTTTATGTATTCATGTATGTATCTCAGGGAACAAGGACTAAGGAGTGCCTAAGTAGTGCTATCCTAATAAGCCCGAATTTCTTTTATTTAGATCAAAGCTGTATTTTTACATTTTTCACTATTGTAATAACTCTATAAAATAAAAGTTTAAGATTTAAGAGCTTCTATCATTCATTTAAAGATAATACCCTAAGAATCAGGTTGTCACATATTACCACATTCATTCCCAAAAGAGTTGAATTTTGTTTGGGATTTTATAAAACCATGATTTTTGACTTAAATTTGACCCAAATGCTTTTTTTTTTTAAATTCTAGTTTATATCACAATAAATCTCTATATTTTAATGTGATAAATCTTTTTGACTAAACAAATACGACCATTTCTTGCTAATCTTTTGAAGTTGTAGAAAGTGGAGTAATATTTTTTTGATCGTAAATGTAAAATATGTTTACCCAGAGAAAGAAAGTACTTAAAGTGTTTTCAAGACTCATCATATGTCAAATGGAAACTGTTAAGATATTTATCGGATCAGAGAATATGGTTTTTAGCTGTCTCAAGTTGAGGTAAAAAAGGGAACAATTTTGTAGATGTAGTCACAAATTGCAGCCAACTTTTAAGCTAAAATGACGTGTTTGATGACATTTTTTGTTGTTGTGGCTTTTATGATTGCTCATTTTTGGTCCAAAGATTACTTGAATGTGAAAACCATAAGCTAACCACTTCCTTTCTTTGTTTTGATTGACAAAAATATTTATAGACATTATTTAATCTCTATGGTCAAGCAATTCTAGATACATGTCGAATGTATTTCATTTATGCAATTTTAATTAGAAATGGAGTATGATAACCCAAGGGAGAATGCGATGATGCAATGTGCCTAAAGCCCAACGAAACAAAATCATAAAAGCCTTTGAGCATTATGAATGCTTTAGAGAATACTTTGGTGAGTATAGAGTTTATAACATCGTTGTCGATGGATGAACAATGTTAATTTCATGTTTTTCAAAAGCCTTCGAGCAGTATGAAGCAGCTTTTAGCCGTTGTCTAACTTTGTGATGAATCACCACTCTATTGAGTCGATATTTCACATATTTTGGCCGAAAGTATATGAGTATGCTTTGTGATTGATTTATTCTTCTTACGAATGGCTTGATTAACAATGGATATGGAGTTTATCACAAACAAAAAACATGTGTCTCCTCGATATGAAAATCTTGATCATGTTCTTGCAGGAGTTCGACTTGGGAACTTATACAGCGACCCGTTGGTCACATCAGGTGGCCACAAATTTTCCGGCAGGCAACGGTGGACCCCAACACCAGTTCAGCTTCAGATCCTCGAGCGTCTTTTCGAGCAAGGAAATGGAACCCCAAGCAAACAGAAAATAAAAGAAATCACGTCTGAATTATCGCAGCATGGCCAGATTTCGGAAACAAATGTTTATAACTGGTTTCAAAACCGACGGGCACGATCAAAGAGGAAGCAACAGGTCTCTGCACCTAACAATGGTGAATCTGAGGTGGAAACCGAAGTCGAGTCTCCCAAGCCGCAGCAGAATTCCGTATCAACGGCTGATGATAACATGTGTTTCCAGAATCCAAACGTAAGCTCAGGGATAAGTTGTGTGGATCAACGAGCAAAGAAAGTGGAGCCTGTTTTTCCATCTGATGCAAGTTCAAAACCTGCTGGGAACATGGGCCAGATGTCATACTACGGGAGTATGTTAGCGAATCCAAGTAAGTAACGATATCACAGAACACGAAAAAAAATCCTTAAAAAAAGTACTAATGTTTTCTGTGAATGCATGCAGGAGTCGATCGTATAATTGGAAAGATGGAAGTTCCTGGCAACTACCAATCATATATGCAAGGTGATGAGTATAACATGACAGGCTGAGGCTGAAAATCGAAACCCTATCGTGATTCGATTCAACTTTTGGGTAAGAAAAGGTGAAATGTAAGCGATTTACGTCTGGATATAGAATCAGACAGGCGACATCCTTAACACGATAAGTATAACGCTGCAATTTCTGATTTTTACAAATGGATTATGAAGCTTTTTAATTGTTTCTTGTACTTAACTTGTCTTTTGCGGATTATATATATATATATATATATATACATATATAGTACATGTTCCTGGTTCGGTATGGTGTTTGATTATAAGCGAAAGTTTACGTGCCTTGATCATTTAATTTGTCCTATTTCGTATGAAATATCTTTTGTTGTTTTGGGTCATCCTAGTATCCGATCTTGGGATGATTAATCTACATGATCTGAATCTACTGCCATTCATGCCTAATTGTAAGTTTTTTCTCTGTTTTTTCCCCTTTCCATCGGGTCCTTCGGTGTTCCATTCTTTAAATTTGATAACGATAATCACCTTATTAAATTTGATAACGATAATCACCTTGACAACTCTTGGTGGTTAACTAACCGATTGCTTTTGTTTGATTGAAAGAAAATCTAACGAGAAGAGATTTGCCTCGATGGCGGCCTATGATTCAAATGATACTAATAATTGTATTTTTTTTTTGGTAGTTACGGGTTCAAGAGTGATTGTTTAAGAAGTGATGTGTGAGTTTCTTTATGTTTCGAAAAGAAAAAGGAGAGATTTGCTTCGGTTTTCAAGGTATCGAGGAAGGACTGGTTTGATATGGTGCTAGGTAGGGGTGTAAGAAGTCAGATTGGATCGACAAAACCAAAGATGAAAATCGAGAGTGAATCAGATTGGATTGGATTGGATTGGATCGGATCAGGTATATATGATTCGATATTATATCTGAATCGATATTCATTCTTTCTCTCCAAACCTAAAACGAAGTTGTATCAGGTTTGTACTTTTTCGATGGAGGAAGATCCAAGTTTGTCTTGATTCATAGTTTCATGAAACTAAACTGGAAGTAACGGACCAACATATTATATTTATATTTAAATTATGTATCGTTGTGATAAAGGAATGCAACTGCAGTCAATTCATGTCTTGGTTGAGCTATCAAAATGAAATGAATCTGTTGAAAATTAAAAATTTATATTGAATTTTTTTTTGAATGACAAACTAACGTACTCTTACTCCTAAACTATCCCGTTTGTCCTAAATGAGGACTTTGGAACTTACTTCCACCACCTAAATCTCAACTTGCCTCCGACGGGAATCGAACCCGTAACCTAAAATTTTATATTGAATGATGGAAATGTCATTATTTCTTTCTTTCTATGGCTGGAACTAAAAACCTTATAAAAAGAAAAAAAAATAGTTCCCATAATATCCGGTCCCATACACACCATTGGGCCTGGGTGATGCTACATGGAGCCAGCCCAATAGTGTACACACACATACGATTTATGAATCTAGTAGCCCATACGTAAATAAAAACCGTGAGCATTTATTATACTCATTCTTGGACACCTCTTACTCTGTGCTCCACAACAGAAGAAAGAGAAGGAAACGAAGGTGCAAGGAGAGAAATCGGATCTGAGGCGTGTTCCTTAACTTTTTTTCACAGCAGAAATGCAAAGAAACAGAGGGAAATAACCATCAAAATATTTCTGTCCAAAATCAAGAAGAAAAGAGGAGAGAAGAAGAAATCAAAGAGACCTTGTTCTTCAAATCTGACTACTACTTCCTCATTTGCTTTCCTTTCTCATCATCCCTTTTCCGTCGTTTAATGATGATTCTATGGAACACAACGTTAATCTTTCACGGTCTGAGCCACCCAGCAAGTGCCATCAGACTACTCCACAGTCCACACCAAAGAGACCGAATAAATACAATTTTGAAGACATCAATTTATGCTTCCATTGATCAGTCTCTAAGACCACTAGCATCGACTAGAACACCAATTGTTGCCTATTCTTTGTTGATCGTCGGATGACCTCGTCAAGTGACGTTGTTGAAAAACGCGTGGTAACCTATAAGCTACATCTTAGCTTCTCCTCTCCAATCCCAATCTTGCATTGTATTTCAAACAATTCTTTCATAATAGCAGTCGTCGATGACTGGATAGCGTGTAGTGTTGACTGGACGTCCGTGTTAGCTGCCACGCCAATATTGATATTTCACAGAATAACATCCTCATAAATAGCAATGTACTCATAAATAACAACGCACTAATAAATAGCAACAAACTCATAAATAGCAATTTACTAATCTTTTATAATTCTTATAATCCAAAATTTAATTATATAACATCATTATTATTATTAATCTGAATGGTTAGTCGTTTTTCCGAAAGTAAAAATTAATGGTTTATCGTTATTTCTGTTTTCGTTTAGAGAAATTAAAAGTCTGAATGATTTGGTTTTTTCTCGTTCGAACAAATTAAAATTTGTAATGGCTCGTCTTTTTATAGTTACGAAAAATTAAAAATCCAAATAGATGGTTGTTTTTTTCTTGACGAGAAAACGATGAACCAACCAATTTTCAGTTTTTTCAAAAGAAAAAAATAATAAAACATTAAGATACTTTATCACACAATAAAAATGACTGGTGACTTTATAAAAAACAATGTGTGCTTTGAGGTTCTTAAAAGGACTTTCCTATTATTGTTTGTCACAACTCATATTTTTTAATTTTATAAATAAAGATGAATAATAGCTAAATTTTTTTACTTTTCAATTATTAAATTATTTTAATAATATGTTTTTAATACATTTTAACAAATTAATAAACACATTAAATATACTTTTATTTAGATATTTTGATAAATACAGATAAAATAGATTTAAATTTAGATTTTATTGATGATTTATATTGATAAATACATATAATAATACTGATTAAACGTAAAATGTTTTTTTAATAAAAAAACACATTAAAATTTATACTTTGATAATACGAGACGTGATAAAAACGTTTTTATTTTATTACATATAAAGATATAAAAATTAATCATAAATTTATTAAAACAACTCGTTTATTACCCGCGTATTATGCGGATATTTTTAATATATATAAAATATAATAAATTAAAAGGTAGCGATATAAATATTATTTTTTTAAATAAAAGTATATAAAAATAATATTATTATTTATTATGATCAATTAATTTTATATATTTTTAAATATATGTGAATCTTATATTTTTTAAACTTATATTATATTATATTATAATTATTAAGTTGGTAGAGTATTAGATATTTTTTGATTTGATTTGAATTTAAAAATAGAATTTGTTAGATTTGGATAGATATAATTTAAATTTTATTATTATTTTTAAAAAGGATTTATTATGAAAAAAACCAACATGTTTTCACGTTTTTTGCGTTTTCGTCACTCCATGTTATTTTTTTCCATAAAAAACCTCATGTTAATTTTTTTTATTTAGTGATATTTGGACATTAGACCCCAGTTATAATTTGTGAACCGGGTTTTTAAAAACTGAAAAATCGAGTTCTAATGTTCAAATTTCACGAAACCAAAAAGGAAAAAAATTAATTTGAGGACTTTTATGGAAAAAAAAATAACATGGAGGGACGAAAACGCAAAAAACATGAAAACATGTTTTTTTTATAATAAACCCTTTTAAAAACTAGGGTTAAAGTCGTACAATAGTTGTGTACTTTTTAAAGTGCATCGATATGACACATGTACTATTTTAATTATTCATATTATGCGTGTACTTTCTGAATCGTTCAAATATGATACTTATACTTGTTTTATGACCAGCTATTTTGTAATATAAGCTGACATGACATATGATTATCTGATTTGGCAATTAAAATTTGATTTAATGTTGCTTTCTTGTATCACATAAATTACCAACTCAAGTAATTGTTAAAATCCACATCAGATTTGTTTTGCCAACTCATATCTTGAAACTGGAAAACTTTATCCACATAATCTTTTTTAACCAGTATAACCGGTAACTAGTAACCCTAGGAATCATATTTTGAACGATTCAGAAATTACACGTATACTATGAATAATTAAAAAAACAACATATATTATATCGATACACTTTAAAAAATACACAACTATTGTACGACTTTAGTCCTAAAAAATATATATGTCACGTGTCGATTCATGATAATGAACATGACTTCATAAGATACGAGTAGGGGTGAGCGACAAGTACCATTTTCCGAACCCGAACCGGTACCGGTACCGAATTAATATATTCGGTTCGGTATTCGGTTTTTAAATTAACTAAAATTCGGTATTCGGTATTCTCGGTTTGGTATTCGGTTTTTAAATTAGCTAAAATTCGGTATTCGGAACCAAACCGGCACCATATAAAATTATACGGTTCGGTATTCGGTTCTTTCAAAACTAATAATTCGGTTTCAGTATTTTCAAAATCGGTACCGGTTCGGTATGATCTAATACCGAGCTCACCCCTAGATACGAGCATAATTACTATTTTATTAGTATTTATTATAGGTATATTTGAGTTTACTTTTAAATATTTAATTGATTGATTTTAAATCGGAGAGGCAGGGAATTAATTCACCTTTCTACTCAAACTCCCACGAAAAAGCTATGGCCTACTTTTGCCAGTACTCATCTATTCTTATATTACTGTATGCCCACGCAACTTCCTAATTTTACCAACAAACCCCCTTGCACCTGAAAAATGTTACATAAATGATAAAATATTAATTATGAAAAAATAAAAACAAAAATGTTTTCACGTTTTTTGTGTTTTTATCCTCCAATGTTATATTTGAATGTGTTATGTTTGAGAAAATGTCACTAAGGATTCTCTCTCTGGTGATCTTGAGTAGTATTAGATCATCATTTGGATGTGTTTACCATAGGTCTTGATTTATTTATTCTTTTGTAACACATTATTATTCTTTACCTTTTAGTAATAAAAAATTAAACTTTTGAAAAATTGGTTAAAAAGTTGTGAGTCCATTCAATCCCCTTCTGTGATCTCCGTCACTTTTATTTTCATAAAATACATTAGGAGTTGTATCTTGTACAAGCCTTAACAGGACCAACACACTATTTTACGTTCTTTATTTTTCATACACATAATATCATATTTTTCATATGCTTTACATATATTCTTCATACATTCACAAAAAGGTTGCAAAACACGGTAACCCTAACCGCAAAACCCTTAGACCTTCACGACCTTTCATCAAGGACCGTGCACAAGTAATGGTCAGCTACCTAGCCCACTTAGAAACTGTCAACAATATGTATTGAACTTGAGTCATTTCATAAATCGTCTTCCCTTCAAACCAACTAAGTCTTTGCACTAAGAGATTATGTTGCGAGGCCAAATACTATTTTAGGTTTTATACATTACCAATAGGCTAGATCATATACAATGATGCATACTATTTTACCCATGAATCACATACATCTCACTTAACATGATTATGTGCATCCATTGTGTAAAACCTCTAGTACTCATCTCTTTAGTTGATATAACATAATCAGTATCTTTGTTTACAATTATCAAAGCTTTGTACATTTCTTTAATCTCTTTCATATGTTAAAACCTACTATATCCCAGTCTGTGCTGAGTGCACTTGAAAGAATTCATTTCTACACAAGGTTACGCATAGTCATGACTTCTATACATTTTATGGACATTCAGATCACTGGACATCATGGGCGAACCCAAGTGGTTGCTCAGGGTGGCACGTGCCACAGATACTTCTGTCAATAACTTTGTTTCGTAGTGTAATTTTTACGATTTTTTGGTCCAACCGGTGATTTTTTAAACGTGCAACCGTGCAATTAGAATATTATAACAATTGAATCACAATATTTTATAACCTTCAATCAAATAAATAAATTTGTAGTATAATTTAATGTAACAAATAAAAAATAATGAATTAATAATATTAAGCCCAAAATTAAATACTCAGTGAGCCATTATTATTTATAATTTTGGTTCATTTCATCAAACTCAATACCATTATTCTTATTTAAGCCCATAATTTATGAAATTTCAATTAATATTATCGGTTTTTAACCCGACCCGACAAATCTAATTATAAAATCGAAAACACGATTCAAGTTTGTGCCATCAGCGATCGAAAATCTTTGGTCCGCCACTGCAATACATGACATGCTAAATGCATGGATGTAACAACTATACCACACGACGGACACAATTTATTTTCTTCATGGGCATGCCTTACTCTTATTACAATCATGAATATATTTTAGGGTTGCCCCCTTGGGGTGATAGCTATGATGCAACACCACAGACTCTCCTTAAACTTCATTCCATTTCAATCCACATTTTACTACTATCTACAATTGATTTTGACTAAAATGTAACAATATACATTTACTAAAACCATTTTATAGCACACATAAACCCACACTCACATAACTCAATGTCTAGTATAAACTCAATCCAAAACTGATCATACATTAGCTTGAAGGCTATTCATTGGTCCTATCTTTTGATTCTTGAGTTTCAATGTTAGAATAAATTCAATCCAACCTATAACAACAATCCCACATTAAAGTCCAACTAATCTAGGAACTTAACAACAATTATAAGTACATCTATCAACATTGACGATATTTCATGGCTTATTCAATTGCAAAATCAATGGTTTTTCTTTCTTCTATTAGCTTCAATTGATCACAAACCTTGAATTTTCATGTTGTTTCTTCACTTTTTTTCACAATTGATCTCTTGTTCTCCTGTTTTGTTCTGTCATATGCGAGTGAGATCGAGAGATACACACACAATATCCAAACTCTTGTCTTTTCTGTTTTATATTTAATCTTATATTGCTATTTAATAGGGAATATACTTTCCATGTTACTTGTACCTAGCTTCTATGTCATATTTTAATAACATATCATAATATTAAATATGAATTTTAAAATCAGCATTCGAAAACACTTAACCATAAAAATAAAAATTGTCTTTTCATTTAAATACTCATCTTAAACCGTTAAAGCCCCATAATGAAAATTTTCCATTATTCTCATGGACTACATGATGTTACATTAAACCCCAAATATACCAACTTAGATGATGTTATAAATTATTAAAAAATGATTCAAAGCATGCAACAATGTATAAAACATACTCATAGATATGTCACATATAACCCTATATCCAGGTTACGTTAGAAAATTCTCTTTGTACATGTCTTTTTCTAAATTAACACCCTATACTTGTCCATCGTGAGGTGGGGTACAATAAATTCCCTCACAAACGAGTCTTGTCGTCATTCATATTATCAATTCACATCAACATAACTAACAAAAAGTATACCTATCGTCTTATCATCATATTCAAAAAATTTAAATTAAACAGATAACTAATAAAATAACGAAAATATATAACAATCATTCGTGTTACTATCAACCTCTTAATACTTTTGTCATTTAAGAATATTATTACACCAAAAAATGATTTGTAAACCTAGTAACTCATGTATTCCTGTCGTTTTTACGTGTCAGACACGAACTTGACATGACACGAATACACTAAGGGCGATAATACGACAGTGTAGGTTAACTAAAAAGGTAATATTTTACCTCATAATGGCATATTTGTAAATTACTCTGTAAAAGGAGGTTGGAAGTTAATAACTGCTGGTTTAACAGAAATTTTTTTTACTGGATTTGCGTTTTATAGGTTTCTACTTTCTAGAACTGGTACGGTGGTACCAATCGAAATTGTTCTGACAATATATATATGATCTTCATTCTCTCTCTATCAAAACTACCTGCAGACCATTTTTTCTTTCCAAATCTCAAAACCCTAATTCTAACAACACATCTCCCCTTTTTAACAAGATCAGGTACGTTGTTTCCTTTAAATTTCTTCAACTCTTGTTGAATTAATCTGTAATTACTCAATCGAATTTGTATCTTGATAATGAAATTAAACATCTTCAATCAATATCTTGATTGGGTTTTTAGAATTTTGTTGAATCAAGCTCGTGATTCCTGTTTCTTGTGAATTGTTTTGGTTGAATTTGTCGTTTCTTTTAATGTATTGATTGAAAGTTGATTGAGATTGTGTAATTGTGTTTGTTTATGTGGAAATTGAATCTGAATTATGTGAATTTAACTATGATGGTGAATGAATTGGTAATCGGAGAGAATCTGCTGCTAGGTTTTTGAGGATTTTGATGGAAATGGGAATTAGTTGGTTTAAGTTTCTTTATTTTGTTCTTAATTTCTATGCAGAGATAATTGCACACAAACTGTTTGAAGATATTACTTTGATGCGTAACAAATAATGGAAGCCAACGTATGTGATGTTAATCATCTGGATTCAGATGTACTTTTGCCTCCACGAAAGCGGCTACTTGCTTGTTTGAAAAAGCAGAACGGTGATGGCAATGGCAATGGGAATGTGAATTCGTATTCGCCGGCTACTTGTAGCTTGTTGAATAATTTAGATGCCCGTATTAGTTACTTGTTGAGAGCTCACTTGAGTAATGAGAATCCTTCTCAAGAGGAGATTGTAGCAGCCTCGAGAACAGCAGCTGAAGTTGCAATCAAGGTTGCAATGGCTGCAAGAGCTGCAGCTGAGGAGAAAGCGGTAATAGCAGCCAAAGCAATGGCTGCTGCCAAGAAAGCATTAGAATTAGTGGCGACCATTGATGAAGATGATCAGGAGATATCGTCTTCTGCTGAACAACAGTTGAAGAAGAATAAGGCGAAAAAGCATGTTAACGTTCAAATGTTGTATGACAATAAGAAACCGAGGTTAGAGAATGGTAAGACAGACGATGAAGAATTAGCTCGTAAATTACATCAAGCAATAAACAGCTCCCCTAGAATTTCAAAAGGTGGTTTGCCCTCTGACGCAAAGATACATAAGCATAAGAAACTTAAAAGCTCAAATATTTCTGAACATGGTAGGATTAACAATGAAGGTATAGTTGGCGAAGGGATTTCTCCTTCTAGCAATGGAGCCGGTAAAGCTCATGATAAAGAAGTAGAAAACACGATAAAATCAAAAACACAAAACGGGGATGCAGAAAGAGTACTACAATCAAAGGCTAAAATTGGTGAGGAGGATATTGCTACACTCGGTAGAAAGAGGGGAAGAATGAAACAGAAGAAGCTGCCATTAAGCATTTGTCATGATAAGGATCAATCAACCTCGAAAGAAGGTGGTACATCTAGGAGCTCGTTTTCTGTAGGGCCCTCTACCAATAACGTTGTTGTGAGGAACTCATCATCATGGAAATGCCAAGCGTTTAAGGCAGCTTCTGTCAAACAAAACAAAGTTATGCAGTCGTGATGTTCATGTCTTTACCTTAACAATGAGCAGTTTGGACAGCAGAGTGGCTGAGGTAATTTTTGCTTTTCCGATGATATATTATCGTAGTCTTTCATACTTTCTGTGATTTGACAATGCCTTCATTCCTCCAAGGCTCCAACTATGATAATCATATGTCTAGCTTCTTGATTAGCATTTGGGAAGATTTCCTTCATCCACTTTCCATTTTTGGAATAACTTTGTTGACAAAATGTACTTGATGAGACGGAGAGGATAGAGTAAACTTAAGAGTTGGTTAATTCCCATCTTCGGTTATAGTAAATTCTTGGTAGCTTCATTGTAGAACAAGAATGCAAATAAATTATATATGTAAAGGAATGAAAGAAAATTTTCAGATTTGGCATCATATCTAAGATTGATGACTGAACAATTATCTGATATTTCAGTTTTGCAGGCTCAATGTGAACCGAAAGTGAACCGTTGGCGCTGTGAGATCATTAATTAGCGGGATGATCATAATACATGTAGTACAAAAAAGTTTGAAACTGTTGCTGATCTTTTCTCATTAATCTTTGTGGTCGTTCGTTGTGTGTTTGGCAAGCGCTTGTAAAGGCAGACGATTTTTTGTTTTTGTTTTGGCTTGAATAACCGAAATTGGTTCTCTATTATGTTTTGATAAATTTTCAGATTTACTTTAATGACATTGTAACTTAGTGGTTACTAATTTTCCAATAGTATTAGTGCCTTTTTGCTGGGAGCAGGTATCATTTATAGTTTTAATTTGAAACAATCTCTGTAAAGATTACCTATCTGGGATTTGGAACAAACAGAGCGCAACACGCATATGACTACTTTTGTGGCCAGACAGACGTTATGGGTTTGAGTATTTGGAAAGTCTGAATGAACCAGATGCATCATGGGAAGGTAAGTTGAGTAACATTTTGTTAAAGATAAGCTAGGCTTTACCATTTTTTGACCAGAATGATACATGTTTTTGAGTCATGAAAACAATTAGGGGGCGTTTGGTTCGCAGATTTTTTTCTCTGGGATTTGCATTTTGTCAAAGGATTTGCATTATGCAGGATTTGCATTTGTCAAGATTTTGTTAAGGAATCTGCATTATCTTATAGAAAAAATTTGCTAATCTGAAAAATGCAAGGTAACTAGGATTTAAAATCTTAGGGGGAGGCTGGATTTTTAAATAACAAAGAAGGAAGAGATTTAAAATCTCCTGGGATTTTAAATCCTTACTAAAATCTGTGAACCAAACACAGGATTTTAAATGCAAATCTCAGGAAATCCGCGAACCAAACGCCCGCTTAGTTTTGCCAAACATAATGTTTTCTTAACTTGTGAAGACACAAACGAAGGAGATTTATGCATCGGGTTGCATTTTAATTTATCTTCTTCCCCATTATCATTCTCTTTGAAGTTTCTAGCATTTCAAGCGATATTGGTATATAGTAAATTAGCAATATTCCTATTATGGATTAAAGTAATGATACATGTCTTATTTTATGTTTTAAGAAACCATACATACCTGATTAGGCTAAAACCTTTACTATTTGACTATTGACGTAATCTATATCTATACTCCTTTATAAATCATTTAGTTCATTGGTCTTAAATACAACTTATAATGCATAAAGTACAATGTATCAATGCATAATCTTGAATTCTAAGACGTAAAATTGTATAAAGCATATGTACAAATTTCTTATGCATATTTGGAACTCAACTTTACCGCTACAATATTCATCAGGACATACAGGTTTTATTGGGAGAATCATCATTGCAACCTTTTCCGCTTACCAACCTTCACATGAAAAACTCTGCAAAATCAAAGCTTATCTTCGTCTGAGCAGTTTGAAAGAAATTTAATTTCATTTTTCGTGTTACGACTGAGATTAATCTCTTGAGAAGCTGTTGGCTGATTCATTTTACGAGAGGAACCATCGATTGACTCCTGTGAAGAATCTGATTCCGGCACAGACAAATGCTCTTTCTCTTCTCAGCAGCAAATACATATTAGCGTAAGCCATACTCTTCTATTTTTGCACTCAATTTGATTTATGGCTCAAAAAAGAATCGGTTTTCTAATGAATGTTTCTGCTTATGGATACAGAGAAAGCACTGGTTCTGCGCTCATGATTAAAATCTGGTCATGCTATTCAGAGGGAACTAACTGGTTTGAGTTGAAAAGTTTGAAGAAAGAGCTCTTTTTCTGGGTCCATGATCAAATAGCTGGGAAAGGAATTCTTTTTGTATTGCTTATGATGATCTTTTTTTTTCTGTCTCTCTGCAGTTATAGCACCTCAAGGATCCCAATTCGATCGATACTCGACTGTTTTACTCCAAAACGAACGATATGTAGGCTCTCTGTCTTTTCAGCTGATGGTCAAGACTTGTTTTCTATTGATTTAGTTGCCATATCTATGCGTTTATGGAGTTTCTTCAAAGTGCCAAACCGGCAAATGTCTTTTTTCTTTGAAATTTTTTCTCTCAATTTTAGTGTATTCGAATCTTTTTTGGAGTTGTATATTTTCAGGATAGTAAGCAGTCATTTGTAGATCATCCTGGTGCAGTTTCCATCACTGTTGTTCAGGTACTAAACCTGCACCCTATATCTATATAACTGAAAAGGCTGGCCCATGGATTTTGGTGGCCCTGTACACATGCATACGATATAGGCCCTTAATTACGAAAAATTTAAATAGTGATTACTTATTTTGCAACTTTGTTTTAATATATAAATTAGTGTGTTTGTATATTCAATGAGACTTCTAAACTGGTATATAATATGCTTAAAACGAAATAATGATTAATGAAAAATTAATATTCAAAGTACTTCGTTTGATACTCCGATCATATTTATGATTGTGAGACCCTACAAAATCAGAGGCCCTGTGCGGTCGACCTTCTCGCAAGCCCTAAAAGACGGGCCTGAAACTGACAATAGGTTTGTTTTTTCCGAATGCCAAACAATATATCTTCCATATACTGAGTAGATTGAAATTCGAATGCAGTTCAAAAACAGGTTGTAAGATTGAACTTACTTCTATTTATTCAGTGAAGTGTTATGAGTGTTTGTTTTTCTCATCTTCTGAAGCAAGTTTATATAATGCTACCATTAAAGTCGTTCTTCAGGCTCCAAAAAATTGAGATGAAGCAAATTTTACTACCTCCATTCTCCCAACTTTTTCTGTTTTTAGTTCTATCAGGTGTTATGTTATTATGTCATTAATTGCTTTATAATTAAAATGTAACTAATTATATTTAGATTTTTTTATTAAATATAATCATGTTTAACATTGAACATTACTCTTATGACGTTGGCAAGCCCTAATCGATGTATTTGAGACATTACCATTATAACTATATTTGATTTAATCGTAAAACCAACAATTTAAATTGACGATTAAACCTAAGCAATGTCATAATTTTAAATTATGGTTATGAGTATTTAATTATTCAATTCCGTTTCTGATCCGATTTAACAAGGCATAGTTTGTAATTTTAGCATTGCAAAATCTATAAAGTCAATTATAGGAATCAACTAACAATATCATTTTGCTTGCTTCTCGGTTCAATTGTGTTTTGTTATTTGAATTGTTTGGAAAGTATTTATTAATTTGTTTTTCATATTTATTTTTGTAATTAATATTTTAGGCTCCGCAGCAACGTGCGGGTTTTCAATAACTCGTTTGAAATATATTGCAATTCATCTATTTTTCCTTTTGGTTTGCGGATCAGTTTGAAAAATTGTAAGGAGTGGATGACCGATTGGCCACATTGAAGACTTGTTAATTGTGCCTTACACACAGTCACATTTGACCTGAACTCAACACTTCTTTCAACAAGAAGCTTGGAGAGGCTCAAAAGATTGCTAATGATGTATTTGCAAAAGCATTGCACACATGTAATATAGTTTTGCATTAATCTTACCCGGTTGTGTCTTCCTTATTACTGATAATCGTAACTTTCTCTGTTTTAGGTTAATAATTTGAAACATTCGTTTGTGATTAGGATTAATTTGATCTACATGTATAATTGGGCTTGTTTTAGTTTGAACCTTTATCTTTAAAGTTTAAGGCCCCGTTTGTTTCGAAAATAAAGATTTTAATTAGTCTTATATTTTAAAATTCAGATCCTAAGTGATTTAATATTGTTTATTACATTTCAGACTTAAATGAATTTCAGATCTTAAATGATTTCAGATTGTTTGTTACATTTTAGATTTAAGATCTTAAAACCTCTGAAAATAGATTTGAAAATTAAAAGGTAAACGCCTGTCTGAAATCTGAAATTATGATATGAATTTTTTTTTTCTTTCAGACTTAGATCAATATTGTATCTAGATAAAATATTAATATCAGTTTAATTAAATAAAAATTATTATTTAACTTAATTAAAAGTATCTATTTAATTCAATTATTTAAAACATTAAATTATTTTAATATGTTAGTTATATAAATTAATTAAATATAATATATAAATAATTTAAAACTTATAATTTTATAATTTTAGATTTCAGACTTTAATGTCACTTTTTTAATTTCAGATTTCAAACCTAAGATTACCTCTTAAATTTCAAATGTGATTTTAGGCTTTAAGCCAGTTAACCTCTTGAAAACAAACAACACTTAGAATGCTCTATGTTATTAAAGTATAACATTTAGTTGATATAAGCTCAACAATCTCAGAAACCTCCCTTAGCCTTCTTCCTCGAACCCATGAGCTCCAATCCCATGCAAATAACTATCTAGATTCACATTTCTGCATCTATCGAATACCGAACAATCTTTGACAGACTCCTTTAAATATAGATTATGATACCTCTACCGTAAAATCAGCCTATGCATAATCCATGTGCAGGCTCCCAAAAAGGACGACCGCCCAGTACGGTTGATTTTTTTAATTTATGGACGGAGGTGAAATAAAAAGTATGTTTGTACACACCATGGTTATCGAAATCGCGATTTAAATCGTAGGATCGTACGATCCTACAAGTGGATTTCGATCAGGATCGCTAGTAGGATCGATTTTGGGTAGGATCGTAAGCAAGATCGTAGGATCGTTAGTAAGATCGTAAGACGATCCGATCCTACATATGGTTTGTTTTCGTAAGCAAGATCGTAGTATCGTTAGTAAGATCATACGACGTGTATTTCAAACATTTTACGACTTGTGAATGAATGTATGAAAATGACTTTCTATAATATTGTCTTTAAAGTTTGAATCCTCTATGAAAATGACTAGCTTTCTTTTGAATGAGAATTACTTTCTTTATGAACATGATTTTTTTTTTTTTATTTATAGAAATGACTACCTTTTGTTTATGATACAGTACTGTGATATATATATATATTTAATTTCGCTAGGATCTTACGGTCCCGATCCGATCCTACGATCCCGATCTTGCAATGACAAAAACGATCCTAGGCTTGACAACCTTGGTACACACACATGTATATATGTATATATGTTTATCCAGGGCCTTAAAAAACAATGGAAAGGCTTTGTCCATGTACGTGCCATTGCAGAAGGCAATCACACGACCATTGCTGATGACTTTAATAAACGGAGAAGAGAATGGAACCCAAAGCATCGATCGAGCTGACCGTCTTCATAATAGACCCCCACACACTTTTGATTTTGGAGTCCATAAATGGCCGATACAACTTTGTTCCCCTCAGAAAGAAAAGATACCTCCATAACCACTTTTCTCAAGAGTCATTTTAAATTATGACAAGAACTTGTTAGTTGTTGGGTCGAAAGATGTATCTGCTAGGGTTGGTTGTTTGATGACCATTTGTTATTTGTGAGGTAATACAAAAATGATGGTTTAGTCTGGCGGTGTAGCCATTCTTGTAAATAAAAAACTTAATCACATATCACAGTTAATCGTCAATTTAGATTAGGTATGGAATTATGGATGGGTACTTACCAACGGGTTAATGTGTGTCTTAATTAAATTCTAAGCAATTATGACAATTAGCCATTAGCACGGGTGTTTAAAGAAAACCGGAAAACCGAGCTGAAACGCTTGATCTAAAGCCAAAAAAACCAAAACTGGCATATCACGAAACGAAACGGTTTAGGCTTTTAATTTTAGAAAACCGTAGGTAATCAAACAAACACACACACATATATATATATATATATATATATATATATATATAGACACACACAAAAGTTAATAGCTTCTATTTAATCATTTTAAAACATTAAATACTATATTTGCAAATAAATTGTTTGTTTTAATTGTTTTGTTAAGCACGTCCAATGTAACATTTGAGATTTATAACTAAATAATATACAATAATTTGTATTTAAAGAGAATTCGCATTTAAAAGATGCATATTTTAAATTTTCATTTGTGTAGACCAAACAACAAATAACAAATAACTAACCGGTAACCGAAAATTCAACGGTGATGGCAGCTGATGTCAATGATGATATGGTTGTAACAATTATACTTGAAGAAATAAAGAACCATTTTTGAGTGTTATATATGTGCTCATCAATTCGAGCTTTTATCGATCAATTCGAGCTTGTTGAGTAATTTGAGCACAAACTCATATTAAGCCGAACTTCTATCATTCTATGAAGTTTGAAAAATCACTCATAAAATATATTTGCGTTGAGCTCAAACTCGTGGAGCTAACCTATATTAGTTGAGGCAAGCTTGAATCTTGTCAAGTTTGGTTGCACCCCTACGGGTAACTATTAAGCATTACACCTACGTCTCGTTTCGGATTTTTAACCTAATATTCTAATTTTTATGGTCTATATGTTCTGAAAACACCTCAAATATGTAAGGTGGTGTTTTTTTTTACCTTCAACAAGTGCTGATACACCCTGTGGCCATGTCACTTATTCGGTAAGTGATTAATCACAGAGTGTGCAATTATCACTCTTTCAATTTTAACATCTGGTTTTCAAGGTGAAGAAAAGATTTCAAGAAAAATGCAAAAGGCTTCAACATAGAAAAACATAACAAGGGTGATCAAGATCTCAACGGTTCTGCAGAACAACAAGTCGATAAAGCTTCAACCAACTAGAAAACCGTAAAAAAGTGCAAGTAAACTTCAGATACAGCCTAAAAGAAGCATATTCACATGATAGAACCTAGCTAACAAGAACAGACGCGATACCACCAAATGCGCAACCCTAAAACCTAACCAGTGATGCCTTCCAACTTTCAAGAATTAACTAAACAACCGCTGCTAACACCATAAAACACGAAACACGAAACCCAAAATCAATTTGTTGGTATTAAGATTTAAAAAGATGAGAAATTAGGTGTACAAGATATCCTTGTAATAGCTTCAGACATGAAGATTTTATGTGTTTACTTTTCAAGAACTTAAATTCAGATACTTCATCTGAAGTACGCTAGTCTACAAAATGTAACATTATCAATCAAGATTAATCAAACCAACTCCTTTTCAACTTTAATCCCCATAGATTTAGCCGTCCCTATAATCGATTTCGATATTGCCTCCAATGACATGTACTGGCAGTACGGATCCGCTTGCTTCACCTTAGCGATTTCATAGATGTGTTTCAAGGTTAGGGTTGACGCTACAACATGTCCCGGACGTCCGCTCCCAGACTCAATCCCTGCAGCCTTTTTCAAGTACCACGTGACTGAAGGAGAACGAACGCTGAGCTCAAAAGTGCTGTCCTTGAACACAGTGACGGTTGCAGCTATAGGGGCGTCTGGCTTGTATTTTTGAGTCCGAGCATTGAAGTCCTTGCAGAATGCCATTAGGTTAACTTTGTACTGACCTACTGCAGGACCTACTGGTGGTCCAGGTCGTGCTCCACCGGCTGGGATGGTTAACCGGACTGTTGCCGCCACTGGCCGACGAGTTAGAATCTCCTTCAGTGATGCCATCCTTAGCTGTCTCCTTAGTCCTTCCTTGTTTCAATTAGCTTCAAGGTACATAATATGCATACAAAAAAACTAAAATCAATCACCTAAACACAATTCTGTGTATAAACCTAACAGTTTTCATATATCAATGAAATAGGGGTGAGCAACGATTCGGTTTACGGTTTCCTCGGTTTTCTCGAATTGAAAATTTTTTAAGGTCAAACCGAAAACCGAATTCAAAGATAACTAAACCAATTCGAAAACCGAATTTGAATTCGGTTTGGTTCGGTTCGAAAACCGAATTACCGAAAATCAAACATTCATTAACCGATATATACACAACGACTACAAATTCATTAACCAAAGTAAATTCCAAGTAAAGCTACTCCTATTCAAAGTAATCAAGCAAGTGAGCAAATATAGAATTTGGTGCGGCGTCTGTGAGACCCACCTGAGCAAGCGTGAAGGGAGGCGAACTATTGTAATCAAGCAAGTAATCAACCGTAGTGGATGGCGCAGGCGGAGGCGAACCGGCGACTGTGATCGTGGACGGCGCAGGCGCAGGCGCAGGCGCAGGCGAACCGGCGAAGGGCGTGAAGGGTCGAAGACTTGAAGGTCGAAGGGAGGCGAACTAGGGTACTGGAGTTTTACAAATTACGCAGATACAAAAAAGCAGATTACAATGGGTAGTTGGTTGGTTTGGCCTTTGGGTAATGGGTTTTGACATTGGGTTAATGGGTTTGGGTATTATGTTAGCCCATTAACATATAAAATAAATAAATGATTAGAACCCAATTCTAAATTTCTAATGCTTATAAATTTTTACACACACATATATAATATTTAATAAATAAATAATATTAATAAATATTTATTTTTTTCGGGTTCGGTTTGGTCTATACGTGAAACCATAATTTAAACCATAAACGTAATTTAAAATTCGATTTGGTCTAAAACCAATTCGAAAATCGAATTTAGTATTTGGTTTGGTCTAAATCAAATTCGGTTTGATTTGATTTTCGGTTTCTTTGATTCCAAACCAAATCCTGCTCACCCCTACAATGAAAGCATAGTAACCATAAAATCGGTGAAACGAAATGGTAACATAACTCAACTGATCAAATAAATTTACTGCAAAATTGCAGAATTGAAACTGCTGTTAATTAGTTCAAAACATCATACACATAAAATTTAAACAAAATCAATACTGAAGTAACTAACAAAAACTCTAATAAGTAATCAATCAACATTAACATTAACAAAATTGGAAACAAAAAAGCAAAAAAAAGGCTAAACCCGCCTAACCTCCAAATGAAAGAAGGATAAGCGAGCAATTTATGTGGCTGCTTGGACGTGAAGAAAATCAAAAAAGTCCGAATTCAATCAGTACAACAATTTGTCGAGGGATTTGAATCAAAGGATATGGTTTCTGGTAGAAGAATGAAGAATTTGAACATTAACCATTACAGTGTATACAGATCTAACTTCAACTACATATACAGACACATATAGAATAAATCATTAGTAGCAGAAGATGGAAGAATACCTAGGTATGATCGAGCAGGGAAGAAGAAGAATGGAAGAATACCCGATTGCTTGAACGAAGAAAGAAGATCGCCGCCGTATCAACGGAGGAGTTCTAAATTCTAATGTCGATGTTTGGGCCAAATTGATCCGTAAGTGTAAATGGTTAACCGGGTTCTTAGTTTTGGTTTGTTGGACCCGTTTACTAGGCCCGAACAAACCCAAAATTATCAAGGAAACCTGAAATTAACACCCAAAATTACGGTTTGAGTTTTTAATGAAAATAAAAATAATATTTTTGAGTTTTTTTATTTTGGGAAATAATACCCGTTTAGTTAATTTGTTTCGACAAAAAAATCGAAAAACGCATTTAAATCAATTTTTTTATATTTTCAGTTTTCAGTTTTCAAATTTACAAGTAAACTTGAAAGCATGTTTGTAAGGCTTTCAACTTTTGTTTTCAGTCCAGTCACCAAAATCTATGTTATAAGGAAGAGTGAAAAAAGAAAACACAAAAACTATTCATAACACATCTAAACACATTCTAATTTCTAAAATGTGTTTTCTTAAAAACCATCATATTTTTAGTTTTATTAAAAAATTCAAACCGAAAATTCTTGCTTACTAAACGCGAATTCATTCTCTCTCTCTCTCTCCCCCCCTCTCTCTCTCTCTCTTATTTGAAAACGAAGCACAATTTGAAAATATAAAAATAGAGTTTTCAATAGATAAACTGAAAACTGAAACTTAAAAATTAAAAACATCTAAAAATAATGATTCTGAACACGTTTTCTAAAAATCCTTATTTTCGACGAAAATAAATTAACTAAAATACCCAAATGTCCTGAAAAGTGCCCCAAATTTTCATATTATATTTGTTTAAAGAATTTTTACTTGAATAAATAGTTATATCTAACACTGGATAGGTTGTAGGTAGGTCCATTTGTTTGTCTTTTAATTAATCATTAAAATTTTATTTTATCTTTAAATAATTTATTAATAACTTTATTGAAAAATATAAGAAAACAACGTTTGAGTTTGATTCAATAATTTCACTGGTCATGACTCATGGTCATATTTATGTTATATGTGTTTCTTCGTAACATTTTTATAAATATAGTTAAATATACCTATTGCCCCTAATTATAGATTTACTTTCCATCAATGATATGAATTATTTTACAAGGGATAATTACAAAAATAGCCACATCTCAAATCTTTATTAACTTTTTAGCCATTTTATATACATTTTACCAAAATAGCGACACTTTACGTTACCACATTTACGTGATAGCCACAATTTACGTGATTTGTACTTTTTTTTTATTTTTTAATGCATTACGTTACAAAAGGTGTTTGGTCACGTAAATTGTTGTACTTTACGTGACCACTGATTTGTACTTCTTTTCATTTTTTAATGCATTACGTTACAAAATGTGTTTGGTCACGTAAATTGTTGTACTTTACGTGACCACTTTTAAAAAAAATTTGTTCCTTCCCTATAAAAATGTAATGATTGCTTCAAATAAAAAAAACATTTTAAATTACTCTTCTCTCTCCACAATTATTCATTCACCATCAACAATGGATCAAAGATTCAGGAAAACCTTTGCATTTGGCTTAATATGAACTTCTTCAACTTTCTCCACCCATCCCTTTAGATTTTTCAGGTCCCCCATGATAACAATTACTCTATCACCTTCATGAAATGTCCCTTCTTTCTGTTTGCAAAAAGCGTCGACAAGCTAGCAATATAGCCATCCCCGTTCTCATTAGGTTGCCGGAACTTTTCGAGTTCATCAAAACTTGGCTGTATATTTTGAGTGCTTATTCAGGGCCGGCCCATTGGGGTGTGCAACATGGGCTACTGCCCAGGGCCCAACAGCCAAGGGGGCCCAAATTTTTTTTTTCTTTAATACCTAGACTAATATTAGTAGTTTACTTATTTTGCTAGTTGTTTGATTGTGATATTTACGTACATATTTTCACGGTTGTTTCCTTTAATCTTTAAATGTTGTATATACATACACGTTTAGAGACCCTTTTTTAAATTTTGGCCCCGGGCCCCAAAAACGATAGGAACGACCCTGTGCTTATTGATTTCATCGCTATAGTTTTATACAAGAAGTCATCCTTGAACATCATGCCATTAATATTTTCAAAGTAATCACCAGTCATTGGATCTCTCCTACGCTCAACACGAATATGCATTTCTCTGGACATCAAGCAACCATAAAGAGAAAAATAAGTAACGATAAATGTAGAATAAGCACAAAAGACGACAACTTGCAATTGCAATATAATTAAATATTGCAGAATATTAAACCCACCTAGCTTCATCAACATTCATAAAGCGTGGTGGAGGGGTGAATGTCTTCTTCTTCTTCAGAACTTCCATGCCTTTCTGAAATGTGAATCAAGTACACAATCAACCATGTTCAACAACTTAATTGTCAAATCTTCACATGTTATATATATATATTGCCGACGGAGCAGAGAGAAAAAATGCTCACGTGGCGCAATATTAGTGGTAAAAATTCCGAAAATTATGGCTTATTTGGCGCAATATAATTGGTTAAAATTCAGAAAATTATGGTTACTGATTTGACGCAATATAATTGGTTAAAAACTCCAAAAATAATGGGATTCCCCCCACTATTTTAGCTCGATGAGATTCCACATAATTATCAAGATTTTTCTACATATTTTAATGTTTCTGCAATTAAAATATGTAGATTTTCCGGAAAGAAATAAAAAATGACAATAAAATTTCAATTTCTCACTGTTGGAAATCGTTGTAATTTGGTTTATCAAGTTAAATAAAAATAACAAATTTGATTTAATCTGCTAGAAAATTTCAAACTTGCACTGCTGGAAATAGATGCAATCTGATTTATCAAGTTAAATAAAAATAAGTAATCAAATTTAATCGGCTATTGTATAACTGAAATATTATAATATGCAGAAAAATACTAGATAATATCATAAAGCAGGAAAAAAGACTCAAACTTGAATAATAATTATTCTCAGCTGCATATTTATCAAGTTATCAATTCTTTATATAATTTGAAACCTGATAATTATTATATGTTTATATAATGAGTTAAATGTAACCAACTATGAGATAAAACATGTTTTATTGAAGTTACGTACTAATATATATTTATACATACACACACACAGAGTCAGTAGGCATAATCAATATTGATAAAAAAAACTGCATCAGCAGTGTCTGCGTGAAGAAAACTATACCGTTTCAAGATGAACTTCACGTATGCTAATCAACCAGATGAAGAGTCGAATACGTTTTCAACTCCTGCAGAAAAAAATTGATAGTATCTATAACACCTTGCTTTTATTTGCATTTTTATTTTAAGAGTTTTTGAGCAATTTGCGTAAAATGATGTAATTTCGAGGTTTGGTATAAATAGGAGCCGAGAGTTCATTTTCTCATTTCTTGCAAGACATATTCCTTTCCAGAGCTCCTCTCTCTAGAATTGAGCTTCTCTCTAGCTTTTCTCCCAAACCGACCGGCCAAATCTCGTGTTCTATACGTTAACGGAAAGACCTCGAAGAGTACTACGTGAATCTCCTATTGCATGTACGATTTCATACGGATTTGAGGTAAGAATCGATCTTTTCTTTTTCTGCATTTTCGGTTTTGAAGATATGAGATTCGAGTCTATCATTTACAGGTGATTTAAAGCTAATTTCGCATGGGTTTTACTAGAATATGATAGATTATGTATAATATAATCAAACCGAGGCTTGTTGCTTAGTTTATTTGTGATTTTAGGCTTGAAAATGCATGTGTAAAGCTGTAGCTTATGAACAAACTCGAGAATACGTAGAACAGACTCGAAAATAGATAGAACAGGCTCGAATAGGGCTAGATTCGAATCATAGATTCGAATCTAACCACCAGATTCGAGATGGCCTTCGAGTTTAACCCCATATTCGAGATTGCCTTCGAATCTAACTTCAGATTCGAATGAGGCTTCGAATCTAATCCCCTGTTCGAGTCTGGCTTCG
This sequence comes from Centrapalus pauciflorus, assembly GCA_020465985.1. NCBI lineage: Eukaryota > Viridiplantae > Streptophyta > Magnoliopsida > Asterales > Asteraceae > Centrapalus > Centrapalus pauciflorus. The sequence continues at coordinate 727,123 of JAANYP010002741.1, forward strand.
AGTTTGATACTCAGATTCGAATCTGACTTCGAGTCTGATGCTCAGATTCGAATCTAGCCCCTAAATTTCGAATTTAATTAATAAAATTTACGAACAACGCATAAATTAGCAAAATAATTAGCAAAATATTTAGCTAGAAGTTATGGCTTAGAGATGTTGGAATATTGAGCTAGCAATATTAATTTAGCACATGTTCTGTAATATTGAACTTCAGATATTATACATAAGCTGTTTAGCCCAGCTGCGAGTCAAAGCCAGTGCCAGTCTATATTGAGCCTAGATAAGCAAGTGCAAGCATTATAAAGCAATTTAAAGCGTAAATAAGCACGAGCAAGTATTTCAGAGCATTTCAAAGCAATTAAAAGCATAGAAAAGCCAGTGCAAGCATTTTCAGTACTGTGAGTAACAGTTATTCTTGTTTACATGTTTTATATGAAATTGAGACATAAATTGCTTCTATGTGACTTCTTTGGAATTCAATAGACTTTTGTGAGTGAAGGCGAACACTGTGGTACAGGTGATGCCCAGCTTAGCCGGATCTTACATTTGATCTGTTAATATGCATATTTATCTGCTATTTGTTTATTGTTCTGCATACTATACAGCAAGCCTTGTTTTAGCGTTTCTTTGTGCATCTCATAAGCATTATATTAGCGAGCAAGCAATTCTGATGTTCACCACTATCCCTTGAGCATTATGCGGGTAGCTAGCCCCGCATCACAGATTGATCATCTGTCAGCGGTAAACCCCTAGTGGTGGCATCTCCGTTCTGCGTGAAATGTCTCAATTGTGCAGCGTTCTTTCTGGGTATTAAGCAAATGAGCAAGCAAGCAAGCAAGCATAACAGCCTTTATAGGCATTTTCGCCTCATATTTTACATGCATTCTTGAATATCTGTTTACTCACTAAGCATTAGCTTACAGTTGCTACTTACAATTTTTACAGGAAAAGGTAAAGAACAAGCTGGACCTTCTGCTTAGGTCTATTATCTGATCTGCCCAGAGGACTTAGCTCATTTTCAGCTTGTGGTATAGCTTATGATGCCTTGGGTTTTGGGTAGCTGCTTTTATTTATGTTATGATGTTTTTAGCAACTTAGTACTGTAACCTTGAAGCATGTGTAGTGCAAGACTTATTGTAATGTTTTATTTAGCTTTATGCATTTATTGTTATTCCTGGGATAAGCAAGCGTGTTTTGAAGCAAGGATGTGACAGGATGGTATCAGAGCGTTAGTTTGAGGGATTCAAGTGTTAGCAATAACACTTGGACTCAAACTTTTAAGCAAAGATATTAGCTTCGAATGTCTAGGCTTTAACTTGACCTGAGATAGGCTTTGACTTTGCTTTAGGAATTGGGAAATGGGGTAGAATAGGAGTTATGCCTATTCTTATGCAAGTATTATTTATATAATTTCAGAACATGTCTGGATCTGGTGAAGGAGCTGGAGGTGGACTCACTCCTGAACAGATCATGCAAATAATGCAAACAATGCTTAATGAGAACAACGAGCGTCAAGCTAAGTTCTTACAAGATCAGTTTCGTGCTCGTGATGAAGCCGAAACTAAGCGTAGAGAAGAACGTAGGAAACAACATCATGATGACACTGGACGCCACAACGACGACACCGACGAGGAGGAAGCCCCTGTAGTCCCTCCTAAGGGCTGCAATTTTCGTTACTTCAAAGCTTGCGGAGCTCAACCCTTCAAGGGTGCTGCAAACTCGATTGAAGCGCTCGAGTGGATCACTGGCATTGAGCGAATATTTCTCATCAGCGACTGTGCTGAAGCATCCAAGGTCAGCTTTGCTACTACACTGTTCGAGGGTAGCGCTGTTATGTGGTGGAGATCTCAGGAAAACATGCACGGAGCCAACTGGATTAAGTCCCTATCATGGGATGAATTTAAAGTTATTTTCTTTCGTCAGTACTGCCCAGCTGATGAAAAGAAGCGTCTGGAAGAGAGACTGATGTCTCTTACTCAGGGAACCAAATCGGTGACTGAGTATGAGATTGAATTTACTCGACTTAGCCTACTGTCTGACTATCAGGTTGCTACGGAGGAGCGAAAGATCGACTGTTTCCTTATGGGTCTACATCCCGAGTATCAGAAGTTTTTGAAGCATCAGAGGTACACCAACTACGCTGATTGTGTTGAAGCTGCTCGAATTCTCGAGCAGGATTTTATTCGAGCTGGAGGAGTTCCTGCTTCATCTGTTAACCCGACATGTCCATCACCGCCCAAGAAATCGCGCACTGGAAGCTATTCTGGATCTTCATCTAGATATTCTCAGCCACAGCAGTCTCAGTACCGACAGTTCAGCTCGCCTCCGGCGCAGCAATCTCGATCTTATGCGGTGCATTCCGAGCCGAGGCAGTGTCGCCGCTGCCAGAAGTCACACATTGGGCGTTGTAACCCCAATGATGTGAGGTGCTATGTGTGCAACGAAATAGGACATAGCAGTGAAGAATGTCCTAACAAAGTTAAAGTTTGCAACAACTGTTTACGCCCTGGACATAATGAGCATGCATGCACGCATCCGTTCAGCATAGTTTACCCAAGTGCAGAACATCATCCACGATTGCAGCAGCAGCAGCACCGACCCCAACAACAATATCATCAACAAAGACAGAATCAACCAGCCCGACATAGCGCATCGCGTGGAGGTTCCAGTCGCCGTAACGAGCCAACTAGGAGTCAGAATCGCGCATTCCAAATAACAGCCGAGCAAGCGAAGGAAATACCAGATGTGGTATCTGGTACGTTTCTTGTTAACTCTATCCCTGCTAGAGTTATTTTCGATTCAGGAGCCAATCGCTCTTTTATATCAAGTGCATTTGCATCTAAGCTTGGAATTACTCCGACAACTCTGCCTGTTATATTTGATATCGAAACGGCCAGTAACGTTTGCGTGTCCACCGATAAAATTTACCGCGACTGCATAATTCTGTTAGATAATTGCACGTTCCAACTTGACCTCATTCCTATGGACTTTCACGAATTCGACGTCATCGTGGGTATGGATTGGCTTGATCATCATGACGCCAGCATTGTCTGCAAGAAGAAGTTGATAAAGCTCACTACTCCGGATGGCCGCAATATTTGCATCTACGGTGACAGAAAGACAGGTGAACTATGCTTAATTTCTGTAGTCAAAGCTAGGAAACATATAGCTAAGGGTTGCGTGTCATACTTAGCATATGCAATAGATGCTAAGTCTGAAAAGAAAACTTTAGCCGAGGTACCGATAGCCTCTGAATTTCCAGATGTCTTTCCCGAGGACATCTCTGGACTCCCACCAGACCGTCAGGTGGAGTTCAGAATTGATTTAGTGCCCGGCGCGGCACCAATTGCTCGAGCCCCGTATAGACTTGCACCTGCTGAGATGCAAGAAATGATGAAGCAATTGCAAGAATTGCTTGACAAGGGACTCATACGACCAAGTTCATCTCCCTGGGGAGCTCCTGTTTTATTCGTTAAGAAGAAAGATGGGACTCTCCGGATGTGCATTGATTATAGGGAGTTGAACAAGGTAACAATAAAGAACAAATATCCATTGCCCAGAATAGACGATCTTTTCGACCAGCTTCAGGGAGCCAGTTACTTCTCAAAGATCGATCTTAGATCTGGGTATCATCAGCTCAAAGTTCATGAAGAAGACGTCCCTAAAACGGCTTTCCGTACCAGATATGGGCATTACGAGTTTCTTGTTATGCCCTTTGGCCTTACAAACGCTCCTGCGGCGTTCATGGATCTGATGAACCGCGTTTGTAGACCAATGCTCGATAAGTCTGTTATCGTCTTTATAGACGATATTCTCATCTACTCGAAAACTGAAGCTGAGCATGCTGTGCATCTTAGAGAGCTGCTAGAGTTGCTGCGCAAGGAGCGACTTTACGCCAAGTTCTCTAAATGCGAATTTTGGTTGCGACAGGTGCTTGCAATCTCGATTTATTTATTTTTAAGCTTATCTTTTCTTAAATTTCATGCTCAGCGTTAACTTGCAAATCTTGTATCTTATCAGATACAATTCCTTGGTCATGTGATATCTGGTGAAGGAATCTCTGTGGATCCTTCTAAGATAGAAGCCATTCAAAATTGGGAAGCTCCCAAATCAGCTACTGAGATCCGAAGTTTCTTGGGATTGGCGGGTTACTACCGTCGATTCATTAAGGACTTCTCAAAACTAGCCATGCCTCTTACATCTCTTACTCGCAAGAATGTTCCCTTTATTTGGGAAGAAGCTCAAGAGACCGCCTTCCAAACTTTAAAGCAGAAACTCACCGAAGCACCTATTCTGGCCTTACCCGAAGGTAATGAAGACTTTGTAGTCTTCAGCGATGCTTCATATCAAGGGCTTGGGTGTGTTTTGATGCAAAGAGGCAGAGTCATAGCATATGCTTCTCGCCAACTTAAGGATCATGAAAAGAGTCATCCGACTCATGACCTTGAACTTGCTGCTGTGACTTTTGCGTTGAAAACATGGCGGCATTATCTCTACGGCACCAAATGTCAGCTGTATACGGATCACAAGAGCCTTAAGTATATTTTCAGCCAGAAGGAGCTCAACATGCGCCAGCGACGCTCCATGGAACTCATCAAAGACTATGACTGTGATATTCTTTATCACCCTGGCAAAGCGAATGTGGTGGCCGACGCATTGAGTCGTAAATCCTACTCTGCTAAATGTCTCTATACCTTGACTCATACTTTGTTTTCATCTACTCTGATTGATGAAATTCTCGTTTCTCAAACCGAAGCCCTAAAAGAAGAAAACCTCAACTCTGAGGACATGAAAGGGCAACTTCAGTTCTTAACCGATAGCCCTCGTGGCTTGAAGCTTTTCAAAAATCGTGTCTGGGTTCCGAAATTTGGTAATGTTCGACAGAAAATTCTTTCGGAAGCCCACTGTTCTAACTTCTCGGTACATCCTGGCAGCACCAAGATGTACAACGATCTAAAAGCCGAATATTGGTGGCCCGGTATGAAAAGAGACGTAGGTCAATATGTCGATAATTGTGTTACTTGCCGATTGGTCAAAGCGGAGCATCAGCAGCCTTATGGCAGTCTACAGCCTCTACCGATTCCCGAGTGGAAGTTCGATCACATAACGATGGACTTTGTGACGAAGTTGCCGACTACACGAAGACAGCACGACGCAATATGGGTTATCGTGGATCGCCTAACCAAAGTCGCACATTTCATTCCGATTCGCGAAAACTATTCACTTGAGAAACTAGCCAAGTTGTACATAGACGAGATCGTTACGCGACACGGAGTGCCACTGTCAATTGTTTCGGATCGCGACAGTCGGTTCACTTCGAGGTTCTGGAGTGCACTACAAGAAGGTTTAGGCACCAAGATCAGAATGAGCACGGCGTATCATCCGCAGCCTGATGGCCAGAGTGAGCGCACAATTCTTACACTCGAAGACATGCTGCGAGCATGTGTTCTTGAGTTTAGCGGTAGTTGGGATGACCACTTGCCGTTAGCAGAGTTTTCTTATAACAATAGTTACCACTCATCCATCAAAGCCGCACCTTTCGAAGCCTTATACGGACGCAAGTGCCGAACTCCTACGTGTTGGCATGAAGCCGGTGAAGCACCAATCGCCGGTCCCGAGCTACTTCAGCAGACAAATGAAAAGATCCGAATCATACGTCAACGATTGGAAACTGCTCAATCTCGACAGAAATCGTATCACGACCGACGCCATAAACCTTTAGAATTCCAGAAGGACGACTATGTTGTATTAAAAGTCTCGCCGATGAAAGGTGTGTTCAGATTCGGCAAGCGTGGCAAGTTAGCACCACGATTCGTTGGTCCTTTCAAGATCACCGAGCGTGTTGGAACTCAATCTTATCTGTTGGACTTGCCAAGCGAACTGTCCAACATACACCCCGTGTTTCACGTTTCGCAACTAAGGAAGTGCAAAGAAGATGACAGAGAAAAGTGGGCCGATCATCTGACTTATAAGATTAATGAGAAGCTGCAATGTGACGAGCCTGAAGTCATTCTAGAGACAAAGATGAAGAAGTTGAGAAATCGAGAGGTAGCAATGGTGTTGGTGCAATGGAGAACTTCTCACGGAATTTCTCAGACCTGGGAATCTGAGAAAGACATGAGAATTCGATATCCGCATCTGTTTGAGTCTTAGGTACTTCGAGGACGAAGTGCAAGCGTGGTGGGCTCATACTATAACACCTTGCTTTTATTTGCATTTTTATTTTAAGAGTTTTTGAGCAATTTGCGTAAAATGATGTAATTTCGAGGTTTGGTATAAATAGGAGCCGAGAGTTCATTTTCTCATTTCTTGCAAGACATATTCCTTTCCAGAGCTCCTCTCTCTAGAATTGAGCTTCTCTCTAGCTTTTCTCCCAAACCGACCGGCCAAATCTCGTGTTCTATACGTTAACGGAAAGACCTCGAAGAGTACTACGTAAATCTCCTATTGCATGTACGATTTCATACGGATTTGAGGTAAGAATCGATCTTTTCTTTTTCTGCATTTTCGGTTTTGAAGATATGAGATTCGAGTCTATCATTTACAGGTGATTTAAAGCTAATTTCGCATGGGTTTTACTAGAATATGATAGATTACGTATAATATAATCAAACCGAGGCTTGTTGCTTAGTTTATTTGTGATTTTAGGCTTGAAAATGCATGTGTAAAGCTGTAGCTTATGAACAAACTCGAGAATACGTAGAACAGACTCGAAAATACATAGAACAGGCTTGAATAGGGCTAGATTCGAATCATAGATTCGAATCTAACCACCAGATTCGAGATGGCCTTCGAGTTTAACCCCATATTCGAGATTGCCTTCGAATCTAACTTCAGATTCGAATGAGGCTTCGAATCTAATCCCCTGTTCGAGTCTGGCTTCGAGTTTGATACTCAGATTCGAATCTGACTTCGAGTCTGATGCTCAGATTCGAATCTAGCCCCTAAATTTCGAATTTAATTAATAAAATTTACGAACAACGCATAAATTAGCAAAATAATTAGCAAAATATTTAGCTAGAAGTTATGGCTTAGAGATGTTGGAATATTGAGCTAGCAATATTAATTTAGCACATGTTCTGTAATATTGAACTTCAGATATTATACATAAGCTGTTTAGCCCAGCTGCGAGTCAAAGCCAGTGCCAGTCTATATTGAGCCTAGATAAGCAAGTGCAAGCATTATAAAGCAATTTAAAGCGTAAATAAGCACGAGCAAGTATTTCAGAGCATTTCAAAGCAATTAAAAGCATAGAAAAGCCAGTGCAAGCATTTTCAGTACTGTGAGTAACAGTTATTCTTGTTTACATGTTTTATATGAAATTGAGACATAAATTGCTTCTATGTGACTTCTTTGGAATTCAATAGACTTTTGTGAGTGAAGGCGAACACTGTGGTACAGGTGATGCCCAGCTTAGCCGGATCTTACATTTGATCTGTTAATATGCATATTTATCTGCTATCTGTTTATTGTTCTGCATACTATACAGCAAGCCTTGTTTTAGCGTTTCTTTGTGCATCTCATAAGCATTATATTAGCGAGCAAGCAATTCTGATGTTCACCACTATCCCTTAAGCATTATGCGGGTAGCTAGCCCCGCATCACAGATTGATCATCTGTCAGCGGTAAACCCATAGTGGTGGCATCTCCGTTCTGCGTGAAATGTCTCAATTGTGCAGCGTTCTTTCTGGGTATTAAGCAAATGAGCAAGCAAGCAAGCAAGCATAACAGCCTTTATAGGCATTTTCGCCTCATATTTTACATGCATTCTTGAATATCTGTTTACTCACTAAGCTTTAGCTTACAGTTGCTACTTACAATTTTTACAGGAAAAGGTAAAGAACAAGCTGGACCTTCTGCTTAGGTCTATTATCTGATCTGCCCAGAGGACTTAGCTCATTTTCAGCTTGTGGTATAGCTTATGATGCCTTGGGTTTTGGGTAGCTGCTTTTATTTATGTTATGATGTTTTTAGCAACTTAGTACTGTAACCTTGAAGCATGTGTAGTGCAAGACTTATTGTAATGTTTTATTTAGCTTTATGCATTTATTGTTATTCCTGGGATAAGCAAGCGTGTTTTGAAGCAAGGATGTGACAGTATCTTCTTTAATATTCTTTCAATATTTTGAAAATGATGTACATATATACTATAATACACATAGCATATATATGTTTGATACTTATGATGCTGCTGTTTCTTTCTTTATTTCTGTATCAATTCAATGAACACACAGAGGTTACGAGACACACACAACGCTCCGAGACTACATTAACATGCAAACACACATATTCAAACACATAATCGCACACCTCACACACTCACAACTCATATCTTTCTGTTTTTAACTTTTTCAGCAGCAACATAAGGTAGGATAAATGACGATTGATACATAAAATTGATCAATAAACATCCTTGCTAATTAAGTTGCCAAAGGTCGAAGGCCATTTAACCTTCTTGCCCATTTTTACTGTGAAGACCACCCCTTACGGGGCAGTTCTCACCAGTCTAGGTCCCACATCATGCAATACGATATCAACCACAACTAAGATAGAGTAATTATAATGCGGAAAATTAAATTACAGTACAAGCTATTAAGATTTAATTTTAATACATATTAAATTTTTAAATTAACTTATAAAGGGTACTTTCTAATCTAGTTCATGTCATCAGATAATCAATTCAATCTACCCATACCACCACAGTTTCATCTGCCAATCAGTACCGAAATATTTTGTTGAGTAGTGGTCAATGAAAACTTCGACTTGATTCTTTGTAGACCTAAGAACTAGGTCCAGCAGGTGACTTTCCTTTGCTTTTACCTGTAAAATTATAATGCAACATCTGTAAGCAAAGCTTAGTTAGTTTATAGATTTTCAATATTAACATGCGTGTCAAGCGGAGTCATAAATCTAAGCGTGATATGTCTTGGCTGCCGCTACAGCCCTCATGATTGAGATATAGAATCATAGAATCGGATGATGTTCAAGCCACACTCACGCTTAAATCGTGGGGATCAGCCACATACTGGGCTAGCTACCAGTAAGTCAATATGGCAGAACATCGGAGGTCATTACCAAGTTCATAAGAACTGGCGAAATAGCCGGGTCTAGAACAATAAACCATAAGGGCTAGTCAAGCTGAATCAATCTATCAAATGTCTGATCAATGATGTAAGCATATGTCTATAGCAGTCATGATAGCAATGAATCATAAAGCAAAGTCTGAAGCAATATTAAATGCAATATGAAAAGATAGTCAAATAGCTATCATGATCTACTGGGCAACACCCATCCATGGTGTGCACAGGTCTCAATCCAGCTGATAAATGAATGTCAATAAATCTATCAACAACAATATATCTCAATCGGATCTATGCATGTTCATTCTGAATATCTATAACTCACAGGTCTGGGTCTTGGTCAAACAGATATATGAATCTGCCACCTGAGTTTATCTCAGGATTTTGTCAATCTGTTCTCTGTCAAATCAAATCGGACCCGCTTTATAAATCTTTAAATCTTTGTTCAGAATTTCACTGAACCTGCCCAAGAATTATCATATCAAATCATATTAATATCAGTCTTTTATATTTAAATCTTTATTTTATCTGATTCTGATAGCTTGTTTGTTCATAACTCATTTAATATTCTCAAAAGGTCGGTACATATATATATATATATATATATATATATATATAGAATTTGTGAGTTTTATCATAACCATATTATACTTTTAATTATAATAGGTTGTTTAATAACTTAATCTTAGGCTAGGAACAAAATCATACTTTCATACATATTCGAATCTAGGATGATAGATTCGAACATATACATTCGAGTTTGGGGTATTAGATTCGAAACACCTATCATTCGAATCTAATGGCTTAGATTCGAAGCACATACAAAATAGATTCTAGGGAATAGATTCGAATTAGTGATATAGATTCAAGCCATCCATAGATTCGAACCATACATAGGTTCGAAACCCACACACAACTCGAGTCTAAGGATACAGAATCGAAGCATAGCCATTCGAATCTAATGGCTTAGATTCGAAATTCACTCATTCGAATCTGTTCTTAACATTCTCGGATCTGATCATATTTACAACTCTAAAACATGAATTTCTAAGGCATAAATCACAAATATGATCAATATTAAGCCTATGCTTGATTATATTATACTTATTCTAGTTAAATTCTATAGAAATAGCTTTAAATTTCATAAAACTTAACAGTTTCGAAAATACCGAATATATATAAAAACGTAAAAATATAAAATCTTACCTCAATTCGTATGAATTCACGCAGGAAATGGTATGTTCGTGTAGTATTCTCCGAGATTTTTCTAACGGTATATATATCTTGATAATCGGACGGTCGGTTTGGAAGAAATTTTAGAGAGAAGGTAGAGAGAGAGTAGAGAGAGAAAGTTAGAGAGAGAGAGTAGAGAGAGAGAGAGAGAATCTGAGTTTTGATATAAAATTCACGTTTATATACTTCATCTAGTTATATTTGCTAGCTAACCCACTTTCATTTTTGTATATTATATCTCTTTTATTTAATTCTCTTTAATAATTTATTAATTCATAAATATAAATATTTATATAATTTAATTAAATATTTCATTACTTAATTAAATTATAATTCAAATAATGTAACATTATTACATTATCGGCTCAAAATATTACTGATTTACGACTAGATCAAAATTAGGTTGTTACAGAATGGGCTCCACCACGCACAAACTTCGTCCCCGAAGTTAGCTATGTTCGAACAGACTTGGATAAGTAGCTTTCATAACATCTCTCGATTCCCAAGACTGATGCGAACCTTTGTGGTGTTTCCACTGGACGAGCACCATCTGTATCTCTTTATTCCGAAGCTTTTTGGTTTTCGAGTCCAGAATACGTTCTGGCTCTTCAACCACGCGAAGCTTCTCATCAATCTGCAGGTTAACATGTGGTATCTGAACTTCCCTTTCGTCAGCTAAACTCTTTCTCAAATGACTGACATGAAATACAGGATGTATTCCAGCTAAGTCAGCTGGTAGTTCAAGACGATAAGATTGATTTCCAATCTTTTCCACAATCTTGAACGGACCAATAAATCTCGGAGCTAGCTTGTTTCTTTTAATGAACCGCACCACATTCTTCATTGGGGATACTTTCAGCATCACCCAATCGTTAACTGCAAAACTGATTGATCTATGCCGATTGTCATAATATGACTTCTGCCTGCTTTGAGCTTCAAGAATATTCCTTCTAACGAGTTGAATCTTCTCATGAGTCAACTGTAGAAGGGCAGGTCCTGCTATTGGCGTTTCGCCTGTTTCACACCAACAGGTAGGAGTTCTGCATTTTCTTCCGTACAAAGCTTCAAAAGGAGCCATCTTGATTGTAGAATGATAACTGTTATTGTATGAAAATTCGACCAACGGCAAGTGGTCATCCCAGTTACCACCTAAATCAAGAATGCAGGCACGAAGCATATCTTCGAGAGTTAGAATAGTACGCTCACTCTGGCCATCTGCATTTGGATGATAAGCAGTACTCATAGAAATCCGAGTACCCATCCCTTCTTGTAATGCTTGCCAGAATCTGGATGTGAAACGACTATCACGATCAGATACGATAGACTTCGGCACACCGTGACGAGAAATAATTTCAGAGATATACAGCTGCGCCAATCTATCGAGAGAATATGTTTCTTTCATCGGAATGAAATGTGCTGATTTCGTTAATCGGTCAACGACTACCCAGATGGAGTCGTGCTGTCTTTTGGTCTTTGGCAGCTTCGTAATGAAGTCCATTGTTATATGCTCCCACTTCCATTCAGGAACTGGCAGTGGTTGCATATCCCCGAAGGGCTTCTGGTGTTCTGCCTTAACCATCTGACATACTCTGCAGCTTTCAACACATTTTCCGATGTCTTTCTTCATTCCTGGCCACCAGTAGTCAGCTTTCAGATCAAAATACATCTTTGAGCTGCCAGGATGAACAGATAACTTGGACTGATGAGCTTCAGATAGAAGAGTGCTGCGGATTGAACCATACTTAGGAACCCAGATTCGGTTTCCCTTGAGACAGTGAAGTCCCAAATGGTTCAGAGTTAGAAATTGTAGTTGCCCTTTTAGATTTTCAGAATCTATGTTCTCTTCTTTCAGCGCTTCAGTTTGAGCAATTTTGATGTCTTCAATAAGATCAGAAGAGAATATTACAGGAGTTAGAGCATAACAGCACTTTTCTGGATATACTTTTCTACTCAACGCATCCGCGACAACATTTGCTTTGCCGGGATGATATAAGATCTCGCAATCATAATCCTTGATAAGTTCCAAGGATCGACGCTGTTTCATGTTCAGATCTTTTTGAGTGAAAAGATATTTGAGACTCTTATGATCGGTGTAGAGCTGACACCGAGTCTCATATAGATAGTGACGCCAGATTTTTAAAGCAAAGGTAACGGCAGCCAACTCAAGATCATGAGTTGGTGCACTTTTCTCGTAGTCTTTTAATTGCCTTGAAGCATAGGCAATTACTTTTCCCCTTTGCATCAGAACACATCCTAAGCCAGTACCAGAGGCATCGCTATAGACGACGTAATCATCATTACCTTCTGGCAAGGCTAGGATCGGCGCTTGAATCAACTTTTGCTTCAGAATATCGAATGCCTCTTGCTGTTTATCGGTCCAAACGAAAGGAGTATTCTTTCGTGTTAGGATTGTAAGCGGCACAGCAATCTTTGAGAAGTCCTTTATGAATCGCCGATAATAACCGGCCAATCCAAGGAAACTTCGGATTTCTGAGGCATTACGAGGCGTTTGCCATTTCTGAACGGCCTCGACTTTCGAAGGATCAACGGAAATTCCTTCGCCAGAAACAACATGGCCAAGGAACTGGATCTATAAGAATCAAGATAGTAATTCAAATTCTGAGGTGAATCAAAGAATAGTTAAGGAAATAGCTCAAGACATATATAATAGAGATTATACCTGTCTGAGCCAGAATTCGCACTTAGAAAACTTTGCATAGAGTCTTTCTTTTCTTAATAACTCTAGCAATTGCCGCAGATGAACGGAATGATCAGCCTCTGTTTTGGAGTAAATCAAAATATCGTCTATGAACACGATAACTGATTTATCCAACATTGGTCTGCACACGCGATTCATGAGATCCATGAACGCCGCTGGTGCATTCGTTAAGCCGAACGGCATTACGAGAAATTCGTAATGACCGTATCTTGTTCGGAAGGCTGTTTTCGGGATATCCTCATCTCTTACTTTCAGTTGATGATACCCAGAGCGGAGATCTATCTTCGAGAAATAGCTGGCTCCTTGCAGCTGATCAAACAGATCTTCGATCCTGGGCAAAGGATATTTATTCTTTATGGTGACTTTGTTCAACTCGCGATAGTCGATGCACATACGGAAAGTTCCGTCTTTCTTTTTAACAAATAGAACAGGTGCACCCCACGGAGAAGAACTTGGTCGGATAAACCCCTTCTCTAACAGCTCTTGCAGTTGTTTTGACATTTCCTGCATTTCTGCAGGTGCAAGTCTGTATGGAGCTTTTGCAATAGGAGCCGCACCAGGAACCAAGTCAATACTGAACTCGACTTGTCGTTCCGGTGGCACTCCAGAAATATCGTCAGGAAATACGTCTGGGAACTCACAGACGATAGGAATATCGGATAAAGGTTTCTTTTCAGAACTGGACTCAGATAGAGTATAACAAAGGTAAGATTCGTGACCTTTAGACAAGTATTTGTGAGCCTTTTCTACAGATATAAAGCAATGCGCACCTTTCCGCTTCTCGCCCTTGATCTCAAGTACTCGGCCGTCTGAAGATTTGATTCTGATTACTCGTCGGTTGCAGATAATTGTGGCCTCGTTGTTCATTAGCCAATCCATGCCGATGATGACGTCAAACTCTTTCAACGGAATCGGGATGAGGTCGAGATTGAATACAATATTATCGACTAGTAGAGTGCAGTTTCGATAAACAGAATAAGCCATAACATAGCTGTTACTGGCTGTCTCATTGTCAAGTATAACAGGAAGCTTCGATGGGAACTTAGATAATCTTGATGCAAAAGAAGTCGATATGAAAGAACGACTTGCGCCAGAATCAAATAATACGCGAGCAGGTATCGTATTTAACAGAAACGTACCGGTGACTACGTCAGGTGTTTCTCTCGCCTCTTCAGCCGTTATTTGGAACGCACGTGTCCTTGCAGTTGGTGTTGCAGCAGAACTTTTAACTGTCGACCCTCCAGCTGATGACTGTGGCTGATAACGTGGTCCGCTACGACACTGATACATGAAGTGCCCTCTCTTACCGCATTTCGCACATCCACGTCCCTGCTGTGGACATTCTTCACTACTATGACCGATCATGTTGCACGCGAAGCAAGTAACGTCTTCTGGATTGCATAGACCCATGTGTGATTTTCTGCATCTCTTGCAGAATCGTGGCTCGTTTGTCAGTGAGTAGGCTTGCGCTTTCGGCTGTGAACTATACTGATGGGTTTGCTGAGATTGCGACTTATTTGGCTTGAAAAATCTGCCAAACCGCTGTTTCTTTGGAGGAGACGGATTCATCGGGTTAGTAGACGGAGCATAAAGCTGATCGCCGTATTCTAAATATCCCCTCTCGATCTGTCTGGCTGCTTCGACCATTTCTAAGTAACTCTTATACTTTATTGCGCTCATCGGATGACGGTACCTTGGATTGAGTCCTCCACGGAATCTATTCATCTTCCTTTCCTCAGTAGCTACTTGATACGAGGAGTAACCGCATAGACGTGAAAACTCGTGTTCGTATTCATCAACTGTCTTCGTTCCCTGAGTCAGCTGCATCAACTGTACCTCCATCTTATCTCGTTGGTCAATCGGGCAGTACTTTGCATTGAACATTTCAAGAAACTGCTCCCATTCTAAAGTCTGAATCACTTCCTCCCCGTATATGCTTCGCTGTGTCTTCCACCATGCACGAGCAGCTCCAACAAATAGTGCAGACGCATAGCTTACTTTCTTAGAATCTAAACAGTCAGAGATTCTAAAAATTTCTTCCGTATGACTGATCCAATCCATCGCCTGAATTGGATCCACTGTACCCTCAAAATTCAGGGCACCGCTTGCTTTAAAATCTTTAAATTTGCAGCCTTTTGGCTGAGCTATTTGGGTTTCTGGATTTGAATTATCAGAATCAGATTCTTCATTCTGGACTTGCTTATCTTTTCGCTTATTTTTCTTATCATTACGTCTTTTAGCTTCGGCCTCATCTCTGGCCTGAAACTGTTCTTGCATAATCTTATTCTGTTGTTCTGAGTGTTGTGCTAGTAATTGTTGCATCATCTCAAACATTTGTTGTGGGGTCATGTTGCTTGGTATGTCACCTGATCCTGATCCTGACATCTTCTACTGAAAATTAAAATCATTCAACTATCAGTTTATAGACTTAGATCTATGTACCCTTTTTCCCATCCTAACAGTCTGTACATCCTATCTCAGTTCAAACCACCTAAATGATTGATACATATGTATTGCTTCAGTTTGAGACCAAGTATACTTACGTAATACTTGATTCACTCAAACTATGGGCTCTGATACCATCCTGTGAAGACCACCCCTTACGGGGCAGTTCTCACCAGTCTAGGTCCCATATCATGCAATACGATATCAACCATAACTAAGATAGAGTAATTATAATGCGGAAAATTAAATTACAGTACAAGCTATTAAGATTTAATTTTAATACAGATTAAATTTTTAAATTAACTTATAAAGGGTACTTTCTAATCTAGTTCATGTCATCAGATAATCAATTCAATCTACCCATACCACCACAGTTTCATCTGCCAATCAGTACCGAAATATTTTGTTGAGTAGTGGTCAATGAAAACTTCGACTTGATTCTTTGTAGACCTAAGAACTAGGTCCAGCAGGTGACTTTCCTTTGCTTTTACCTGTAAAATTATAATGCAACATCTGTAAGCAAAGCTTAGTGAGTTTATAGATTTTCAATATTAACATGCGTGTCAAGCGGAGTCATAAATCTAAGCGTGATATGTCTTGGCTGCCGCTACAGCCCTCATGATTGAGATATAGAATCATAGAATCGGATGATGTTCAAGCCACACTCACGCTTAAATCGTGGGGATCAGCCACATACTGGGCTAGCTACCAGTAAGTCAATATGGCGGAACATCGGAGGTCATTACCAAGTTCATAAGAACTGGTGAAATAGCCGGGTCTAGAACAATAGACCATAAGGGCTAGTCAAGCTGAATCAATTCTATCAAATGTCTGATCAATAATGGAAGCGTATGTCTTAGAAATCATGATAGCAATGAATCATAAAGCAATGTCTGAAGCAATATTAAATGCAATATGAAAAGATAATCAAATAGCTATCATGATCCACTGGGCAACACCCATCCATGGTGTGCACAGGTCTCATTCCAGCTGATAAAGAGAATATCAATAAATCTATCAGCAACAATATATCTCAACCGGATCTATGCATGTTCAATCTGAATATCTATAACTCACAGGTCTGGGTCTTGGTCAAACAGATATATGAATCTGCCACCTGAGTTTATCTCAGGATTTTGTCAATCTGTTCTCTGTCAAATCAAATCGGACCCGCTTTATAAATCTTTAAATCTTTGTTCAGAATTTCACTGAACCTGTCCAAAATTTATCATATTAAATCATATTAATATCAGTCTTTTATATTTAAATCTTTATTTTATCTGATTCTGATAACTTGTTCGTTCATATATCATCTTTCATTAATATTCTTTATTTTAGGAATAAATCTTAGGCTTGGAACAAAAAAATCAGATTCGAACTACAAGGATTAGATTCGAACACCTCTCATTCGAATCTAATGGTTTAGATTCGAAGCTCATACAAAATACTAGGGAATAGATTTGACTAGGTTAAATTCGAATTAGTGAAATAGATTCAAGCCATCCATAGATTCGAACCATACATAGATTCGAAACCTACACACAATTCGAGTCTAGATGATTAGATTCGAAACATAGCCATTCGAATCTAAGAGTTTAGATTCGAAATTCAATCATTCGAGTCTAATGTTAGATTCGAATATATTTCGAGTTTAATTCCATTTCGAGTCTGTTCTAGGTATTTTCGAGTCTGATCTTAACATTCTCGAATCTGTTCATATTTACAACTCTAAAACATGAATTTCTAAGGCATAAATCACAAATATGATCAATATTAAGCCTATGTTCGATTATATTATACTTATTCTAGTTAAACTCCATAAAAATAGCTTTAGATTTCATAAAATTAATAGATTCGAAATTACCGAAATATATAAAAACGTAAAAAATATAAATTCTTACCTCGAATTCGTATGAAATCACGCAGAAGATAGTATATTCGTGTAGTATTCTCCGAGATCTTTCTAACGGTATATATATCTTGATTATCAGACGGTCGGTTTAGAAGAAAATTTAGAGAGAAGGTAGAGAGAGAGTAGAGAGAGAAAGTTAGAGAGAGAGAGTAGAGAGAGAGAGAGAATCTGAGTTTTGATATAAAATTCACGTTTATATACTTCATCTAGTTATATTTGCTAGCTAACCCACTTTCATTTTTGTATATTATATCTCTTTTATTTAATTCTCTTTAATAATTTATTAATTCATAAATATAAATATTTATATAATTTAATTAAATATTTAATTACTTAATTAAATTATAATTCAAATAATGTAACATTATTACATTATCGGCTCAAAATATTACTGATTTACGACTAGATCAAAATTAGGTTGTTACATTTACGGACAGAACTTAAGCTAAACACATCTGGACATCACACTAATACTGCATTTATTTTCTGTTTTGATCTTATTTTCCAGCAATAAAAATGCAAAGGATAATGACAATTAATACTTGCATTTGAATCAACAAACCACTTAGAAATCAATTAAAGATTAGGCCGAAGGCCAATTGGGCTTATTGGCCAGGCATTTCTCGACAAAAACGAAAGCTAACATACACATATGTAATTCACGTACAACACAAAAACTTAAAACATTTTGTCTTTTATCTAATTCAAGCAGAAAAATCAAATAAATAAAGGGCGATTTAGACACACAAATGGTCAACAAACACTCCAAGATAATTATGAATTCCAGTTTGGCCACAAGCAATGATTATAATGATGGAAAATACTTGAGAAAAACATTTAACAAAATAGCAAGGTCAACAACTTGGCAAACCTTTAAAGAAAATTAAATTGAAACTAAAAACATGATATACGAGTAGTTGAGTAATACAAGTTACATAATTTTGTTCATGTAATAAGTGTCTTTCTTGTATTTGAATTGCATTGTTTTTTTTATGTTTTAAATTAGTTTGATGTATATTTTTAATTTCAAACATAGAAAAGATATATCATAACGATATGTTGACTTTTACCGAACAAAATATAACAGTTTCAATAAAATATAATGTAAGGATTGAAATGATTAAAAATAATAATATTAAGAGACCAAAATTATATAACATGAAAATATAATGATTTTTTCAATATTAACACTGATATTTAGATAGATGAAACTAAGTTTAGATATAGCAAGTACAATATGAAATATATTTGATGTTGTATTAAAACTATTACTGGAATGTAAATAAAATAAAATGACAACCAAAATATATGTGTGATTATAATGCATTTTTATTAGAATATATAAAAAATAAAGCAAACTTAACAATATCTTTAGATTTTCCAACATAAATTATTTAAAAAAAAAAGTTAAAATAAAAAACTTATAATTTCTTATACCAATAAAACTGACAATAATGGAGATTATAAAATTTTAAACAAACAAACCTCAAATATAATTGCGTGTAGTAATTTTCATGATAAAGTTAAATATTTTTTTTTTCTTAACAAACAATGTATAAGAGAATATATGTATAGTTTTTCAAAATTAAATATTTTTTTGTGTAATTGTTTAATTAAAAAAGGATTAATTTTGAAATTGATCACCCGAGCACCGCACGGGTATTCAACTAGTTCATTGTTGATGGTGAATGAATGATTGTGGAGAGAGAAGAGTGATTTAAAATATTTTTTTAAGCAATCATTACATTTTTATGGGGAATGAACAAATTTTTAAAAGTGGTCACGTAAAGTACAACAATTTACGTGACCAAACACCTTTTGTAACGTAATGCATTAAAAAAATGAAAAAAAGTACAAATCAATGGTCACGTAAAGTACAACAATTTACATAACCAAACACCTTTTGTAACGTAATGCATTAAAAAATGAAAAAAAAAAAGTACAAATCACGTAAATTGTGGCTATCACGTAAATGTGGTAACGTAAAGTGTGGCTATTTTGGTAAAATGTATATAAAATGGCTAAAAAGTTAATAAAGATTTGAGATGTGGCTATTTTTGTAATTATCACATTTTACAAACCTCACTCAACCATTGTATCGATTCACAAGCGGAGCTCCTTCTATTAACCCCAAATGCAATGTGACTATATGTATATGATACCATTATAAACTCATTATCATTATACAAAAATCGAGATATAATAATTGAATCTTTAGATTACGCATGATCACGGTTAACATCATCAGTCTATTATAAAAGTCTACCTCATACCAGTATAATATGATTCTCACGTCAATGTAGGTGTCTCCTTCTTGCTCGAACCTGAATTATTTGGCTTCTTATCTCCTGAAATATACAGATTGAAAAAATAGTTTATCAGCAAAACTGATGAGTGCTTAATAAAACAGTTAAAGACGTAAACATATTTAGAGTTTGGAAGGTCTCGATTATTTACATGGACCCACTTCTCATTCAATTTGTGGGAATTTTCTGATCTATAAACCGTCACTAACTAACGAATGAGTAAACGACTCATGTTTGAGGTAGGAAAAGACTCAACAAGCATACAAGCTAGGGATGAGCTTGAGACTAGTACCGTATTGACCCGTCCCGAATCCCGATTTCCCGACTCCCGAATTCGAAGAAAATACGAGACCGAGTACCGTACCAAGTTGTGATATTCGGGATCGGTACTAGTACCGTATTGGGTACCGGAAACCGGTACTAGTCCCGTTTGGTACCATGTTCGATATACAACATATAATGCATGACGTACAATGCTAAAAGAAATTGTTAACAATTCTTATACCAATTATTAACAAGTTTTATAATATTATAAATGTTGAAATTAAAAATAAAACACAAAAAACTCAAAGAAAAAAAATAACATCAGTTTTATCTAACTGATGACAGTTTCATAAGTGTTAAATGATTGTTTTCCATTAACGAGGAATGAGAAAATTGGGATTTAAAATAGGTTTTGCATACAATTAGGAGTTAAGAAATGATATGGACTAAATTAAAAATTTTAAAAACATGACTATTTATACCCTAATTCGGTATCAGAAATTCCCGAATTAAACTAGTCCCGACTTCCGCTTTCCCGACTCCCAATTTAAGTTATATTGGATCCCGGGTACCGTACCATCTTCGGCTAATCGGTACCGGTACCGGGACGGGAAAAATGAGATTTTTGTTCATGCCTAATACAAACTCACTCTCCCGGGGCAGCAGAGGAAGGCAAGATTTATTAGGAGGTGGAGCAACTAGCTAGCCTTGGTAGTAAGGACGGAAGTCATACAACCTAGCTCCAGAGTTCATACATTTTGAATGCTTTGGATAGCTAACTATCAATTTCATTCAGTCTTAAACCATGCTAATATAACAATAATAATAATCACAATCCAACATGTAAAATTGTAAACATGGTCTAAGGGCTAAACATGTAGCTGTAATAAGAACAATCTCTAGCTAGTAACAACACAAAGTCGCTACTATAATAATTAAGTTGGGAGTGATCCAATTGACCCCAAACTAATGGCACCAAAAGTTTCTACTAATATATAATGCTCCATATAATAATGGATATGTGACTTAGTGTAATGTGCTCCACGTCATAAATGATTAAATTAATAAAATGAATTTACACTACAAAAATATCATGCATGAGAACTTATGCATCATTAAAAGGTTTAACAACTATCAACAAGCCACAATAAGTATGAAGTCTACGATTTGCTAGTAAAGGCGACTCAATACTACAAGACTCCTATAAGGCTTCTAAATAGCATAAAGACATAAAGGGTGTGTTTGTTTTCAATTAAGAGGGTCTTAATTTGGTTTGAAGTCTGAATTTCAGATCTTAACCTAAATTGTATTGTTTGTTTAAATTCAGACTTAAGATGTTACAACCTCTAAATTTCCCTCTGAATTTTAAGAGAAAGAGACTCGTCTGAATTAAAATTCAGAGCCTCTTAATTTCAGATTTGAAGGTCTCCTCTTAATTTCAGACATGGTTTTCAGAATTCAGACGTTTAACCTCTTAAAAAACAAATACCACCAAAGTAACATCCGTATTTAACGGGAAGCAAACTACAAATCATAAATTCTAAATTAGGAATCAATGGCAAACCACGTTCCCTACCCCGAGACCCCATCACCGTCTTCGACCACCCCGACCAGATCGCAGTGGCAAACCGGCCAATGCGATCGTGATTGGGGTTTCTTTAACATCTATCCAAACTGGTTTATACCTAGTCCAACGCTTAACTTTTGGGTGTTAAACCGCTACTATAACGCTCCTAAACATACATATATAACTTATGTTCGATTCATTTAATCATCTTAATATGACAATTAAATTCCGAGGATTACGAACTTAAATTACCACATATATGATGATGAGAAGGTTTGCAACTCCAATCCATTCACGACTTGTTACTGACTTGATGTCTTCCTGCTGCTCCTCACCATACACAACACACTCGTTCATGTATTTAGGTTTCCATTTTATGAATGGCGATAAATGGATTTACCAAATAGTTGGACTCGGGGGTATATATACGTTATATGATCGAGTCGGTTGGGTGATAATAGCCAATACCCGCTCGGTTAACCAACTTTAAACAAGCATACCATTATATTCCAAATTCGTTTACAAATTTTCAATTGTAAACATCTTTTTGCACGTAATTTTCAGTTTGGAGACTAGGCATGGCAAAAGAAACTCATACCTGACGGGGAACCCGTAATTCGACTCCGATTTGACCGGGGATGAGGACAGGGACGGGGAATTCCCGATTTAAAATATTGGGAATGGGGCGGGGATGGGAGACACTTTAATCCCCGACCC